>CM037076.1:35529746-35902230 GCA_020882685.1 Aphelinus atriplicis
CGCCCGCAAATTGATGAATTATCTCGCGAGAAATTGGAATATTTGCAAATTATTGCACGGACTGCGAGTTTTCCCCTTCTTGCCCGGACGGCGAGTTGTCCTCTTCTCCAACCGGGCACTGAGTTGGCCCCTTCTTGTTCAGAGGCGGCGATATCATCAATGATAAAATCACCTTAATCGCCATATGATGGAAGAAAATGGAGTGTAAACTCCGTCAGTGTCCAAAGCAGTGCGATATTAATGAATATGTGTGTGAAATAAAATATTGATCAATGTGCATGTGTATACAATACCAAATACGATTTGTAATATTATCTTGTTTCGTTCAATTTCAGTGTTTGGGATATTATCTGGTTGTGTGCTGAAACCCCTAACCGTATGACAATCTAATATATTGATAACCGAAGAAAATTCCTCACCAAGCACAAGAGGAACCACCAAAATAAATAGTAGAGAAGGGAAAAAAATTTAAATTTGAAAAAAAAACCAGAATTATAAATCGACTCCTGATCGGTCAACGCAAATCAATGTCAGTATACCAATGAAATTATCATGAATACGGATTGTGAACTACATTCATGATTCATATTGCTGAATTTATACTGGCTCATTCTACTTACCTCATAAGAAGTATGAGGAACTCAAGGCGTTAACTAGGTTATCATGGAAAACACCTAATAAAACGCGCATTCATTTTCATCCCACCTACGAATATATTGGTCATTATATATTCTAAACTCATTCCATGAAGCGGATTATTTATACTACTAATATCTCATTCTTCTTCTACAATCCAGAACAGTTGAATTATGGACGTTAAATAATGATATCCACTCGAAACTGTATCTGAACTTAGTAACTCCCTAACTATCTCTCGATATTTGGGGACCAATCCAGTGTAAATTGGAGAAAGAAAATTATGTATTGATGTGGAGCATTTCCGAAATGAGTCGTTCCTTATAATTCACCTCGTGGTCTGAAATTTGAGCATTATTCCAATCAAATATATGTGTGCTGTTTCCTATGACGTGCAATGAGACAGATAGTAGTTTATTAGTAATTTTTTGGGGTTCAGTGATTCTATCTTTTGATTTTATTTTCGTTTCTCCGGAGAAACATGACGAACATTCGTTACAATCAAATCTATATACCACCCCCGTTTGATCTAATACATCTGTTTTATCTTTGGCAAGTTTAATTATATTTGTGAGATTATGATTGACTGAAGGAACTGCTCGAATGCTCAATTTTTCAAGAGAACCGGACACTTGTTGAAAAAACTTAAAACGCGAGGCGAATTATAGAAACGACTTACTTTGGAAATGCTCCACATCAATAAGTACCAACACACTCTTAATAGGAGAAAAGACACAAGTATTTTTTTTAATGAATTTTATCCTGACGAAACCAGTAAATGTTGTTGGCAAAACGTTGTAAAAACAGATCATATGGTGGATTCTGTAATTTTCTTTTGATTGTTCTGATTTTTACGAATAATCTCAGCAAACGTTGCTTAAATTTGTAAGATCAATTCTAGGTTCATTTACGAATAGCAAAAGATACAGAATTATTATTTCTACATAGCAACCGTTGCTAAAAGAATGAAAGTCGAGTTGAAGTTCGATTCTAGTACTTTCGAGTTCAAAGGTCGCAGAATGTATCGTCACCTGGGGGGAAAAAACAACGATCTCGGAAACGCGCTAAAGAAAGATCTATTTCGATTTAAGCAAAATGAAGAGATCTATTTCGATTTAAGCGAAATAAAAAGATCTATTTCGAATTGAGCGAAATAAACAGTTCTATCTCGAATCGAGCGGAATAAAAAGATCTATCTCGAATCGAGCGGGATAAAAAGATCTATTCCGAATCGAGCAGTATAGAAAGATCGTTTCCAAATCGACTCTTAAAGAAAGATCTAACTCAGATTTTACTTAATAGAAAGATCTATCTCAGGTTTAATTTTATTTTGCGGCGTTTTTTCGAGTTCGGAGTTGATGCGGTACGCGCGCACTTGAGTGCGATTGCTTATGTGCGTGTGTGTGTGTGTATGTAAATATGTGTGTATGTGTGTGTGTGTATAAGGACACATCTGAATGTAATATGCCAAGTTAACTATTTACGTTAAACAGTTTTTGCCTCGAGGGTTTCTCGTAGAAATTGGTATACATGTGTTTTTGAGGTCGCTGATAACGAATCCGGCCTCAAATTCTGAAAATTCAAATTAGAGCCTCTAAGATCACCTGACAAAAATTTGGAAAAAAATTGAATTTTGTTGAAATTTGGTATACATGGGTTTTTGAGGTCACTGATTACGAATCCGGCCTCAGATTTCAAAAATTCAAATTAGATCAAGCTCCTAAGATCACCTGACAAAAATTTAGAAAAAAATTGAATTTTGTTGAAAATTGGTATACATGGGTTTTTTAGGTTGCTGAATACACATAAAGCTCCAGATTGAAATAAGCCTGAATCTTCAACATCGTCGACCGTAACGAGGAAACATCCTTTTAGAAGGTTACCCAAAAAAAAGCCAACTCATATTTGACTTTATAGAAAAAACCGTTCTAGGTGTGATTACATTTCTTCTAGTTTTTGCGTGTTCTGAGTTAATGCATGCATTTGTGTGTATATTCCCAATTATAATTATATTCATATATTTGTTCTACAAGTTCCTGTGAAAGAACGGAACAAATGAGAACTAGAAAATTAATATACAGTGGTTAGAGTGAAATACCGTAAAACTCTATTTGCGTAACAGCATAATCTCTGGTACAAGTATTGAAGATTATATTTGCCACAAACATTTTTGCATATTTTGATCGATGCTTATTACATTTCTAATATAAGTTTATTTTGAATGGAATCAACCGACTTTCGCTGACACCAGAGTAGAAAAAATGCCTCTTTATTCAGTAAACCATCTAAATGGATGCTTCTTTGTTACCATCGATGATGTTGAAGGTTTAGGCTTATTTCCATCTAAAGCTCGATGTGTAATCAGCGCCCTAAAGAACCCATGGATGCCAATTTTATCAAAATCCAGTATTTTTTCAAATTTTCGGTCGCCAATTTTAGAGGCTTTAGTTCGAATTTTTTAAATCGAAGGCCGGATTCGTAATCAGCAACCTAAAAAATCCGTGGATACTAATCTATACTTCTATACTATACTGTGTCACTGGCTCATGCCCATGAATAAAGATAATAATTATTAATAACAAAAGGGGACACGAGAGAGTGCAATCTCGCCCGGCGCTGATGCAGGGCGAGTTCTCAGAGTCGTGTTTCGGGAATATAGGTGGAAATCGGGGCCACAGAAACGCACACACGTAAATTGAATGGTGCTTTATTGCAGTGAGAGAGAGCAACACGTGGAGACCAACCTTGTCGTTGCTCGCGATGTGGGAGCTGGCGACGTAGAAAGCCGGCACGGCGATGTCGGCGCTCGGGAAAAGCCGGCGCTCGGAAGCCGGGGAAGCTGGCGCTGAGTACGTGGGCCTCGGCTCGGCCGTCGCGTAGAAGGGCTGCTCGGGGTGTCGGCGCTGACACCGGACACGGGGCACACGTGCACAGGCACTGTCACAGCACGTGGCACGGGCACAAGGCACAGAAAAGTCGCGAAGGGATTGGGCCGAATTGCTGCTTTCGCGCTCGCGCTTGGGCACACACTGCCCGCTTCCGCCCGGCACCTGTGGCTGCCGCGGCGCGGCGGTGATGTCGCGCTGCTGTTGTCTCTCTCTCGCGCTCTCTCTGTCTCTCTCTTACCTTGTATGGCGGCCGCTATACAATTAGGGATGTTTGCTGGGACAGGGAGACCTCACGGTACAAAGTACCCGTGACGACTGTAAAGTTAATCCTCCCGGAAATTTCATGGAAAGATTTTTCAATAAAGGAATCGACTTCCATAGAAACAAATAAAACGGATCAAAAGGAAATTGCCTGCGGTATCATGTTCCGCATTGAAATTTACGAAAAAACGATGCGTGGACGTCAAAACGTAAAATTCAAGTTGCGTTTTTTTGGTATCCAATAAACCATTGTAAAAAACTGTGAAATAGTTGTATGGTGCAAATTTGAGTTTCACTGATTTATAGATCAATCGAAGATCTTTCCTATTCTATGGTGAAAATTTTGGAAAAAATGATGCGTTGGCGTGAAATATGGAAAAAACTGACTTTTATCAAGTTGTGCCGCATAAACCGCTAAAAAAATGTATGAAACAGCGTCGTGATGAACATTCTGATTGGAGGTATTGATAGAGCTCATTCAGCGCTTCAATTATTCATCGTGAAAAATTCAAAAATATTGATGCGTGGGCGTGAAGTATGTAATTGAAAATTGGTAGTTTACTTTGCGATTTTTATGATTTCAGATAAATACGTGAGATTATGATCTGGTGCCATTTAGGGTATGTTTGATCGAAAGAATATCTAATGGGCTTGAATATCTACATTATATTAAAATTAATCCGTACACAAATGATGGTTATTACGTGGGGCAGGTGAAATAAAAGAATGTTCCGAGTAATGTCTAAAAAAGGTTTATTTGTGATACGCGCCGACTCTATACAAACACAACCGTGTGTGCGTCCGTGCTCGACGGCAGTCGCGGGACTTGTGCCGACCGGCGCGACAGCGCCGGTTCTCGCCGTGGCCGGCGGAGAGGGGAGGAGGGCCGAATGATACATATATCCAACACTCCCTCCCATGAGATCCTCCGGTTCCTCGCCGTCTTTAATTACTCACACCTCCTTATTCTCTGTAAAATAATGGCTAATAATTATAACCCCTGGAAGAAAAAATGGTTAATAATTAAGATCGTGATTCATCAACTTAGTCACTAAGTAATTATGCGATTCACTTTCGCATCTATCAAGTGTCGCAGTATATTTCCTCCACTCGTCTCAGTATTTATTTTCGCAGCTTTATTGTCGCACCACAAGATCATTGGCAACGGAGGTTCGACTAAGATCAGTCTAAGAGAGTTGTATACAGAAAGCATCTCTTGGCTCGCCTCACTCATCGCTACGTATTCTGCCTGATAAGTAGACAGTGCCACGTATGACTGTTTGTGGGTTCGCCACACTATCGCATCTCCGAACAGTTTTATAACGAAGCCACACGTAGTGAGTGAGTTTTTTTTTTTTGCAATCAGCGAAGCTTGCATCTGAAAAGGCTTGGATATCTTCTGTCTCACCTTTGTATCTCAAGCTCAGATTTTTAGTTCCCTTCAAATAACGGAACACTCTCTTAACCATTTTCCAATCATCCTAGGTTGGACTTACTTGATGTCTGCTCAGAATGTTCACTGCATATGAAATATCTGGTCTTGTCGCGCCTGCCAGATATAACAGACTTCCCACGGCTTCTCTGTAAGGAACATTTTCCTTGGTTTTAGTTTTTGTAAGTAACTCATCATAAGCATCCGTTTCTCTCATCTTTCTGTTCCTATTATTCACTTGAGTAGTGATCATAGGTGTTCTTTGTGGATGTGATTCACTGAATCCAAACCTAGTAAGGATATTTTCTATGTATTTCGTTTGGCTCAGCTCGATAATTTTGTTTTCAATATCTCGCCTTATGCTGATGCCGAGAAATTCCTTGGGCTCACCTAGAATATTCATTTCAAACTCTTTACTGAGCCTTTTCGTTACCTCTTTCAATTTTCTCTCATCGTTACTCGCCATAAGTAGGTCGCCGACATAGAGAAGTACAATCAAAAATTTTGCACCTTCTCGCCAAATGAACAAACATGGTTCTAGAGTTTTGCAAACCTAGATCTTTGGCTGCTTTAGTGAAACTATTGTTCCATTTCTTTGGGCTGATGCGTAATCCGTATAGAGCACGCATCACTTGACACACTTGTTTCGTTTTTGCTCCTCTGTAAATTCCGCTCCTTCAGGTATTTCCATATATATTTCCTCATCGAGGACGCCGTTTAGGAAAGCTGTTTTAACATCAGCTTGACATACAAGTAATTTGAACTTATTGATAATACCTATCACAGCTCGCACAAGTGTCAACCTTGACACAGGTGCGTACGTTTCACTTAATTCATAGAAGTTTTTATCCTTAAACCCACGGATAACCAATCTCGCCTTGTATTTGGTATTACCCTCTGAATCCAGTTTTCGTTTAAATACCCATCTTGAGTCAATTATTGTTGCCTTTCTTCCATCACGCATCTTTGTAGGTCTTTTGACTATTTCCCAGACATTATTTTTCTTCATAGAATTCAACTCATCTTTAATTGCTGACTTCCAACAATTTTTCTCATCTGAATTCATCGCATCTTTATAGTTAGAGGGATCAGAGTTGATATCAGCAAGCAAGGCATGAAAAATCTTATCATTAGAATTGATTTTACTCTCATCTATCTCATCTGATATGTTATAGGACAGCATAACCTTTGCTTTGATATTCTCATCAAAGGGTAGATTCGAGAAACTGACATCGTTAATAAGCTCACCTTTCTCTTCTACATTTTTGGCAACGACAGTTACAGTTTTACGAGGTCTACCTCTTTTTCTCTTGATCTCTCCCTCCGGTTTTAAAGTTTGTATGGATTCTCCCTCCTGTTTTGAAAATTCTTCGCATCTTTCATTCATTTCAGATTTGATAAACCACTCATCTTTATTCAGATCATTGCTTACAACAGGAAAATCTTTTATTCCATTTTTGTTATATTTGTCTCCGTAAACCAGTTTTTCATTAAACCTCACATCTCGGCTTTCATAAAATTTTCCTTCTTCTGGTTTCAACAAAATATAACCTGTTGGTGTGTAGCCCACCAGGATAACTCGCCTTCCTTCATATCTGAATTTTGGGCCTGTTTTTCTCTGAACTTTCACATAAGCCAGGCATCCAAATCTTTTGATCTGATCAATACTGAAATTATGTTGGGGAGCAAACTTTTCCAGAGGTGCCACCATTTGGTTCGATTTGTGCGGAGTCCGATTATATGCGTATACAGCAGCTGTCAATGCTATATCCCACAGATTTTCGGGTAACTTCGCATCGTAAATATATGTTCTCACCTTCTTCTGAATTGTTTGGTTAAATCGCTCTGACACACCATTGTGTTCAGGTATGTCTGGGGCTGCTAGTTGTAATTCTGCGCCCAAACTATTCAATACTTCTACCGTGTATCCGCCTGTATACTCAGTCCCTTGGTCCGAGCGCAAATAACACACCTTTGCGTCGTACCCTAGAAGATTTCTTGCGCTCCTTACATATCTTTCAATACAATACCCAGTTTCACTCTTATGAGTCATGGGGTAAGCTATTGCTAGTCTTGAGAAATCATCTATGAATACAGATATAAATCTGTATCTTTTGGGACGAGAAGGTGGTGAGATTGGACCCATGGTATTGGAATGAATAATTTGTAGGGGAGCAGTAGCCCGAGTACGTACTGATGAAAAGGCAGTTTGTTCGTTTTAACTATTAGACAGATTTCGCAGTCTTTTAACGCCTCATCGAAAATCGCATCTTGCAGTTCTTTATTTTTGGGGAATTTAGCTTGCAACGCCTTGAGATAGGCGATCAAAGCATGACCAAATCTTACGTGCCACAGCATGGCTTTGTTCTTTTCAAGAAATCTTTTTATGTCAAACGAAAATGGAGATTCGTCAGGGTTAACTTCTGTCATGGGGGCCTTATCTATATTATGAAATTTTCTATCTGTGATAGAGATCGAAGTTCGATAAATCAAGTATTTTTATATTATTTTAATTAATATTCTATTATCAACATCATTCACATCTTCCATTCTCACATCTTCCATTCTCACATCTTTCATTCTCACATCTTCCATTCTCACATCTTTCATTCTCACATCTTTCATTCTCACATCTTCCATTCTCACATCTCTCATTCGTTACAATTTCAAACTCTTCACTGCTACCAGGCATCGGAACCGATTCTGGTAAAGACTGAACTTGAGCTGTTACACTTCGTGTATTATATCTTTTCGCATCTGAATTCGCATCTACTGTATTGGCAAATATTTGCCTATTTATTTTCTGTGTGACAGTCTCGCCATTGGGCAAATCTTTACTGATTTCTAGTTCTATTAGCCAATAAGGTCGTCTGTATATGCCTGATAGGAGTGTTTCGTTTGAGCAGGAATCAAAGATATTTATTTTGGTACTATCTAAATATATAGCTAGTCCCATATCAGCGAATTTTCGTAACGACAAGAGATTATCTTTTAACGCGTTGGCGAAAATGACTTTATCAATTTATAGAATTTCTCCGTTATTCATTTTCACAAATATTGTACCCGCGCCTTCTGTGTTTATGTCAGCTGAGCTGTTTTTGTTAGCGCATTTTATTACGCCACAATCGCTTTCATCAAGAGACGTGAAGATCATTTTTGGAATTAGTTATATGTTCCGTAGCGCCGGAATCCGCTAGAAACTTGGAGAAAATTTGATCTTGTTCGCAACTTATGTTATAAACGCTCGCCGTTTGGTTCTCACCTTTCTCTCTGTTTTGTTGCTTCCGATTTCCGGTGTTTTGGTAATTGGATCTTCCACGTCCTCTCGACATTCGACCACGTTTCGCACCCGTCGCATTCTCATCGTTATTACTCTTTCTTTTCACACCACTCACAGGCCTACCACCATTTGAGTTATGAGATCTCTTAGTCTTATTGACATACCTTCCTCTCCCCTTTTCCGGAGCACTCTGGACACTCAGAAGCCTTATGCCCAAATCCGTTGCAGTTGTAGCACCGGACACCTTTTCCTTTGTTGGGACAGTCAGTTGCAATGTGCTCTGAGCCCTGGCACTCATATCATTGGATCGAGGATAGGTTGGCCTGATTTGCGCTCCTTGGGATGGTGTTAGAGTTTAATTTTGTCACCTGCTTTTCCTGTACAACAATTGCTTTTAGTTCATCGTATGAAGTACTTTTGCCATTATGTCCTTTGAAACAAACTCAATAGTTTGAGCTGTAGGTAGTGATACCATAACAGCATTATAAAACGCATCTCTCTTCTCATTTTCCGATAATAGCTTGGCGCCGGGAGAGTTTTCATAGTTTCTTACAACACTTTCAAATCTCTCACAAAATTCGACAGTCGTTTCTTTTCCAATTATATATTCCATATTATACAGCGATTTGCGTCTAGTGTAAGATGCTAAATTTACCTCGCCTGCTTTGATTTATTAGGATGTCACGAGTTTTGGAACTTGTGATCCTCTAAAACTGTCTCATCCACACGCAAAACGCTGTTCTCATCAATAGTGTGTGAGAAGTTACAGGCTCTCAGCTCTGTTCTCTCATCTTTACTGAATTGGAATTTTTGCTATTACCTTTTGATTTTACTTCACTATTTTGAATCATGTGTTTTTTTTTTATTTCTCACCTTTTCGTCATCTTCAGAGGTAATTAAGCTCTCATCTTCACTCTCCTCTCTGTTGTACAAGTTTGTCAGGCTCTTGACAATTTCGTTGACCTTATCAAGTTGTTTCGCATAGTCCTCTCTGATAGTAGTCATAAGGTTGCGAAACTTGATGCTTTGGTCTAATCTCTCCTTCTGACTGATTTTTGACTCTTCTTCAAGTTTTGAAAATCTTTGGTTGTTAACACTCTCCTTTTTCTCCCTTACGTCCATCAACCTATTGATACTCTCAGAGAGTCCCTCAACGAAATTGGATGTACCTGCCAATTTGTTCTCTAGTGTGACTACTCTCTTTTCAGTATTATTTACTGTACGGGATTCAAGAGACTCATCATTATTATGTTCAAATGGTTGGTGCATTAGGATTTGGTTAGATTTCAACAATCTGAGATTAGGTACAACCTATCGGTTACTCACTATTCTCAATTTATCTTTACCTGTTTGTTTGACGCTCTCGATCATGGACTCAATTTTATTGAGCTTGGCCAAGATTGTATCCTCTGACTCATCTTTCTCCTCTTCTCTCTCATCTTCTTTCTCATCTTCTCCTCTTCTCTCTCATCTTCTTTCTCATCATTCTCCTCTTCTCTCTCATCTTCTTTCTCATCTTTCTCCTTCTGGGATTCAACATCACATCTTATGTCAATCCCATTATCAATTATTGAGGTACTTGGTTCATGAATCGAGTCGTCCTCTGACCTCGGCCTTGGCATTATGTCTGGTGTTTCTGCCAAGACTTGATCCTCATACCATTGAACTATGGTATTTCACTGATCACTTTCTTGCAGATTAATAACACACTTAGCCAATTATTTTAATAATTTTGTACTCGAGATTTTACTTTGTTACATGATCATGTTTGCCATGGGTCATCTTCAAATAAGTTTACCGAACAACAAGCATAACTTAATTCAAAGATTGAATGAACAAACAAGAGTGGCTGAACACAAGACATTCCGAATGTTCATTCCAGTTAAACAGCTTATGCGTACCGAACACAAGCACACATCCGCCATCCAACCGGTCAGAGATATATTTATACAATAATATTGTAAATTTATATTAATTGGATTTTTCCAGCAAAGGATATATTTGTTTACACTGATCAGGTGTTTATTTTTCAAAAGTGCTACCAATTATTATATATATATGTATATGTATATATGCTAGCCTATATACACACATATGCACTTTTATTTATAAAACTGTCTCATCTCATCTTAAATGTTTAACATTATTTACCTGAAGTATAGGGTTCACCCTTTTCAGGTATTAAAGTGAGATCTTCCCCATCAATTTCAATCATAATATCTTCCCCCTTGTGATTTATGTCAAGGTGGAAGAAGCTCGTCAGCACCTCCCACGCCGACATTTCTTTCAAGGTAGCTGTGGATAGAAAATCAAGTTAATTTAAAATCAATTATATTAGACACAACTTCTCATCTCGTGCAATTGCTTAATTAATTACACGTCTACATATGTATATATATTCGTGTATATATATATGCACGCGCATATGTATAGTGTAAATCGGTCAACACTCGTAGCGCGCCTCTATTTGTTTTCGAGATCGAGCGGCGACAACGAAGCTTGGTTATGCGCGGAGAGTCAGGCGCGCCGACACCGTAAACCGTTTGTTTACGTTCGCTCCTACGCCCTGGCCAGTAGCGCGAGCGAGAGTCGAGCGCCCCCGTCCCCTCCGCGCGCGTGCATGAATGCCGGCCGGCAACACGTCGTCGCGCGCTTCCGAGCTCTCGGAAACTCAACGGTCGATCAACAGTGATCGACTGTCCCCGCGCGCCGCTCACCTCGTCGCACCGAGGACCTCGCCTTTCTCGCGCTTTCAGCAATCACGCCTCGAGCGATCTCGTCTTTTGCCCCGCGACGATTGAAAACGTCGCGCGGCAGAAAGCCTCGCGCCGAGCTAAACGATATCGTCGCGCGCTCCCGAGCTCTCGCACCGCGGCTAAACAGTCACCGTGCGCCTCCGAGCTCTCGCACCGCGGCGAAACAGTCGTCGCGCGCTTCCGAGCTCTCGCGCCGCGGCGAAACAGTCACCGCGCGCTTCCGAGTACTCGCGCCACGACAAAACACAATCGTCGCGCGCTTCCGAGTACTCGCGAATTCAACGGTCGAACAATAACCGATCGCGTGTCCCCACGCGTTGCTCCCCTTACCGCACTGGGGACCTCGCCTTTCTCGAATTTTCCGATTCGCGCCTTTATTAAAATATTCGAGCACGCACCCCTCGATCCGCAACGTGCAACTAGGAGAACCCGAGCCTCGCGCTCCGACGGACACAATCGTCGCGCGATGAACGGGCCGCGACTCGGCGCCGACCCCACGTCACCGATCACGCACCGCTTCAAGCACTCCTACTTACTTGAGCTTTCCGGGGTCGGCATGCTCAACACTCCAGCATCTCCGCCGTCTAACATCCTCTCGATCCTTGGTTGCATGGTGAAGGGGGGGCCTGTCGGGAAACTCGCGTCTCTCCTCGTCTCGCCTTTCACACCTCACAATTTCACTCACCGCAATCACTCGGAAACACTTTTACGCGCAGTGGAAGCGGGCCTTTCCCATAACCTGATGGTTATTACGTGGGGCAGGTGAAATAAAAGAATGCTCCGAGTAATGTCTAAAAAAGGTTTATTTGTGATACGCGCCGACTCTATACAAACACAACCGTGTGTGCGTCCGTGCTCGACGGCAGTCGCGGGACTTGTGCCGACCGGCGCGACAGCGCCAGCTCTCGCCGTGGCCGGCGGAGAGGGGAGGAGGGCCGAATGATACATATATCCAACAACAAAATATGATTCCCATATTTTGCTCTTGGAAACAATGTTTTGTTAGAGTATTTTGAAATCGGGTCTGGCAGATCGATAGAGGAGCCCAAGTATTTTCATAATCTGAGGTAAAAAATCCAAAAAAATAGACGCGTGGGCGTGATCTAAGTCGTGGAAAATTATGCATAGTCGAATTTTCGTCATACGAAAGATTTTGAAGTAATATACAACTTGGAGCATGATAAATTGAAGAATATCCGGTATGATGGATCAAAAGAGGAGGCCAAGAGCTACAATTTGAGCTGGCTATGTGTTGGAAAAATTGATAATGTGGGGGCGTATTGACCGTAAAAATAATTATTTGACGTTTGGTTCCAGAAAAACGTTGAAAAATAGTATAAAAGGGTTATCTATTCGAAATTTGATCTTGCAGATTTATAGAGGAAAATGAGCGCTTCCATAATCTGAGGTGGAAAGTTCAGAAAAATAGACGCGCGGGCGTAATCTATGTCATAAAAAATTATGCATTGTCGAATTTTCAAGGAGGATCTAATTTGAATTTTCAAAATATGAGGCCGGATTTGTGATTAACGACCTCAAAAACCCATGTATACCAATTTTCAACAAAATTCAATTTTTTTCCAAAGTTTTGTCTGGTGATCTTAGAGGCTCTAACTCGAATTTTCAAAATCTGAGGCCGGATTCGTAATCAGCGACCTCAAAAACCCATGAATACCAATTTTTAAAAGAAATTAATTTTTTTCCAAATTTTTGTCAGGTGATCTAGAGTCTTAGAGGCTCTAATTTGAATTTTTTTAATTTGAGGCCGGATTCGTTATCAGCGACCTCAAAAACACATGTATACCAATTTCTACGAGAAACCCTCGAGGCAAAAACTGTTTAACGTAAATAGTTAACTTGGCATATTACATTCAGATGTGTCCTTACACACACACACACACACACACATACACACATATTTACATACACACACACACACACACACGCACATAAGCAATCGCACTCAAGTGCGCGCGTACTGCATCAACTCCGAACTCGAAAAAACGCCGCAAAATAAAATTAAACCTGAGATAGATCTTTCTATAAAGTAAAATCTAAGTTAGATCTTTCTTTAAAAGTTGATTTGAAAAAGATCTTTCTATACTGCTCGATTCGGACAGATCTTTTTATTCCGCTCGATTCGAGATAGATCCTTTTATTTCGCTTAAATCGAAATAGATCTTTCTTTATCACGTTTCTGAGATCCTTGCTTTTTTCTCCCAGGCGACGATGTATATTTCCCATCGCAGTTGTTGTTGATATCCCCAATAAGTCGGTGGTTCACCTGTTGATGTCGAAGACATTTGTCATTAGCATTTTTTCCCGCTTCCTCAAACAGAAAGACTTGTGCCGGGGCAAAAATCAAAATTTTAAATCAGACTGTAGGGCCTCAATTTTCGTAATCTACGAGTTGAAAATCATCGAATCACATGAATGTGAGGCTATTTGTCGGGCAAAAGACAAAGAATTTACATTTTTTTATAACAATCGTTTTCTACGCGAAGCCTCTCCGAGAAAACAAACTGTTAATACAGTTCGCAGTGGGTTTGGTAGGATGACTCAGTTCACCAGAGGTGGCAGTATCATGCTATGTTACATTCTATAAATACTCAACCACTAGAGAATTATGAAATTCAAAGAATATAATTTCTTACAGATAAAAATCATGTGTGAGAACAAAGGACCCATACTAAACATACGTGCTCCATATAAACTGGTCGATTCTACCCGACGGAGTAGAAAAAATATCATGGCGTGTACACTTGAAGAGTTGAAGAGTATATCCCGAAATCAATATTTCCTCCCTGTCCATGCAGATATCACGATTGTCTTGGAGCAAGATGGTATGTAAACTCCATGCACAATATATTTGATAGTTACAGTTCATTACATTATGATAACTACAGAGAGTGACAGAGGTGCTAGGGGGCTATCATAAGTCACCCGCTAAACTGGGTAAGTCGACAGCTTACCTTGGTCAACCGAACGGCAAAATTCGTTCAGCGTCCTCAGCATTGCATGTTTTTAGTGACCATTGGGGTTTCCTGGTGAGAACGTAATGAATATTGATGCTGAATAAGTTTCAGACAATAGTTGTGTATTCTTTCATTTTAAACAACTTTTGTTCCTTGTAAAATTTCCAAAAAATCGACATTTAAATAGAATTAATTTAATTTTTTTTTTTTTTTTTTTTAATCGACATTTTAATTTTTTTGGAAATTTCCAAGAAAATCAAAACAATTTTTTAGAAACTTGTCAGTTTTCAATTATTTCTCGAATTTATGATCTTTTCCGTAATGACTTGAAAAATATTTAGAGAAGAATGTTTCGGCCAAACTCGTAGATTTATGATGAATTTTCGTCAATCCTTGAGTAATATCCATTAGAATAAATATATTTTTTATCATATTGTATGTTAATATTATATCGCAATTTCATAACTTTTGCCAAAAATATATGCATATCTTATAATAAAATAAACTCCCAAGCATTAAAATTTTTCAATTTTCCATGATGAAAACTGGAAGCGATGAATCAGCTCTATTGATTCGTCGCATCAGAATTTTCATGATTCTTTGAACCATTTATGGGGCACAACTTGCTAAACATCGACCGGTCATATCCGAACTCGCATGATATTATAATTTCACCTATTTTCCTAATACATTGAAATTAAAATATGTGTAAATTGTCGATCTTTGAGGGCCAATCCAGAGTGAAGTGGAAAACGGAAAATTCACAAAATCCACCACATGTTTATTTAATGCGACGTTTCGCCAGTAAGGTTCACTGGCCTCATCAGGATGAAAATTTATTACACAAAAAAACACGTAATAAATAATTTGTTTTGTATTTTGTATTGTTTTGTACTCAAATTGTATTATTTATTACGTGTTCTTTTGTGTAATAAATTTTTAGCCTGATGAGGCCAGTGAACCTTGCTGGCGAAACGTCGCATTAAATAAACATGTGGTGGATTTTGTGAATTTTCCGTTTTCCACTTCACTCTGGATTGGCCCTCAAAGATCGACAATTTACACATATTGGAATTATGGAGGGTGCACAGCATAATACATTGAAATTAAAATTACAACACCAATTTCCAAGTACGTACTTCACGCCCACGCAACAGGATTTTCCAATTTCTTACGATAAAAACTGAATGCGCTCAAATAGCTCTATCGATTCATCGGATTAAAATTTCTATAACGACGCCGATTCATAGATTTTTCTTAAAGATTTATGTGGCAAAACTTGATAAAAATCAGTATTATCCACATTTCTGGCCCATGCATCCATTTTCTCAAAATTCTAACCATTAGTCCTGAGACTAGCCCTCTTCCTGTCGGCCAGAAGACGTCCTCGACAGATTGATAATGAATCTTATGTATTTCTTTTCGTAGAATTCGAATTTGTTGGTCTGAAGTCTGTAAAAGCCATACAATTTGTTTAGAATGTGATTGTTCAAACAAATAAGAAAAAAATACTTTTTTGGTTCGGGAAAATTCCTTTCGAACTAAAAAACTTTTAATTTTTCATTTGTTTAAACAATGACGTTTTAAATAAATTGTCCCAATTTACAGACTCCGGACTAACAAATTCTGATTCTACGGGAAAAATACATTGTTATTTTCTTATTTGTTTAAACAATCGCGTTTTAAGGAAATTGCATAGCTTTTACAGACTTCAGACCAACAAATTCGTATTCTACGGGAAAAAATACATAAGATTTATTATCAATCTACCGAGGACCTCCTCTGGCCGACGGGAAAGGGGCTAGCCCCGGGACTACATGGAATAGGAAAGCCCTTTCAGATCTATAGAACGGTCAGACGCAAATTAATCAATTCCCTCTGAATCCGTCTTTTCTGTTTTAATGCAAATCAACTCTTTTATTGAAATTTCTTGACATGAAAACTAATGGAGGATTAAATTTATATTATAATATATGTATGGGCAATTCTATCAACTAGGACGATTTTGCTTGGAAAAAAATGAAAATAATGAAATAAAATGTGTGTGTGTGTGCGTGCGTGCGTGCGTGCGTGCGTGCGTGCGTGTGTGTGTGTGTGTGTGTGTGTGTGTGTGTGTGTGTGTGTGTGTGTGTGTGTGTGTGTGGTGTGTGTGTGTGTGTGTGTGTGTGTGTGTGTGTGTGTGTGTGTGTGTGTGTGTGTGTGTGTGTGTGTGTGTGTGTGTGTGTGTGTGTGTGTGTGTGTGTGTGTGTGTGTGTGACAAATAAGGAAGCAAAGGAGAAATATCGACCCTCCCTATTCATAAGGACGTATCGCGGGACGCCGGAGCGCCGGAAAATAAGGACGTATCTCGCGCGAGCGCAAAGTAAGGACGTATCTCGGAGGGACGCGCAAAATAATATCGTAGCTCGGAGAATTGCGAAGTAAGAAAGTATCTCAGCGGTTTGAAATTAACTAATGCATTAAAATTAAGTAATGTAGTTCACACATGAAGATAAATTCCCATTATCGATATAAACAAGCTATTCTAAGACCAAAGGTTCGCGGAAACATGAGCTTTCGGAGAATTTTCCCCGATTAATGAGTATTTGCAGGACTGTATTTTAGATTTTACCTTATTTTTCCATTGTAGATTAAAACAATGTACGCATGCTGTAACAATACTTTATTATTCCATTGATAGGATTTACTACAGTTGAATTGTTATAGTAATCTTGAGTGAACGTTTTTTTTTCAAGTGCATGTTGAAAATATCGAACAACAAACGGTTCTGATGAATGAGCCGCCGCGCGCCGATAGCTTTATTCGTGGAAAAGACTTCTGGACTCTCGCCCAGAGCGTCGGGGTTTAATTCCCGGCATGCACCACTGTAGGGCCAGTTTTATATAGAAAGCAAAAATAAAAACACGCTCCACCGTGAGCATTGCATATGATTTTGGCTAGCCAGTTTATTGAAAGTAAACTACAAGCCAATAGCGAGAGACGAAGAAGAAGATCATCTGTGAACTGCGTCTTGTAACTTGTTGTTTCTAACCGCTCGCGACTTGCGACTGCAACTGAGCCACCGTGATTCCACGTATATAAATGCCAGATAGGCTCTTGACCATCGTTTCTGTGCTTTTGACTCGTGAATAAAAAAATACAGATGCTTCATATTTTGACTCGCCCCCATGATTGCTTTCATGTTTGCCGAGTTTTAATTCTATGCTTGAGATTTATTTGCGGTTATGATCTGTTATAATTTTCAATCAAAGTGAGATTCAATGTTGAGTCGCAATTCTCCGCATGCTGCGACATTATTTTGCGCTCGTCCGAGATACGTCCTTTCTTTGCGCTCACGCGAGATACGTCCTTACTTTGCGCTCGTGTGAGATACATCTCTATTATTCTGCCGCCCGAGATACGTCCTTATTTCGGGACTCTCCGAGATACGTCCTTATGAATAGGGAGGGTCGATATGATGAATAGACCAGAACCCACAATTTGTGTAAGCAGCTGCTTAAGGGGATGAGGGATGGACCTACTGGAGAGATGATCACACGGTGCCAGTAGGGTTACAGTTTCATGGGATCGCTGGTGTGGAAGCTTGCTCGCCCCTCCTCATGAAATTTAATAGACACATGAAGCAAGTTTAATGAAAGCGTATACAATTTTATTTCACCTTCGTTTTGTTTAAATAGCTTAATTTGCAGATCAGAAAAGGAACGATATTACAGTATATTTCAGGTTGTAGAGTATCAAACCTCTCTAAATAGAGGTACAACTTTCTGGCGAGTAGAAAATGGTTCTGTGGGGGTATATATTGAATACCAGTGTTACCCAAATCGGGGCATGTAAAAGTACAGAAATCCATTTATATGTGTCCTGTCAGAATCAAATACATTTCAAGTTTTTTTTCTACTTACAATTATTTGTTCGCGATGCCAAGATGTGTATTGTAATTTTATCCATCTATACTACTATATAAAAGGACAGCCTGTTTTTTTGTGGCCGCTAATCTCAAAAACTACTGAACCGACTTTCATGAAATTTTGATACTTGATTTTTGACTACTCTAGGCAGTTTTATAGATATGTGGTGTCTTTGAATTTCGAGTAGAAATCGAGAAATAGACCATGCATTTTTCTGTGGTGGGGGTAACCGACCAAGTACCTTGGCGCGCCAGTAGATGACGAGGCGTTGAGTCGCACGTGTATAAAGTATAGCGCGGCGCTCTCTCGCAAGAGAGTCAGCGTTCTATCGGCTATATAGGAGAGCTTGAAAATAAACTCAGCCTCTTCCTGGGATCTTCTGTATCCCAGTCCCGTGCTGCCAAATAATTTTGATAACAAAGCCGAGACTCAGAAGTAACATTGGGCGGTATACGCAAGCCGTTCGTCAGGATCGAATAATTGAAGCCCCGTTCATGGTACGTGGAAGATCTGCTTTTGAGTATGATCTAACAGAAAATTACGCTAATATAAAAGATATTGTAGTTGGATCTATGAATAAAGTATTTGACAAGTATCAAACCAAAAGGTGACAAGATGTAGCTCTTGGATTGAGAGTTAATCTTCCTGCAGTTGAAGAGCTACCAGAACCTCTCAAAAGTCTTTTCTTAGGGAATCACACTGATTCCACGCATTTTGTGGACAGTTTAAGAAAGTATAATACACTGTTTCAAATGACTCCATTTGGAGCTAACGAAATTCGAGAAGGAAATTTTATGCCAACTTTCAAAATTCAAGGGCAAGTATATCATAGTATTGGGAGTTTATTGCCTCAATCATTTGATTAGGACACTCCAAGATGCTGCAATATGACAATCACCTAGTAAATTAAGGGAACTATTTGCAATCATTTTAGTTTTTTGTCAACCTGCTAAGTCAACAATTTTGTGGGAGCAGTTTAAAGATTATTTATGTAAAGATGTTCTTCACAGACAGCGTCAGATACGTGATGATATGAATTTCAATTACTCTGATGAAATTGACATCAAGGTCTCATCCAATTAGAAGATAAAATCCTTTCTCTCAGTGAAAAACATTTGATTGATTTCGGTCTACCTACGCCAATCCGTGGTCCACGAAATGTTTGTGATCCCTATATAATGCTTTAAAGAATCCACATAACATTATGGAAATAGATTTTTGGAAACTAATATACCTAAAATGGTTGCAGATCAAAACAATGCATTTGATCTCATTACCAACAGTGATAATAATAGCTTAGGTAAACTATTTTTTATTGATGCCCCTGGAGGTACTGGAAAGACTTTTCTGCTCAACTTGATATTAGCTCAAATTCGTATTTTGGGTGCTTTAGTTTTAGCTGTTGCATCTTCAGGTTCTTACAGCAACTCTTCTTGCTGGAGGCAAAACTGCCCATTCCACGTTCAAATTACCTTTGAACGTTTTCATTGGCCAAGATACAATATGTTCAATGAGAAAAAATAGTCCTTTATCATGGTGTCTACCGCATCTGGAAAATCATGGAATCATGGAAAACTCAGGGAATGCGTAAGACTCTGGAATATCATGGACATCTCAGAGAATTTCCCTGAAAATCTGGAAATTCTTTTATCGTTACACATTTTTTTCTCTGTTTTTTATTTGCATTTGAAATTAACTAGAGTCGCCACATTCCCAAAATTAAACACGATGCGTGGTTGGATTTTTTTCTTCTAAAGATTATACTCACTCGGAAATGTACGGGTGTTTGTATTTCGAAGAATCGAACGCGTGGACACGATATAAGAAGTACGACAACATAAACACCGCGAAAAAGCAAGCTACTGAACAGTATTTGTTGGAGTCAGCTATTCTAGATAGTCAATTGGCGTTATTAAAAAAAATAATGTATCACTTCGGTTTGAATATTGAGATAAAATAATATACTATTTTATGTTGACTATTAATTGACAGAGTTGTTGAGTGTTACTGAAAGTCGGTACTTTTATGAGATCAAAAATATATTATAATTTTGTTTACTTGTCATTGGTTTAACTCGTTTCGGCCCAGAATGCCACTCGAAGCAGGTCGCTCTTCGGTACCACAGAACTTTTCCTATTCGCGACAGAAAAATTCTTCAAGGACATATTTCGAATGGTAAAGACTTGCCCTTTCCGATGGTGTCAATTAAATTTTTTTAAATCATTGTTAAGTTGGCAAAAATACAGTATTTTTACAAAACAAAACGCGCAAGGCCTTTTGATTTAAAAAAGAAGCTGTTTCGAGAAAATCGCGTTTTTTGTAAAAGTACTGTATTTTTGCATATTTAATAATGTTTTAGAGACATTTAATTGACACCATCGGAAAGGGCAAGTCTTTACCTTTCGAAATATGTCCTTGAAACATTTTTTTGTCGTGAATAGAAAAAGTTCTGAGGTACCGAAGAGCGACATGCTTCGAGTGGCATTCTGGACCGAAACGTGTTAAGATCCATGTCAAAATAAATAACAAATAGAAAAATTATATTTTGTGCATCAAAAAATCTGAGTTCATCTTTATTTCCAATCTGGAATTCCATTCCTTGATCTTGGAATAGTCATGGAAAACTCAGGGAATTCCCTTCATCTGATGTAGTAGACACCCTGTTTATGCAAAATTATTGAAGAAACTTCTCTTATAGTATGGAATGAATGTACTATGAGTCACCGTTGGCATATTGAAGCTCTGGATCGCACGTTACGAGATTCAAAATCTAATAACAAAGCTATGGATGGAATAACTTTCGTTTTCTCTGAAGACTTTCGGCAAACTTTGCCTGTGATTCAAAAAAGAACTCGCGCTGACATTGTGAAAGCATGTTTGAAGTCATCTTAAATTTGGAATTTGATAAAAAAATTACATTTACGAACAAATATGAGAGCTCACATTTGAGGTGGGGATTTGCAATTTCCTTTAGAACTTCTAAAAATTGGAGATGGAAAAGTATCAAATGAAAATGATTACATAAATATTGATACAAAAGTAGGAACTACTGTTAATACAGTCATGGACCTGATTTCTAAAGTCTATCCAGAAATTGAAAATCTCTGTGACAAACCTTTCAATTGGTTATGCGAAAGAGCAATCATAACGCCTCGAAACGCTGCCGCTTATAATATTAATAATATTATTTTGGGAAAGTTAGATAGAGAAATACGACATTATCATTCTATCGATATAGTGATTAACATTTATGAAGTTGTACACTACCCTCAAGAATTTCTGAACTCTCTTGAATCCTTCAGGCTTTTCACCTCATGACTTGAAATTGAAAATTGGTTCTCCAATATTGCTATTACGCAATCTAAATCACCCCAATTTATTTAATGGCACAAAGTTGCAAATTAAAGTTATGCGGGAAAATATAATCGAAGCAACTATTCTTACAGAACCTGCAGCTGGAGAAACAGCACTCATACCTCGCATACCTATGATTCTATTAGACTTACCATTTCAATTCAAACGATTCATATTAATTCCTCAAAATTCAAAAACTAAGAACGTCGTTTATCCAGAATTCTTATAAATTTCCAATTCTCAGAAGATACATAAAAATTACAACTCCAAGGATTACAAAGTATCAAATTAATCAAAGTTTACAAGTAAATACATATCATACGAGTTTTTCACCAATTGTCCCTCTGCAAATTGACTCGACGGGCGCCGCGGCGGCGCGCCGTCCTCGCGGTAGCTGGAGCTTGATACCCATTGCAAAGATCGTCGAGCCGAGCCAATGTGAAAAAAATCCAGATTATCCCGGTACACGGGGGTCACCTCACAAGGCACACATTCACGTGGTAGGTTGGGTCAGGAAAATCCGCTAGCTGTTCGATACCACTTCCAAAGACTTACTCTCGCCAATGTAAACATTGGTTGAGGTGACTCTGTCCTTCACTCTTACTCAAATTCAAAATAATCTCGATTTTCGGTCGAATTAAATTGATTTGCTTGAACCCAATATTACTAAGGAAATTTCGTCTCGGAGAAATATTCCTCGAATGAAGAATTTCGAGCAAAATTAAATTTCTCATGAGTTTGAATGATATTTTACTCAATTGAATGTTCTGGTATTAAAATAAAATACAGTGAGTAATTCTTGTGATCAAATTGCAATCAATTTCGCTGTTTAATTCTAGTTTGTTTGGATCTCCAAAATTGCTTAGAAGAGCATATACTAAATAAATGTAAATTTTTTCACCACATAGTAGTACAAGATATGAGTGTTCTCAAACAAGAGACATGCATGTACCATTATAATTTCTTTCTCATACTTGATTGAGAAATCTCAAACACAAATAGCTTGGATTTTTCTCTCTTCATGAATAAATTATTCACAATCAATTATCCACAATCAGAGGTGATATCAACGATATAGTAGTGAGTGATGTGCATGTATTATCCATACTATATTGTCAATCATCTCATAATCATGCATTATCGCATCATAAGCACATCACCTTGGAATAATTACCTTAATTTAATATTACATATATATCACCAGCAACATACACAGGAAACTTACAGTATCCCACATGTTCCATGATTAAATATGTCGAAAAGATAAATTATATTGAGCGTGGACAAGCCAATTATAGTGATGCGCAGGTTTGTATACAGTATTAGAGACACATTTCAATTTTGAAGGGGTTTATCTACTGATAGACCAAAGAAAAACGTGCTCCAGACCTTAACGACAATTTACGGTGTATTCTGTTCTAACACTCAAACGTAGAGTAGAGACGAACTAAAAAATGAGACCTCTTTGAATTTCTTGTTTTCGTTCTTCTCTTCAATTTATTTTCCATATAACATTGAGGAATTAAATTGACCACATGAAGCTTAGTCAATATTCAAATGACTAGTCGTGTTTAACTATTTACAGAGGATATTTAATTCAATAATAGCTTATAGAATAGAAATCGCATTCAATAGTAGCTGGAATCAATATTTGTTACCCTGAAGGAATTACTTTTGCCTTGCGCTAAAAGTGGTGCCGGGGTGTATACCCAAGAGTCGAACAGATGCAACGACTAGTATCGACAGGCTAAATTGCATTTCTTGAACCGCCAAACTAGTCAATATCATACAACTACACCTGAATTTGTTTCATAAGTTTCCTATACAATAAAATAATTGAACATAGGTCAACTGACTGAATCTTAATGATTTTTCTTTTCCCATACCGATGCTTTTTCAATTTTAGCTGGTGCACAATATTAGACAGGTCTCTACTCGGATGGGAAACTATATTGATTTTGAGGTGGTAGTTTTTCAATATTAGTCACGTCCGCTGCAGGTTAGGTTTTCAGCCCATTCGGCCATGCAGTCACTGGGTAGTATATATAAATATATGGTCACCACATGTACATCTGTTCTAGAAGTCTCCTTCAAATCTCTGTATCTCTTAGCAATAAGAGTTCAATAATAAACATCTGATAAAAATATTTTGATGCACATATTTCACATTCATATAAAATGAATATATAGTATAACTTCGAACGTTTTTTTTGAATATTCTAAAACTTTGTAGTAATACTTTGAACGTTTTGGCTAATTATTCAGAGTAATTGTTTTTCCACATATGGGGCGATTTACGTCATGTCTCCAAAGCCGACGCGCAGACACTAAAACCTTGCTTTTTCGACTCTTCTTTTTGACTAAAAAACCAATAACTAAATAACCTGGAATACGCTACCAATGGCCATTCTTCATCTGTCCGATGATGCTTAGTTTTTCAAAATATTTACGTTTTCCGAAAAATGAAACATAAAACAGGCCATATCTCATCAAGGTAACTTTTTTATTTTTTTCAATGGTCTAAATTGAAAGCTGACAGTTTTTCACGTTAATATACTCTTCAAAAAATAAGCAAACTTTCATTTCACTCAATCACGTTTATTTCTCACTCATGTTTATTTCATAACCACCCCACACCAACATCCATCCGGGCTACAAGAATGCACACACGGCCCAGCGCGCCATACATAACTCGGCTGCCACGCTGCCAAGCACGAGCCAAGGACACGAAGCGCCGTACGGATTACGAAGTTGTAAGTGGCCGAGCGGTCATAATAAACCGCGAATATCGAATCGCAACGCCCCAGTAATTCCATACCCACCAATATAGGAGTATTTGTCCACCCGCCCCTCTGAATAACGATCGGGTCATAACAGAAGAATCAATAGAACGATCAACTAGTTGAAGGCATCAGAATGAGACCAGGCGAGTTTTTTTATAGACAGTCTACGAACGTCTTGAGCAGGTCCTATAGAGTACATGTTTGGCTTGCAAAATTTGTACATATGCATTTTCTCGCGGAGTATGTCGCTTAAAAATGCTCTTTTTTCTCGAATTCGAAATTAACAGATGTATTATTATGACGAAAGCGATACCCGCTGCAACTAATAGCTCCTTGCGATGCGCACGTTTGTGTGCCCCCGCGCTAGCACGTATAGACGCACTCACACATACACACACAGACATACTGCCCGGCCCCTACTTCACACGTATACAACCCTACTAAAAATTCTCAGGTGAGATCTCAGGTGTGTTTTCAGAGGTCAGTTTCAAATTCATCTGATCGTACTTCCGAAAGTACAGAAGTAATATCACTGAAGCAACTATTGCGGATTTTAAAGTATTTAGTGAATTTCCAGATCAATCCACACCGATTGTCAGGTCATTCCATATAGTTTTTTCAGGTTGATATGCCTATATTTCCAGGTTCATTCATATGAATCTAAAAGACTATTTACACATATTTCCGGATCGATCAAAATTAAAATAGTCTAGTGATAACTATGAAGATGGTTTTTGATTAGTATTGAGCTAGGTTTCAAGATTCTCTCCGCAGAATTCCAAAATTACAAGTTTATCATAGTCAAATTCGCGAGAAACCCTCAGGGTGTGGTGCAGCCAATGCACCACCTCCTGGAATTCTGATAGAAATCGGACAGAAATTTGTCTGGTTTTCCGGTCAGTTCGAGCGGAGTTTTGGATAGCTCCGAACGAATTTTCAAGTCATCTCGAGCGGAAATATTGGGAGCTCCGAATGGATTTTCAGGTGACGGATATTATTGACGGATTTTCGGGTCATTTGAAACAAATTTTTCAGTCGATCGAACAAAATCTCTAGTCGATTGAACGGATTTTCGGATAAATTTGACTGGATATTCTAATAATTTCAATCAAGTTTGCCGGACCATCGCACGGATTTTCTGGTCGTTTGGAACGGATATTCAGGTAAATTTCTCCGAATTTTCTAATCGATTGAAAGGATTTCCAGTTAAATTTGACCGGAAATTCTGGTTCATCGAATAGATTTTGGGGTCAATTCGTACGGATTCTCGGGTCGATTTGAATGGATTCTTGGGTCGGATTTCCAGGTGAATTTGAACGGAATTTCTAGTCAATTCGACGGATTTTCAGTTAAATTTGACTGGATTTGCTGGTCGATTGAACAGATTTCCGAGTCAATTCGGACCGATTTTCTATAAAATTTGACCGCATTTTCTGGTGAATTTGACTGGATTCGATGGTCAATCGAACGGATTCCCGAAACGATTCAAACTGATTTTCTGGTCGATCGAACGGATTTTCAGGTGAATTTCGAAGGGATTCCTAGTTGATTCAACGAATCTTCAGAAATTCGACCGGATTTACTGGTTGATCGAACAGATTTTCAGGTAAATTTGACCTGATTCATACTATGCGTTTAACCTGAAATTCCACCTTGCGTTTCCGGTCAATCTATCTCAATTTCGGTCTGGATATTGAAGTCAATCCACGTGAAACTATGTCCCAATTCTCTCAAATCATTACCTGATTATTTAGAGTAATTCACTCTGACTGCAAATTCCAGTCATATTGATTTATGAGTCAATCAACCTAGATTTCCAGGTTTTTTTTCCTCAACTGCCAGGTCATTTTACCTGGATCAATACCCGTATTTTACTCCGAATGATGGGGTAAGTTTACATCAACTTCCACACGGACGTTTAGCTTTTCATGCATTATCGATTGTATTTTCATCTCGGTATCAATGTATCTCCACCTAGAATTATAGGTGTATCTACCTGAAATGTCAGTTATACCTACGCTGATTCTCAGGTATATGTATCTCGATGCTCAGGTCAAGTCATGCAAATTTTGAACTGGATATTCGAGTCAATTCAGAAGGATTTACATCTGCACCTCAAGATTGATTGGGATGAATTCCTAATTTGATAAATTGACCAATTATATTATACTTGGTCGCAACACTACTGAACATGTCAAGGTGAGGTTTCAGGTGAGATCTCACGGAAATTTTTCCAAGTGGCTGTTATAACATTTCAGTCATTTATAAATTCACTTGATCCATGATGTAAGATACGTACGAATTGAGGAACATGATTGTTGAAAAACATTTTTCATGTTGTGGCTGCCATTTTCTAATCCATACAAATGCATAGTAGACATTTTCATGTTATTCAAAATTTTGACCTCCTAGAAAAATATCGACTCAACTTCCAGCTGGATTCTCTCTGGATTTCGGCTTGTTTTGCACTGGAAGAGCTGCAGGCTACTGCGTCAGATACAGTTGAATTTTACTGGAATAGCGCTGGGCTACGGCGGCGAATTCAGCTAGATTGTGAACGAATTTAGCTCGTTTTTTCAATAAGAACTGCGGGATACTGCGGTGAATCCAGCTGGGTTTTTTGACAATATATCAGAATTTTTTCGTGATTGGAGTTGGATTCGGCACGCAGCTTCTATTCAGAAAAATCCAGCCTGATTCGTTGACAGTTTGTAGATCATTGTAGAACTTACAAAATTCTCTGCATTGATCGAGCTCTCGCTGTCAAAAATTCACCGGAATCAAAAAATTTTGCTCGATTGCCTGGCAAAGCTCCTGGATTTTCCCTGTATTAATGGATTCCCTCTCTGGATTCTCTGCATCCATTCAGTATCCAGTCAAAATCCAGCTGGAATCCAGCTGCAATTCAGTACAAATCCAGCTTGATCATCAATTGCAAATCTAGCTGGAAATCTAGTCGATTTTTTCCAACAGGGCAATGCTTTACAGTATACCGTTATTTGACAGAAACTCTTTCAGTTTCATCAGACAGCTTAGATGAAAAGTAGACATTGTGTTTTTCAACGTCTACTTCACTTCGTGAATAAATACTCTCTTCCAGGAGATACGTATTTATAAGTTTTGGAGTTCACTAGACATGGTTTCAATTTGTAATTCTTTGATTTCGAATGGGTTTTCATAACAGATTATTACGACTCACCTGCCAATCTGAAAAAAAAAACTGATTTACGTAGTCCAGATTTTGAAAATGAGATTTAAAACGTTCACTGAGGTGAAGCTAGGGTTGCCAACGGAAACGACTCGAGGAAAAATTGTGTATAGTTTCAAGAAGATTTGTGCTTTACACACTAGTGAGCGAATTATAATCTCATTTTCATGAAAATTTGAAAATCCCTAACAATGAACAAACAGGTATATGAAATTATGATCATCTAGTCTAACAGCTCACTCCGCAAATCCCTTATATGGATACTAAGATTCTCCGTTGTTTGTGATATTAGTTTATTTCTCCTCGTGTCATCAGGATCCTTATACGCTACGTGCGTCTCCAGGTAATCTTTGTATAGAACTGCAATTCATTTTCATATTAATATATACATTTTTCAGTTCATTATATCAGATGCAGCATGAGCTTACCCAGAAACATCTCTAGTTTTCGAGGATCAATTAACTGGAGAGGCTCGTCATTAGCCAAGCCATTATCAAACCAGGGCT
Organism: Aphelinus atriplicis; assembly: GCA_020882685.1. NCBI lineage: Eukaryota > Metazoa > Arthropoda > Insecta > Hymenoptera > Aphelinidae > Aphelinus > Aphelinus atriplicis. The sequence goes on from CM037076.1 coordinate 35,557,734, forward strand.
CCGTTTCATTTAAGAATCATCAATTACCTTATTGTCTATGACCTCATACCGCTTGTGCGGTTCGTTTTCAACTATAAAAAATTTGTACAATCAATTTAGATGAGATTGATATAAGAATGAAGAATAGTGACACAAATGCTTTGAGCCAAGTGATTTCTAGCTTCAAGTGAATAGGACTTTGGATCGAAGTCCACCAAGTGCTAGCGTTAAAAACCAGTTACCGTAACAGTTAGAGTGTAATTCTTCGGGAGAAGGCTAGACGATATTGCGGATAGCGCTACATGCTTCCACCGCGATGCATCACTTAGTCCTGCGCATCGATGCATGAACCACCGTTGCATATGCATGACTTTGATGTTTATATTGAAAGTCAATTATGAACGAGCATAACTTCATGGACCAGCTATTAACGACCGCAACGTAGGGCTGTAAAAGTGTTACCTGAGAGCTCACCTGAGATGAACCTAAAAATTTCTAGTAGTGTTAATACCACGTGATGATATAATTCGTCAATTCATCCAAATTCTATATCGACCCCAATTTTGTACATTTTACCAAATTTCAATGTTAGTCCTATACATTCTAATGTACAATCTAATGCATTTTTAAGAAAAAAAAAGATCTCTGAAAACTCACCTGAATTAACACCTGAGATATCACCTGAGATCTCACCTGAATTAACACCTGAGATTTCACCTGAGATCTCACTTGAGAATTTTCAGTAGGGAAACCTCTCACTCACTCAAGCATTGAGCGACGGTGCGCTCACTGTCTCACTTCTGCACTCACGCATGAGGTGGGGCTTTCCCACCCCGGGCGCCTCACGCGTCGCCGCACACTCCTACTGGTCGGGCGCGCTAGGAGGAGACTCGAGCCGCCGGCGAGTCTAGACCGCGGCAGGTGTTCTCTTCCCCCAGAGCACAACGCGTTACGGTGCTCCTATGCGCAACAGGACGTGAGAAAGCCGGCGCAGCAGCAGCGTGGTGTAGCAGCGTGGTACGGTAGCGTGGTGTAAGGCCAGATAAGTGACTCAATCAGGTGATAGCTTTGAGCGATACCTGATCGAGAATCCCCACACTGCTCTTGGTGTAAGGCCTAGCCTCTTTGCAGGGACACCGAATGATGCCGTACAGGCTAACCTAGTGTCTCAACCTGCATTGTTAGTAAGGACAGCCCAGCCTTATCCCTATATACACATACCCGCGGCTTCTTCTTGACTCAAAACCTTCCCTTCAGAATCATGCAAATGTTAACGGAAGATTAGTATATTACGGTCTTGTTTTACTACCGGTTTCGATTCCATGCGTATTTCATTGTTATTAAATAAATAAACAAAATCAACCTCGGCTTGGAAGACCTCCCGGGATCCAGAGCGTTTTGAACTATTAACCTTTGACGATGTAGAGGCCTGAGTAGATAAGAGTGTGAATTATTGTTTGTTTTGAGGAATGCCATATGAGTTAACCAGAGTTACCCACCCCTCTTCCCTCTGAGTGAGTCAGCCCCAGAGCAAATACTACATTTTTTCTGTATTTTCTCTTCCAATTTTTTTTGAGTTTTCTAACAACTCACCCCTCTAACCTAATTAATCAAGACAAATAGAAACCAGGATTTAACCAATCAGACTCACACGATATGCCTCTCCTAGCTACTCCTTGAGTCACCTCAGCGACCAAGGCGACAACAGTGATCTCAAGGTAAATCCGTGCCTGGTGCCCATTGAGCGAGTGTACAACGATTTGTCACCTGAGCTGGCCAGAGAATACGTCAACGCTCGAGTCCACTGGGTGCTCAGTGCCTAAACTGAGTCCCTTTGAACGTCTCAAAATATTCCTTTTTTAGTTCGATTCAATTAGCAAGCAGGAATTACTCTTTTTTGTTCTTAACTCCCTCCCTTACAAAGACACATAGAAGCTCTTTCGGTTCCCTCTCTTTTCTGTTTCATTGATTTTTCGTGCTTTTCGTTATTCGCGAGACTGATGGTTCTTAGCTTCTCCGTTGATATTCACAATGACGAATACAAGAAAACCGAGTCTTGCAAGCCGATGAACAATCTCAGCGAATCCCAAAACAGCCAAAAATGTTCCTTCTTCCCTTGTTTATCTCTCCAGCTAATATATTTTCGCGTTTCAAGTCTTTTTTTACTTTTTATCTACAACATCTTCAGTGCAGATCGATCCCGTATCTCACGTCCTTTTTCTTCCCTAACCGATTCAGCAGCATTTATGCTCCTTCTAAAATACTAATCGAAATTACTTTACAAATAATTAAAAGTTACTAACAGCTCCTGCTAACATACAGTGAAATCTTCTCAAATTCAGTAATAAAGCTAAGGTTCAAACAGCTATCGACCAGCAGGCTGAAATTCCAACTTCTAGTTATTTACTCTTAAAATTAGCTCATAACGACCAATCCAAGAAGACTCTATATATCTGAGTTCGTTATGGAATTGTGCATCAAGTGATCACCCTTTTGTATTGATTGGTTCATATTAGCCAATTTCATGAGTAAATAACTTTAAGTCGAAATTTTAGCCTACTGGTCGATAGCTGTTTGAACCTTAGCTGTGCAGTTTTACAATATAAGTGGATTTAATGAGTGAATATTCATGAATAATACTCAAGAAAGTGAACCATAACATTTTCTTGTTGATATTAGAAAACTAATGGTAAAATCATTGACCGTCTACTGTGTGTGTAACTGGTAAATCTTGATATTTACCGACTTTCTCACATATATGGGTTCACTATGGGCAATCAAGGAATCTGCCCACTCTGGGATCACACTGGATACTTTTTTAGCATAATAAGCTAACTTTTGGTAGGTATCAGACTCTGATCTGGGTGATCAAAAACAACTTTTGCTTAATTTAGAGTACTAAAGTGACTATCATGATGGTCATATGACCACCTATAATCTTGGACATTTTTTTTTAAACTTCAAGTAATCATCAAGGAAAAATGTTGTCATCACTTTCTTGATTGCCCAGAGGTTATTCAATGGGTAATGTTTAAAATGCCTACAATATGGCGAATATTGGGAAAATAGCAACTTTGGGTCTCTGGCAGAATGGGTTATAGGGCCCAAAAAATCTGAGAAAATTCTGGTGACATCATGGGACCCCGAAGAGTCTTATGATGTCGCTACAAGAGAGATATACGCTATTAATTATCTTGTCTTCTTTTTTGCACAAATATTATGAGCCATCGTGTAGCGCGCATGTCTTACATTAAATGTCAAAACGTTTTTCAAAATGAGGGCGACGAGTTCATTTAGTATGCGAATTGTGCATTGCTTTTTCATCAATCGTGTATTGTGCGAAACTTCACTCACAATAGCATTTTCTTCTCTGCCCTCTCTGTTGGCGTCCGAAAGAGTGTCCAATCCTCACACGTACGACAAACTAGACATGCTTGATACAAACACACAGCCCCATCGCAAATGCTCTGCTTCTTTACCGCTGACTACAGTCTTTGAGAACACGCTGTCTTCTGTCATCATCTCCGCCCAACATATTCAGCACTATTAATAATGAAAATAACTCGTTTCTCCAAAACCCGACACACCCGATAATTTAAAAGACCTTTACAAAGCACTTTCTGAGCCCCTATCAAATTACAAAATAGTATTTCCAGTATTGAAACGTAGATATCACCGACTCCACAGCTGCTAATGCGCTGGCCATAGTCGAGCGTCGCAGGCCTCGAATTCACAACAATCTCGCGTACACTCATTCATACAGTCGATTGTGCTGAATGCATCCCACTCTAAATCGGGACCCGAGAGTTGTTACCAGCGGAACGTAGGATTAAGTTTTCTTCCCCCACGGTTCGTGATCATGTAAAGAATCACTTTGTCGGCACTTAAAGGAAAATCATGTGCCTCGTTGCAGGAGTCCAGAGCGACAAACTCATTTCTGGCAACATCGTTTTGTCTCCTCAGCTTTACTCTTTGTGGAGCGAAGCACTCAGAACAGCTAGAATTATCAAGCACGCTCGTCCTATCTTTAAAAACCTGACGATCTTTTAAATCGGATGCAATTCCGCCGCATTCTTCATCTCATCGCTAGCTGATCTCAAGAAAATCAAGAGCTGTGAGCAGGCAATGGTTGCGTGAGATGCACCAGGTCAGTCACGTCGCCTTCTCACTTCTCTGCCGGCTTGCCAATCCTCACTCACCGTCGGACTCATCAACATCAAGTCACCGAAATGCTCTTAAACCCAATGAAACAACAGATATTCATATAATTCCTGGTTATAATTCCTACAGACTTCATCGTTCAGGCAAGGAAGGGGGTGATATAGAAGTTTACATCAGGTCAAACTTCAGCATCAAAATTCTCGATTCATCGCCGCATAATATAACAATGCACCTGAATTCATTATTATAGAGATAAAATTAGGCAGATTGAAAATTTTGTTCGCAGTAGTTTTGCGGGAACATAACACTCTCTTTTTTTCCGCGTGACGTGCCTGACCAAACACTCCCAAACTTAAGACTGCTCAATTTCGCATCTCCTTCTTATCAATCGCTCGCTCTGACGAGCAGCGCCGACTCAGTCGAAGTTATCACTGCAGCTACTTTGCATACATTCAATCGGCTCGTACCCGTCAAGTACCTCTCCATAACCTCCCACAAACCTTGGGTAACGGTTCATTGCGGCTTAGTAACCAGCGTAATAAGATTTATCAGCGATCACGCAGAACTGGCATGAAAGCTGATTTCGACGCGTATGAAGCTATACGTAATAGTTTTGAAAATCGGTTTGATATTGCCAAAAGTTGATTACATTGAGCGAGAAATTGACTGAAAAAATAGAGCGAATTCCGTAAAATGGTCATTTTCTTGCGTCGGCTTCCTTCACGTTTAAGGGGTAATATACCTTTGTAACCTCCGATTTCGAGGTCATTTTCAAACACTTACCATAAGCGCAGGAAAAATCCTAAGGATATGGGGTTTGTTGCATATGAAAGTACTACTCTCCAACTGCAGAAAACACACTTTTTTTTTCCTGAAAAATACAAAATGGCGGCGTACCAGCTCGTCAAAGGAAAAAAAAAATTTTTATTTTTTCTCCACTAGCGTACTGCTACAGGTCACAATTTTGACCTTAGAACTAAAAATCGAACGGGGTATTGAAGTACTCTATTAAAATTGGACACAGCTCATTTTGAAGCTTTTGAACCAAGAATTGAAATAAAGCCTGTTTGGTCCAAATTAAAGGTAGCGATGGAGTCCATTTCCATGTATATATGTATATACATTATCAAAAATTGAAGAACATGAATTTTCAGATTAGAAATTTTTTTTCTATAAAATAGAGGTGATTCATAATAACTTTTACTACAGTAACTTTTCAGATTTTATGAATATTTCATAAGTAAGACAGGCAACAGAATTGATAAGAATGTGAAAAAAAATCTAAATTAACCGAGTACTAAGTAAATTTCAGTATATCTAGGCATGAAAATTTATCGAATAGCTTTTCTTGAATGAATAATAATATGAAAAAACCCCTAATTTTAAGCTATAGCAAAATTTTTATTATAAGGAGCAAATAAATATGACATTGTTGATTTAAAGTCTTTATGTGAACAAATTCTCTGTTCAACTGATTCACACACTATAGTTATAACTCTTCTCCAAAGAGGAACGACAGTCGGTGTGTGTTTGATAACAGTCTACGTTACACTTTGCAGCTGAATTCAATAGAAAATATGTAGTTGGGCTTCTTATACAGCATAATGGGAATATTAACTACTACCTTGACATCACAGAAACTACACTTATTCAATTACCTAGCATGCACTGATGTGATTCAAAATTTATCATGAATTCTCTTAAAGGATGGTGCTTGAAAAATTGGGAAGCTTGATATTGTTCAAGATAATTTATCAAGGGTTATTTTTAGGGTGTGAATTTAAGTAACAAATGCTACTAAAATTGAAGAAAATTGCAAACTTTTATTTTGACTCTATGTAAAGTAAAGTTAATATGATCGAGCCTGGAATAATTCAGAAATGATACGGAAAATAATATATTGTCACGGGTACTTTGTACCGTGAGTTCTCCCTGTCTAGGCAATAAGTATTATTCCTATAACATCGGTGAGACATCGGCAGCAGAGCCGAGCGGCCGACGCATTAAGGTGAGAAAGAGACAGAGAGAGCATGAAAGAGACAACAACAGCACGACATCACCGCCGCACCGCAACAGCTACAGGTGCCGGGTGGAAGCGGGCAGTGTGTGCCCAAGCCCGAGCGCGAGAAGCAGCTATTTGGTCCTTTTCCCCGCACGACTTTTCCCGGGTTTTGTGCCCTGTGCCCACGTGCTGTGTCCGTGCTACCGGTGATCCTGTGCCTGCATGTCTAGACCAATCAAAAGCTAAGAAGAATTTCCCACAAATTTGCCGAGTCGATTTTTATTTTTCTCCTTTTTTTACCCATTTTTGTCTATGGTACATACTGAAAATGTAATATTTTCATGGAATAACATTGTTGAATGAGCTATATATGTAGTCAAATGTATGCACATGACTGTATATGAATATATGTATGTACGGACTTATGATATGGACATATATATGCATATGGATTCATGATATGGATATATTTGTGTGTGAGCGTGTGTATACATATATAGGCTGATCTGAAAGTAGTTGTCCATCTGAATATCTAAAAATCTGTCGGAAAAAAAATAAGGAAAAATCATGATCAAAAATTTATGATTTTTCCCTGACTATCCAACGGTGACCTCGAATTTGACCTTGGACATGATCTCCAAAGTTATATCAAGGTCAAGTTTCTTTTTCAAATAGATTGCCCCATTTTTGATCACGGATTCTGGAAGCTCGAAAAATTCTGCGTACAAAAGTAAGTATCATGGAAAGGGGTCATACAAGGTCAATACAAGGTCATTTAGAGGTCAAGAACCATTGTGGTCCGATTTCAGTCTTTCTCAGAGGTTAACTTCAAAGAGGAAGACTGGAATCGGTTAATGCTGAAGGCCAAAGTTTCAAGATTTCAGTAAACACATCGAGTGGTGATCTTGAATTTGACTTTGGACGTGACCTTCAAGGTCATAGAAAAGTCGAGTTGTTTTTTAGGAAATTTTTATTTCCTGTTGTTTTCGCTTTACATTCCTCTGAAACCCTTTAACCCCCGCCCCCAACTCTCCCTCTGTCTTTTTCCGACTGCTTGGGAAAAGGCCATAGTGAGACCTATTCCGAAATGCTATCCCCCCCTTAAAGGGGACCATCTCAGGCCCATTAGCTTGCTCAGTTCGGCCTCAAAAATCCTTGAATCTATCGCGTGCAATCAAATTGAGAAATTTCTGAGTTCAAAGCAATTGATTGATCGGTTCCAGTCGGGATTTTGGAAGAGATACAGCACACATACCGCACTCATGAAAGTCATGGATGAAATTCGAGCGGCTGTGGATGCGGAAGAAGTTGTATTACTGGTCGCCGTTCATTTCACTCGGGCTTTCGATATGGTAAATGTTGAATTGCTTATTGGTAAGCTGCTTGCCATGGGCTTTTCCGATACGGTTTGAAACTGGATTCGTTCTCATTTATCTGGCAGATCGCAGAGGGTTGTCTCCACGGAACGGTGATGAGTCGGGCGATATTTACAAGGAATTCGGCGTTCCGCAGGGCAGTCCCTTGGGTCCGCTCATTTTTTCTATTTTCATCAACGATGCACATCTGGTTTTATTGTTCTGCTTGTATCACCTGTACCGCCAATGACTTGAACATTTTCCTACGTGGTCGATTGTGCAAGATTGTAGACATAATCAACAGAGTCAATCGCGATCTTCATAGGCTTGCTCTTTGGGCGGAAGCAAACGGACTGTCGATTAATGCAGGCAAGACTCAAGCGATCTGGTTTGGAGATAGGAGTTATCTCAGCTGTCCCATACTCGTTGTGATCCCGAAGCTCGAGATTAATGGGCAATCCATTGAGTACAAGAACGTGGTTAATATTTTGGGACTCACGCTTGATTCCACTCTCTAGTGGACACAGCAGTGCATTATCACTTCAAATAAGTACTTTTCAGCTCTCTCTAGGCTTCGCAAATGTAACGACTGCATACCCAGAGGTACCAAACTAGTTTTAGTAAAAACACTTGTATTTCCATATCTAGATCATTGTGCGGGAGCGCTACTCAATTTGTCAGCCGATTTAATTTTAAAACTGAATCGTTGTAAGAATGCTGCTCTCCGCTTTGTCACTGGGTTAAAAAAATCGAACCATATTTTGCCTGTATACAAGGAATACGATATTCTCCCTTTTTCCGCTAGAAGAGACTACCTTTGTTCATGTCTCTTGGCTCGAATATTGTCCGAGAGCGACCCACGTTATATCGCGGATGAATTGGAATTCAGACCGCCGGACAGATACGGCTCGAAGCGCTGCTCCCCGTTGGACCTCGTAGTTAGACGCGCACGCACGAAGTTTGGAGAGTACTCCTTCACAATAAAATTGCCTAGGCTCTGGAATGAGATCCCGCGGGATATTCGGTCAATTTTTGCAACGCCACGGTTCAAATGCGAATTAGAGGGGTATTTTTTGTCAATTCAGATTTTATCATTGTAATTAGCTTTAGACGTATGTTGCGGGTGTTGAGTGGGTTATGTGTTTTGTGTGTGGATGTGTGACTGTTGCGCGAGGATCTGCACTGGCAATTTTACACTTACATAGAATTATTTTGAGACTGTTTTTAATTTTTGCCTATCCATTTTATTTATTCATTTAGTTATTGTATTTGTTTTTATTCTAATTTTTCTTTTTCTTTTTCATTTATCGTTTCTGCGTGAGTGAGGGTGCCGATTAGTTTATGTAAGTTAGGTTTTAAGCTACCTCTATGTAGATACGGTAATGTGCTTGCCGTGACTATGTAGGACCTTACGTCCTTAGTCCTAAATAAAATGCAAATCAATCAATCAATCAATCAATCTTCCGGATGGATATTGAGACATTTTCGTGAAGTCCCTTCAGCCATCCCACTACAGCACTGTTAGAGATGAGTAGTCAAAAACACACTGTCAGGTGAGGAAACCTACACCAGGGCCGGATGATTATTGAGTAATGCTGCTCCTCCACAAGTTCCCCTTCCCCCTCCCTAGTGTATCAATATCAATTTGACTGCCCTAATACGGCTACACTAAATTTGATTATAAAAATGTTACAACCACAAATTTAACCAGTCCATGAAATTCTTCGGAAATTGAATATTTCTCATGAAAGGAGCTATAAAAGATAGATTTTAACTGTGCATTAACTACTTACTGAATAAGTTTTTGTTACGGATATTTTAAATAAAATTAAGGAATGAATTCAAGACTTAATAAATCTCTATTTTGATTATATATATATATACAACGACCTGCTGTCAGCGCTGATCTAACAAGAATGAGGTTCAAATCACACGAAATTAAAAATCAGAAAAATGACAGGTTGCTTAGCAACGATCTTGCATTCCTTTTCGATTCTCGATCTGCGGCAAAACGCTCATAGTTCATCTGCATGAACACGACGTAGTTTCCCTTGTCCGTTCTATATAAAGACGGGAAAAAATAAAAACGGCCCCGGAAAGTGGCCCGGAAAGTGGCCCCGGAAAGTCAATCCGTGCACGAAGCCTCAATCATCGAGATCTGCTATGTCTCCTGATTCGAAGATTGAGATCCGAAAATGACCAATATCGTTGATAATAAATTCATATCCTCAAAAAAACCTTTTTTAGAAAAAGTAAAAATGTTGCGTCAAGCATGTGGCAGAACTAGTTTATCTCTTATATTGCTTAAAAAAAAATGAAATCCATAATAGACACATGAGTCAATTTATTATTTCATCAGTATTCATTCTGATTAATTCCTCATATAGTTGGAGTATTACGTATTCTTATTACAGTTTAGATACTATAGGAGACGTTGTCAACTTTAACTAACCAATTACGAAAAAACTTACCAGAATGCTCTTAGGTACCTCATCAATTATTTGAAGAACTAATGACGAACCAAATTGACGCCACTTGGTAGGATCGAATATCTTTGAATGCCTTATTAAACTGACATATAATATTCTTCATTACCTATTTATTTCATTACCTATTTATTTCTAGTTAAACGGTTTCACAACCTCTCCTCAATCGTTTGATTTATGTCAAATGTATTTTTGTATCGTAATTGCAAAGCAGTTAATCCCATAATTCAGATAGACTTTATATATTCTTCTATTATCAATACTTTCATTGTCTTTCAAAGAGATAAATATTAATAATTCAAACTATTGATCACATGTCTCAGTAAATTATAAATATTTCTATCATATTTCTATGATAATTTTCACATCCAGTGATTTAGTGAAATATTATTATTCTTAAGACGTTAAAAATGCCTACCAAGTGGCGTCAATTTGGTTCGTCATTAGTTCTTCAAATAATTGATGAGGTACCTAAGAGCATTCTGGTAAGTTTTTTCGTAATTGGTTAGTTAAAGTTGACAACGTCTCCTATAGTATCTAAACTGTAATAAGAATACGTAATACTCCAACTATATGAGGAATTAATCAGAATGAATACTGATGAAATAATAAATTGACTCATGTGTCTATTATGGATTTCATTTTTTTTTAAGCAATATAAGAGATAAACTAGTTCTGCCACATGCTTGACGCAACATTTTTACTTTTTCTAAAAAAGGTTTTTTTGAGGATTTCAATCCTTTTTGCGGAGTATAATATATTATGAAAATAATAATCAATAAAATGTATATGCATTAGCGTCAGTAATAAAATTAAATAGATATTTTTCCAAAATGCAAATATTTATATGGATGAGCGATACACAAAATAAATATATGTAATCAGTAGAAAATAATTAATCTATTATCTGAATTTAAGACAAGACATCAAAATTTATCCCATGTTTTCTTCTAACTATTTTTACATAGGCAAATGGTGGTTTAGGATGACGATGTCGGCGTGTCGACTGAATATTTGAATAAGGATATAACCTGATACCCGATAATGTCCAGGTGGCTAGGGTCGCTGATGACAGTGTCCTGAGGATGCGCTTCTGGTATTTTTGTTTGAGAAGGCTGACTACTTTGACTACCTGGACATCATTAAGGTCCAGAGTCAGCTACTTGGAACACCGTCATCGGGTACCCTGACTACCTGGACATCGTTCGGGTCCAGGGTCAGCTTTTCCAAGTCAAAATACGAGGAGCGCACCCTTGGAACACCGTCATCGGGTACCCTGGCTACCTGGACATCGTTCGCGTCCAGGGTCAGGTACTCCAACCAAAAATACCAGGAGCGCACGCTTGGAACACCGTAATCGGGTACCCTGGCACCTGGACATCGTTCGGGTCCAGGGTCAGCTACTTCAAGCGAAAATTCCAGGAGCGCACCCTTGGAACACCGTCATCGGGTACCCTGACTACCTGGACATCGTTCGGGTCCAGGTTCAGGTACTCCAACCAAAAATACCAGGAGCGCACCCTTGGAACACCGTCATCGGGTACCCTGGCTACCTGGACATCGTTCGGGTCCAGGGTCAGCTGCTTCAAGCGAAAATTCCAGGAGCGCACCCTTGGAACACCGTCATCGGGTACCCTGACTACCTGGACATCGTTCGGGTCCAGGGTCAGCTTTTCCAAGTCAAAATACGAGGAGCGCACCCTTGGAACACCGTCATCGGGTACCCTGGCTACCTGGACATCGTTCGGGTCCAGGGTCAGGTACTCCAACCAAAAATACCAGGAGCGCACCCTTGGAACACCGTCATCGGGTACCTTGACTACCTGGACATCGTTCGGGTCCAGGGTCAGCTTTTCCAAGTCAAAATACGAGGAGAGCACCCTTGGAACACCGTCATCGGGTACCCTGGCTACCTGGACATCGTTCGGGTCCAGGGTCAGGTACTCCAAAGAAAATTACCAGGAGCGCACCCTTGGAACACCGTCATCGGGTACCCTGGCTACCCGGACATCGTTTGGGTCCAGGGTCAGCTGCTTCAAGCGAAAATTCCAGGAGCGCACCCTTGGAACACACCATCATCGGGTATACTGGCTACCTGGACATCGTTCGGGTCCAGGGTCAGCTGCTTCAAGCGAAAATTCCAGGAGCGCACCCTTGGAACACCGTCATCGGGTACCCTGACTACCTGGACATCGTTCGGGTCCAGGGTCAGCTTTTCCAAGTCAAAATACGAGGAGCGCACCCTTGGAACACCGTCATCGGGTACCCTGGCTACCTGGACATCGTTCGGGTCCAGGGTCAGGTACTCCAACCAAAAATACCAGGAGCGCACCCTTGGAACACCGTCATCGGGTACCCTGGCTACGTGGACATCGTTCGGGTCCAGGGTCAGCTGCTTCAAGCGAAAATTCCAGGAGCGCACCCTTGGAACACCGTCATCGGGTACCCTGGCTACCTGGACATCGTTCGGGTCCAGGGTCAGGTACTCCAACCAAAAATACCAGGAGCGCACCCTTGGAACACCATCATCGGGTATACTGGCTACCTGGACATCGTTCGGGTCCAGGGTCAGCTGCTTCAAGCGAAAATTTCAGGAGCGCACCCTTGGAACACCGTCATCGGGTACCCTGACTACCTGGACATCGTTCGGGTCCAGGGTCAGGTACTCCAACCAAAAATACCAGGAGCGCACCCTTGGAACACCGTCATCGGGTACCCTGGCTACCTGGACATCGTTCGGGTCCAGGGTCAGTTGCTTCAAGCGAAAATTCCAGGAGCGCACCCTTGGAACACCATCATCGGGTATACTGGCTACCTGGACATCGTTCGGGTCCAGGGTCAGCTTTTCCAAGCCAAAATACGAGGAGCGCACCCTCGGGACGCTGCCTTCTGCGACACTAGCTATACTTGGATATTATCGGGTATTAGGATATATGCTTATTCAAATAAAACTTAAGTCGACACGCCGACATCGGCATCCTAAACTACCATTTGCCCGTGTAAAATCAATTATAAAAAAAAAAACATGGAATGAACTTTGATATGTCTTGTCTTATCTTCTGTAAGTTTGAAAAAATCTGCATTACTTTTCGTTGAATCTATGGGACACGGTCAATAGTTTTGCCATATTCTTTCTAACTATAATACATTAACAATTTACTTTCAATCCCACGGTTTCAAATCTACGCGGGAAGCAAGAGCATGTGTTTACATGTTTGTGTTACGTACTATGCGTGAACATAGCTGCTTTATCAGGCTACCGCGGCTTACTTCATGGTCCTAAGAAAAATTGATCTGAACAAAATCTCGTCGGGAGAAAAAACTAGTAGATCGCTTGACACGGCACTCCAAACTCATTATTGCGAACGAGTTTTTGAGTATTTCTTTTTGTCAATCGCTCAAATGGGATGCTAGATGATCATGAAATCATGTTTCGCATCCAAAAACAGTCGTTTTGGCTAAATTAATGCCAATGTAAAAATCGAGCGTGCGATCTCAAACATTATATAGTTGCGGTGTCTTCTGCTTGACGCATGGAACACTACCGCGTTCCGTGATTATATAGTAAATACTTGAAAATAAATTATCACAAGCAGAGCTGACTCATGATAATTGTTATAACTGATAAACGAAACGTTGTTATAGTTAATTATAATGAATTATAAATATTGTTGGTAATATTTTTAATAAAAAAACAATACATTTAATTATAAGATTCATAGTGGAAATAGTTGGTGCGATCGCTTTTGATTTAACTTAACTGAATCATCATAAAATAACAATACGTCGAATCATTAACTTTCTTTTGGGGATAGTATTGTGATCGTCTTGAATGTTCAGTTAATTATCATAACTAATAACAGTACGTCTAATCGCAAAGCTCCTCAGGACGATAGCTAGGGCTCTTATGGATTTAATGTTCAGTAAACTATGACAAAAAACCAATGCACAATATAAAATTCTCCTAGAGTGTGTTTGAAATTCAAATTTTTTGATTTTCAATTGACCTTTGAATGACCTTGTGTTGACCTTTGACTACTATCACGATAATGTTGAACGAAGAATTTTTCGAGCTTCCAGAATCCGTGATCAAAAATGGGGCAATCTATTTAAAAAAAAACTTGACCTTGATATAACTTTGGAGATCATGTCCAAGGTCAAATTCAAGGTCACCGTTGGATAGTCAGGGAAAAATCATAAATTTTTGATCATGATTTTTCCTTATTTTTTCTCCCGACAGATTTTTAGATATTCAGGTGGACTACTACTTTCAGATCAGCCTATATATGGGCAATTCTCTGTGTGATCGAACATGCAAAAATTTGATTTGGCTCAAAATTTTTTTGTAAGTTCTAGGGCATCAAGCCGATTTCCCAGAGTTAAGTACTCCACATTACCAATTGGAGCCTCTATTTTTGAACCCTGGGAGTTCGCTCGTCAAGCCCCACACCACATGGGTACTAAAAGTTGTCCCAACTCATACCACATACAGCCTATACAGTGAAAAAATGGGCCTGGACTCTGGAAGCTCCCAAAAAATTAATATATTAACTAAAATAGGGGTAAAAACAGACTAAAATGACAATTCAAGAAAAGCCTTGTACCGCCAACACTTCCAATTTTTGCAAACACTTGTCTGTGGTATTATTAAAATTATTCACTGTAAAAACTCACATTCTATCATACTAATACATATCCTGAGTTGTTTAATATCATATTTATATAGATCAAGCATTACTATACTACTTGACGCCACCTCACTTTCAGTAGTTACATGTATTGATGGTCAATATATTGGCTCTATTGTGTTAAAATGTACAAGAAACTACTAATAAAGTACATTGTCATGAATTGCATTCACTCGATGAGAAAGATTAATCCAGAAAGTAAATTGTAAACTGTGCATTACACGTACACCTTATAACACACTAGGCAGTGCATAGATATCATATGATTTTTTTAATATCAACAAGAAAATGTTAAAGTTCACTAAACATGAGTTTGACCAGAAATGAGTTTGGAGCTTCCAAAGTAGCTTTGCATGTCTAAAAGTCTATGGTCGGTAACCTAACCTTTGCCATACATGGGTCATATATATCTCCAGTATAGGCAAGTATAACGTTCACAAATTGGTTTATAAAGTCATTTAAACACAGGCAAACTATATATATTTGAATTCCTTATCAAATTGCGCATTTAGTGATCATACTCTCAAGTGAATTGATTTACATTAGCTAATTTCATGAGTAAATAACTTGAAGTTGTAGTTTGAGCCCACCAGGCAATAGCTGCCTGGACCTCAGCTATGCAGTTTATACAATATGAGTGGATTTCATGAGTCCCACATTCATGAATATTACCCATGTTTAGTGAACTTTAACATTTTCTTGTTGATATTAAAAAAATCATATGATATCTATGCACTGCCTAGTGTGTTATAAGGTGTACGTGTAATGCACAGTTTACAATTTACTTTCTGGATTAATCTTTCTTATCGAGTGAATGCAATTCATGACAATGTACTTTATTAGTAGTTTCTTGTACATTTTAACACAATAGAGCCAATATATTGACCATCAATACATGTAACTACTGAAAGTGAGGTGGCGTCAAGTAGTATAGTAATGCTTGATCTATATAAATATGATATTAACAACTCAGGATATGTATTAGTATGATAGAATGTGAGTTTTTACAGTGGATAATTTTAATAATACCACAGACAAGTGTTTGCAAAAATTGGAAGTGTTGGCGGTACAAGGCTTTCCTTGAATTGTCATTTTAGCCTGTTTTTACCCCTATTTTAGTTAATATATTAATTTTTTGGGAGCTTCCAGAGTCCAGGCCCATTTTTTCACTGTATAGGCTGTATGTGGTATGAGTTGGGACAACTTTTAGTACCCATGTGGTGTGGGCTTGACGAGCGAACTCCCAGGGTTCAAAAATAGAGGCTCCAATTGGTAATGTGGAGTACTTAATGTGCTCCAATGACCTTGGAGATAATTTTTCTATAAAATTCAGGCAATTTGCAGAAAAAAGTGTCCCATTCATTTTTTGCCTCTGAAAATGCCTCTGAAAATGCGAAAACAGCAAAATCAGCAACTTTGCCTATTTATTAAAGGGGGTAAAGTGCTCGAAAAAATCTAAAAAAATTCTGGGAAATCGGCTTGATGCCCTAGAACTTACAAAAAAATTTTGAGCCAAATCAAATTTTTGCATGTTCGATCCCACAGAGAACTGCCCATATGTATACACACGCTCACACACAAATATATCCATATCATAAATCCGGACATATATATATATTCATATACAGTATTATGCATACATTCGACTACATATATAGCTCATCCAACTATGATATTCCATAAGATTATCACATTTTCAGAATGTACCATAGACAAAAATAGGTAAAAAAAGGAGAAAAATCAAAACTGACTCGACATATTTGTGAGAAATTTTCTTAGCTTTTGATTGGTCACATAAGAATTTTGCCAAATATTTCCGAACGCTCGGAATCTAGTTTTGATCAAAAATAGTCACTTTTGTCCCACTGTTCGCCGCCCGCTTCAAATCACAGTGAGCAACACCAAGGTTGGTCTCCACGCGTTGCTCTCTCTCTCAATCGACCGTGCCGCGTCCCCCCTCTCATTTGTACCCCGTACCTGTTAATAGAGCATTGTTCTGTTTTATGTATGCATTTCTGTGGCCCCGATTAACCACCCAAATTCCCACAACACGACTCTGAGAACTCGCCTAGCATCAGCACCGGGCGAGATTGCACTCTCTCGTGTCCCCCTCCATTGTTATTAATAATATTAATTATTAATGGGTATGAGCCAGTGACAATATATAGATATATATATACATATGACATCCATCCATTACAAATAAGCTAACCGAAGCTAGTCAATTATGTGTCCATCATCATTCCTACGATGGTTACAAACTATAAAAAAATATCTCGTAAAGAATGAAAAACTGAGCCGAGAATCGTCACTAATCGACACTCGCAACAATCTCTGTAATGAAGTTACTATTATAGTCATTCGTGACTTGAGGATCTCTATAATGCTACCTTCAACTTCATTCTGCCCGAATGACTATTCAGCTTTCTTGCGACTAGTCAAGTTGATCAAAATAAAAACTATTCGTGGCTAATAATCTATGGCTGCAATTGATTAAAATAAGTTGTTCGAGAAAACATCATTCCCTGTAAAAGAAGATATTGCTTCAGTTGAGTGATTTTTTGGATTTATATTTCAAGAATTTTCGTAAACTATTCTTTTTACATTTATTTTGAACATATCGTGCCGACGAGTATCGCTATTGCACGCAACGATAGGGTGTACGCACATACAGGTGCGTACGAATACCTGCTTCGTAGGCCCGACTCTCCTCGCTGTCGCCGTTGATGCGAGTGACGCTGCCGCGAAAAGGCCGGCTTGTTTGGTAGTGGCGAACGGGGCTTCTGCTCGTCTCAGGGGCGTCCCACTTGGTCGGCTTGAGGAGCAATCTTGAGGAGCGAAATGACGACGGCGGCGACGGTTCAGCTTTTAATATAGAAAGAAATTATATTCATTCTTTTTAAACAATAGCTTTTCCAGCGATCTACAATTCTCAGAGATGTTGATACAGTTTCATTAGCCATTTGAGAAGGAAGAGATAAAAGTATGAAATATCCATGTGTCTCCCGTGAAAAGACCATAAAAAGATCGATTATTTGAAAAGTAAGAACGTGAACGGTTCAAATTCTCTCGTTTTTCTTTCGGGACACCCAGAAATAATGTTGAAATCAAACAAAAAGTCTTGGGAGTCTTTGTTCAGGTTTTGATTATGATGCCTAGTGAATTACGCAGTTAGGTTCTGTATATATGGGGTATTTCACGTCAACTCTTTGCAGCCGGTGCGCGGTTACTGAAACTTCCAATTTTCGTCACTCGTTTTTGACTGAATCGAATGAATTCAGGAATAATGTGAAATCTGTTATCGATGTATATTCTCTTCAGCTTTCGGATAGCGAAGTTAGTTCTTGAAAATTTTTAATTCTCACAAAAACAACTTTGAGCCGATTGTATTTTTAGTATATTTCCATATATTTCCCAGTATATATGTGTGAGGAGTATATATACATTTCATTCGATAATTGGAAACAGATTTTTGTACCAAAATAGTATATTATGTAACTAGTGCGTGAAATGCGATTTCACGCACCAGTGTGACAAGCCAGCGTGCAGGAGTCGCCGGCGAAGCCGTGCGTGAAATGAGCGTTTATAATCACTTATAACATATTTTTTTAGTTTTCTACACATAACTTTTTTAGCAGAATGTTAAAATCGTGCATACTCTTGTAATACTCTTTTTCGAGGTATCCTCTACGACATAAATCGTTCAAGAAATCTATGAATCAGCGTTGTGATGAGAATTCTGATCCAACAAATCGAATGAGCTACTTGAGCGCTTTCATTTTTCATCGTAAAATATTAAAAAATGTCGATGCGTGGGCGTTCAATTTATAAAAGATAATGCATGTTATTTTTGCGAGAGTTATTAAATTGAACAATCATTTAGCAATTTGATGCATTGCAAATTCAAGCGATTACGTAATTTCAGTTGTCACGTAATATTTCACGTACGCATGAATTCAGGGTGATCATTCACGTGACATAATATCACGTGAATGATCACCCCAAATACATGCGTACGTAAAATATTACGTGACAAGTGTAACTACGTGATAAAATATATCACGAGATGAACGTCAGTGAAATATCACGTGACACGGAAGATTACATTAGATCACGGCTCTGTAAAGGCCCGACCGTTATTTAGAGGGGCGGTTGGGCTACCCCTATATTGGTGGGAATGTTTGTTATTGGAAGGTGTCGCGATCCGTAATTCGTATGTAACACCACTCGGCCACTTACATATTCCTAATCCGTCCGGCGCCTGGTTGTCCTTGGCTGGAGCTTAGCAGCGTGGCAGCCAAGTAGTCAATGGCGCGCTGGGCCGTATATTCGTATCGGCTCAGGTGGAGTGTGGTGTGGGGGAGGGTGTTGTGAATAAATCCACTTCAAGTGCACTAGCACTAAACTTTATTATCCAGCTAAACTCTATAATTTACACTCGATCCCGCGTGGTCGGATCGTATACAAATTCTGCTCTTCGATGATAGATCTAATTATGCTTCGCGTTCGCGGGGGAGTTGCACCGCGACTCCCCCGCGGTGGAGCGGGGGAGCGTGCTCCTTGTCCGGACACCCATGTGGCATCCGTGGTAATCGCGGATCAATTCGTTTATGTCAGCCGCGGTCGCCTCTTTTATATGCGCCGTGACGTCACGTCAAGATGCGCTCGCAGGGCGCTCGCTTCGTTACAATCTATGCATGCGCTGCAAGGCGCATCGGCTCATTTATACATGTCCATCAATCATTTTTCTTACTAGCTTATTAACCTGGCGAAACTTTATTGTTAAAAGATTCCATTCACTCATGCTCACGGCACATCGGCCTGCCTCCGGTAAACATACATAAACATAAATATATTCTGATCTGGCCAGATCAATTCTTATTTTCTAGCGAACAATTATTGTTGCATTGCGTGCGTGTTTTCATACATTCGTCTACACATTCATTCTTTCGTTCTCGCCCGAGTGCCCGCTGGCTACTCGTCAATTTATACGTGCCGATAAGAAAATATCCTATGGCCGTTTTTTAGGAATTTTGGCTTCGCCGTATGCAATTTATGAAGTAACATTCTCGCACGAGCGCCCGCTGGCTGCTCGTGGCTTCACACAGGCTAATAAGTGAATATCTTATAGCCGACATTCATACGTTCAATGTTGGGCAGCTGCACAGAAATGCAAGTTGTCCTCATGATTCCCATGCACTACGTGCACTCCGTCATCCGTTGCATGAACGCATCGCACTCAGCGCATTTTCACATTCAAGCGTATATACTTAATCGTAGAAGGTGTCGCGATCGTAGAAAGTCGCTTCTCGGCGCAACTTAGGTAGCATGTGTCGCATCGTAAATCTGCGATGCGGCTCGCGCTGATTTAATTACTCGAAAATTTTGAAATTTCTGGGCGGGGCACGGCCAGGCCATAACAGCTCCAAGCTTTGGCGCATGGCCCAGAAAAATTACAAAAAAGGCAATTAATTACAAATACCTACATACCAGACTCACTATTCCATCAAAATAAATTGGTTTTTGAAATACAAATAATTAAGTTGTAATATTTTGTATTGTCACATCGTTTATGTCATGAAATATCATGAAACATTCATCACACGATGTCGTGCACAAATGATTGAAAAAAATTCACAATATTATTATGATAAGAACCCTGATATGATAAATTGATAGTGCAAATTAAGCGCTTCCGTTTACCAATGCGAAGAATTAATATGACGATGCGTGGGCGTACAATTTATAAATGTAAATTGGTGTTGTTTGGTGCAAATTTGGGATGAAAAATTCTTAAAAAGACTTTCATGTTCCATGATTGAAATTTTGAAAAAGTGTATTCAATTATTGATGTAGATATTTCAATTAATATGTATGCATTGTAAGATTTTCGAATCCCCATGAAACACTCGAGTGAGCGGCAGCGAGTGAAAGACTATTGCTCGTATTAATATGAAAATTCAATTAAAGTTATTCATTCACTCCAATTGCCTGACCCAATGGTCCAATCTGATTAAAAAAATAATAAATATACCGTAAATAAATATAGTCGCACAAAAATCATCGACAATCACAGAATATCTTCTAGAAATCGGAACTTTAGGCTGAATGTCTGTATAACAGTTATTGATGTACCCAAAAAGCATTCGGGTAAGTTTCTTCGTGATTGGTAACCAAAAGTTGACAACGTCGCCTAGTAAGTCAACTGTAATAAAAATTGGTAATACTCTATCAATATAAAAACAAATTAGATTGAATATCGATGGAATTGTTAGCTGACCCATCTGTCTATTATTGATTTCATTTTTTTAAGAAATATAAAAAACAAACAAATTCTGCCAAATGCCTGAATGAAAATTTTCACCTCGTTTTGGAAAATTTTTTTGAAGATTTCGCGGAGTATCATAAAAATTTATAAAAATGATGAAAGCCAATAGAAGTCGATGAGATAAGATTCATTGATTTAAGAATAGATCCACAGCAAAAATCATTCTTCGATTCAAATAAGAAATCGTACTTAGTTTGGGACAAAAACCATACGTCTGTAAACTGTCACAAGCATTGGAAATTCCTCATATTGTCCCTGGCTCATTCCCATGGTGAATTGAAGATTGACACAAGAAAGTGTAATATCGCCCCATTTTAGTGCTGGACAATCTCTCAGAATCGTGTTTGCTAATGCGCTCGCGTGAAATGTAATGCTTATTTGTTCGTACGCCCCGAGAGAGAGAGAGAGAAAATATACTCGACTCTTAAATAGTTAAATATTACTGTCATCAAAGCTCCCTATCAAATTTAGGAGACCTTTTCACTTGGAATCAGCTTTTGCTGGTCCATCTAAATATCTGCAGTTAGGAGAAATCAAACTCGAAGAGCGATGGGGCTCTGTCATGTCATACTTTATCCCTTGCATATAATCTTCGTTTACATAATCTCCTAATTTTCTTGCTCAGGAAAACTGACGTGAGTCGCTTCACACACTTGAACATGCATGCGCACAATCATACCTTCAGACATTTTTCCCGAAGTTGTCCCATCATTAGACACAACAGTGATTTTCATTTTATGGTAAAGATAATTGTATTTATTAATTGCGAATGTTATTTTCCCACCAGGAACCGAAATTGACGATGAAGAATACTTCGCTACTCTGGAAAAAAATACTGGTCTGATGATACTTCATGGAAATCAAAAGTGGACGTCTGTCATTGAACAAAAGAGAAATCCACATCAAGTTGATTATGACTCTGATCATATAAGAGAGAAAAATAGTATATTGCAAAATAAAGTGCAAGAGATACCTAATGGCTTGAGTGGGCTCGTGTCTTCTATATATGGAGATCAGATTCAAATTCCAAATTGGGCGGGAACCGGCCTTGAAATGCTGAGTGACATGGATCCAGATTCTGTAACCGATATAGTCTCTGATAGGCACGTATCATCTTTTTTTAATTTTCACTCCATTGTTTACTGTAAGGTGGTACACTAAATTTCCAAGTTTTTTTGTTCCATTTCTTCCTAACTATAATCGAGCTGAGATTCGATATAAATTATATGGAAAAAGTATAAAAAAATAGTATTTTACAAAATACCTGTCATTTTTGTAAAAACATCAGTCATTTCACTATTTAAATATCATCCTTGTCATTATCATAATAATATTTTTACAACTAGTTATCAAAGATAACGTGTTGATCTTTATAAAAAGTGTTAAGGTCATTTGATCAATTCTGAAAAATAGTTTCTTATGGATCGCTTAGGGCTTGATAAGGACGGCAAGTTTCTATCAGAGGAGCTAAGCGAGTTCCAGAGATGTGCAGCTTGCACCTGGAAGAAATTTATTTCAAAAACGTTCCTCATATTAGTGACCGCGAGTTTCGGTACATCACCCCTAGAGGGCCAAGTGGCCACGTACCTAGTGAAGAGGCTCAAAAGGTATTCCGGCAATCGAATGCGCAGGATCTTGTACAGCTATGGAATATTGCATTCTCATATCCATGCACATCCAGTCCAGCTTGGCTCTTTAAGGATGTGCTCGTCCTTCCTTACACCAAAAACATATCTCACACATGTATTTTTCAGTACCTGCATTCTTTGTTTTAGTTCTCGAGATGCGTCAAGGTATACCGCAGAACAATAATCAAGATTAGAGAATAGCTGAGCCATTGATAAGCGTCTACGTAAAATCTCAGTCGTGTATTCAAGAAGAAATTGCAAGCTATACATGGTTCTTTCAAACTTCTTTGTGGCTGCATCGGTGTTTTCACGCCAAGATAGAGTTTCGTCAAGCACCACGTGAAGATATTTGACCGTGACAAAGAATTGCACGCGGACTCCGCCTTTTGCAATGCCAGATGCATGAAGAGCTTTCTTGCGCAGAAGATCGATATAATATCCGGATCCGAACACTATGGCTTGAGTTTTTCCGGCATCGAACACCAGAAAAGCAGCACCAGCTAAACCCAACATGACTGCAGCCGCCTTTCCAAGCAACATTATACCCTCAGCCAGTCTATCCAATGGAACCTGAGTATAAATTTATAAGTCTTCATAAAGTACACGCTCAACGCCCGCGATGTCAAGTATGTCACGTAGGTCATTAATGTAAATGCAGAAGAGGAGCAGACCAGGGACTGACCCCTGTGGTACCGCAAGATTCGTGGCAAGTCACAATGATTTGCCAAAACTCTTTGTTATAACTATTCGTTGTCTATCCGTGAGATATGAGTGAATGCGATATCGTTCACACTTCAGTATTCTGGAATAGGAAATTTAGTCAAAGGCTTTGCTAAAACCGAAAGGAAAAGTAACGTCAGTTCCTTTTTGTTCATGTCTTTTCTTATGTCCTCTGTTATTCTCAATAGTGTTCATTGCGAAAGGGAGCTGGAAAGTTACGTTCGTCCATGATGATGTCATTGTCGTCCACCAGCATGACGTCAATCCATGTGCGAAACTTTGAGGTTAGATGCGTAGCCCCGTGCTGGATCAGAAACAACGATAGTGCGAACAAATTCTGAGTCATGACTGTCTGAAATGAGATCAGCATTCAGATCACCCATCACAAATATATGGCTACTATGTGTAGTCGGAACAGTGTGTTTTTAAGTCATTGATTAGGAAAGAATTTTTGGTAAAGGCAATGCCGGGTTTATCTACTGGTCCTTTGGTGTTTGATAAAGCTCGAATTTAAACTTTATAAAAATCCCGGACGTATAATGCAACCCCACCACGAATTGTGTTGCGGTCATTCCTAATCAGTTTATATTTGGGGATTTGAACAACGTTATCTGGAACGTCAGGACCCAGCTAGATCTCTGCAATACCATAGAGGTGGTTGGAAGGATTCTCACTCCGAAACTGCCGAACTTGACTAATGTGAGCTCTAAGAGGGTCACATCAATCTTCCTCTTAATCTTGCAGAGGCTTCTTCTTCTTCTTCTTTCTTTGGCTTTGGTTACTAGACCGTCACGCCATCACCGGGTGTATGGTAGAGCTTGTAATCTTGCAGAGGCGACTACAGTTTCCTGCTCCTCATTCAAGAGTCAATCTGTCTTACCGGAGCGTCTCTTCGATGTTGATCCGGCAATGACTCTTAGGTCTGCCGCATTTTCAATTGGAAATACTTTGTTCCCCACCGCTCGTCTTGACAGAAACCTGCCGTTCTTGTACCATACATACTCAATTCCTCGGGGCTCAAGTTGAAGCAATTTAATGGAGACTATCTTAGGTATGTGACAATCGACAGAAATTCGTTAATAAAAACAATGGTATGGATCACATGTTTAGACTTGCTCGCATCTACCAGTGTCAAGTCCAAGTCGCTCATATTAAAGCCCGTTCTCTTGTGCTTTTCATATAATACTTCTATTTCAAGTTCAGTGTTTCTTAATTGAACTATTATAACAGGAAGTCTGTGACTATTACTATTTTGATTACTAGAACTAAGACTATTTATATATTTGGTATGGTTTGAATGCCTGAAATTAATGTTATACTACTACTACTACTATTGCTATTGTTGCCACTAGGTTTGATCTGGTGGGCCTTGATGATATCTCCTTCGCACAGGTCAGTTGAGACGGTGCTGAGAACGACAAATACCGAAACATTGTGTTTCACACAGTCCATCATTACAGTGAGAAAGAATTTGTCACTCTCAGCATCGTCCGTTGAGACGACAAACCATGTTGGGCGCAGGAGTAGTAAAGTGTCCTTCCAAAAGCATCACCGAATTGTCAGCCATTGCCAGCCCAACCTTATTGCGTGTGTTATGTGTGGTGCTAATGACGTTGTGTTCGGGACTCAATGTTTTCTATTTTCTGTAATATTGTGGTGTTCTGTGTGGTTGTATTTTCAATGTGGTTTTATTTCTAATTAATGTTTTGTTTTGAGAAAGAAATGCAGAGATAGATTTTGCGGAATCCCCAGTACTCAATTTTTGAAGACTCTTTCAAGAGGGACGTACCTGCTCTGTTGTGGCTCCGCACTTCTGCCACGTTTGCTCCTTGTACCCCTTACCTCACTTACTAGATGGTGCTTGATTGAGGTTGGAGTAGTTGCTGCAAGTCGAATTACACAAGATTGTGCGACAACTTGCATTAGGGCGCTTGTAAGGAGCTTAAACAAAATTGCCCAGAGACATGATTTTGGCAGAAGATGCTCAAGAACACAGGAGCAGTCGAGTGAGTGTGTGATGTTATCGCACCAGCGAGGAGAGAGAGAAAACTCACAAGGTTTGAAAAGTACCATATAACTGAAAGGTGGACAATGAACTCCTCAGCATGACACCAGCTACTCAAACCACGATAATTCATGTCACAATGGAGAGTTATACTATGATTTGCAAGTAGAGCGCAATGAACACCATGGTACCCGTAAGATCGAGAATCATAGTATTACCTCTGCTCTGCTGACTTTAGTCAAATAACAGACAGTTGGTTTTTAAATGATCGGAATCCTCAAATGATACGATAATATTCCACCATATGTCGAGAGTTTTCGTTTCCTACTCCGTGTTGAATATCTTGGAAAACTCAATAACAATTTCGGATTTACGCGGATTAATGCTTTCGTTTTCTACTCCTGGTCATAAAAGATCAACTCTCTAAGTTTACACCAAGAACCCTATACATTTAATCTGGTCGAAAATCGCCAGAGCATCAGATTTGTTCTTTGTATGAATATTTGACGTTGATCTGACAACATCTCTCCAACATCTCTCCAACATCACAGGCTTGTTTTCCGGAATAAAAAAAAATAAGGATGGTTAAAGGAAAATCTAACACCATAAAGTCCGTGACTACTAGGGAATTTACTAACATGCATTCCAGGTCACCAATCGATTTAACATTCCACATTCAAATAGCGTGTCTCTATTTTGGACCCATTTGTATAATAACTCAACCCCACGGATTCTCTCAATCATTCCAAATAAACTCATAATAAGGAGTTAATCTACCAACTTAAACACTATTGTTAGTTACTCATCTCATCGGTATGATGATTGAACTGTTTCTAACGATAGATCAAATCTATCTACTCCGGTTCAGACATCTGGATTGCGCACTTTGTCAGTATTGACGGACACCCCGATCAACACTTACTCCAGTGTAATCGCATCCAGTTTACACTAAGTACGTTCAAAGAGAATGAGTGGTAAAGAACGTTTTCTAACTAAGCCCACAATGATTTATACTCCCGTTCTTTACAAGACAGACACCTTTATCAGTGATCCCCGACCATCACCTACTCTAGTGTTGGATCTGTCTGGGACTTAGGATTTCAGGATGGGTAACTCATTTATACCTAAGACCTTTTCTGTCTGTCGTTGGCCAGAATAACCCTTCTGCGAGACTCGTGCTTCGGCTTCTCCAGGTGGTTTCCTTTGGCTGGAGAGGTCCTTCTGCTGGGCTGGTGCTGGAACAAGTGGCCGAGCTCCTCTCCGTATTTATTTATACCCGCTCATCGTAGTAAGGATTTATTGGAGAGGGAATCTCCCACTTTCCTCTTCGATGAAGTACGTATTCGCACGTCATCTATCCCTTTCATTTGTTTTAACTACTGATTCGCGATAGTCCACAAATTCAAAGTCCTTTCGCAGTAACTTTGAATTTTGTATATATTTCACATTTATCCTCCGCTTTTAGCGCCCTCTTTTGAATTTCTCCTATTCCTTGTAATTGACCGGTTTCCGTGTACTGATAACGTAGAACTACAGTTGTTCTCGAAAAAAAATATTTCACCGAGGCAGGAATTGAACCCGGTCCGCGAGGTTGCAATGCACGCCCTCTGCCTTGAAACCAACACGGCTCTGACAACCATTACTACTAATTGTAGACTCACTCATCCGTATCTTATCATGTATTCTGACCGTTATACTATGGAATGCGATACATTAGTAGTTTATCATTGATTTTGCATTGTTTCGCAGTTACCGTAATGGAATTTGGATTCAGTTTGATGAGCTACCCCAAATTAAGTCGTTAAACATGAAAATACGACTTATAGTTACGACTATATGTTCTCTATAAACAGAACAGATCGATAGGTAAATTTGGAACGCGCGAAATCATTTTTCCACTGCTCGCCTGTGGTCGGCTAGCATGTGCTTGGGCTTCCCCACCACGCCTCTGCGCCGTGATGCCCATGATTCCTACGCTTGGGAAACTAGGTGCGCGGCACACTTTCCCATGTATCTCTATCAATGAAAACGTGAATCGGAACTTTTGTTTCATATCACATCGTTGCAGCTAATTTGTAATTTTCGAATGAGCCACACCGCGTTCACATATATAGAGTACATAGCCTGGAAACTGTTCAAAACTTTAGAGAGAGATAGTTCACAAGCACAGTAGAGTAACGAGCCTTAGCTTGAAATCTCATTAGTATTCATTGGACACCAATTACGTTCCGATTGATGAGCTGGTTTCAGAGAAAATTCAAATATTTCAATAAAATTGTAGACGTGAGAAAACCAGTTAAACGTATTATTCGATAATTTTTTTTTGGATTATTGTAATTCTAATGTTGGGTTTGATAGCTGGCTATCCCATGGATGTGTAAAAAAAATTTGTATCAAAACCACCCTCTCAGTTTTTGCGTAATTGAGCAATGAAGCTACGATTTTCCCCAATAGAAAAAACCCATATCTCAAAAAATTATGGGTCAATCACTGGCGGCTTTGGGGTGTATCAAAACATTTATTGAAAAATTCTATTCACGAATTTTCATCACAATTGTTGCATGGGGAATGTGGTTTTCCATTGACTTGATTTCTTTGTGTTTCACCACATAATCGGGATTTTATGTCTATCCAAATTACTGAATCATAACTCAACAGAGCTCATTCTGTAGAATATTTTAGTACAAACAACTTTCAACCCTACAAACTTTTTCAAAAGATCTCTCAGAATTGTGTAAAAAAGTCATTTTTCAATTTTCATTGTTTTTCCTACAATTCCCCGTAACTTTCCAGGATTTGGCTTCGATCCAGTTTGAAAAGTGTCGTAGTCGGTCAATCTCAGAGTTGGTGAGAGAAAGATATTAGAATTGACTGCGGAGCAGTGGGAGTTGAAGGCTTGTAGAGAAAGTGAAGTAAGAGAGAAAGGCGACACAGTGAGAAGTTGAGTAAACAGATATTTTGCCATGTAGATTCCAGTTTGGATGATTCCTCGAAGCGTTGGTAAAGAACGCGTTCTTTGATCGGTCCGAGGCATCTTCGGCGCTGTTGCGGATATCCTTGAAGAAAATCCAATAGACTCCACAGAGTACACGATCACGTATCCACACCCAATAGAGAATCTCAGCTGTTAATCTGTATTATTCGTTGAAGGGATTAAGGATTGGTCAGTAAGAAATGTTTTCATTGCCATCCATAACTCCTTATCTTTTGAATTCATGTAAATTGAATTTAATTGAAAGATCCATCGGAAAAATTACTGCTAACTGGGTTCACAGTATGCTTTTTCTAAGAGACTTTACATGAATAATGGTTGCTTTGTGAAAATAAGAATCTCGTGTCTTTTACCACCCGCAAATACACCTAGGGTTGATATTCCAAGCAATAGCTGTTGAGAACATCAGCATTAACTGCTATAAAAAATACAAAGATACTGTGCCGTAGGAGCTCAACACTACTGTAATCGAACTTCAACTCGATATTTCATTCCCCTAGAAACGGTAGCTAGGAACTGTAACGGGGCGCTTCGTTATATGGCGCGTACGGATATTGGGGATTATCGTCGGGGAAAACGTGCGGTGATTTGCTGGCAAATTACTGTGCTCGTTGGGGGCGGCCGGACCTTATGCCGTGCAATGCGCGCCCCTTGGCCAGCCAGCTGGCGCTCGCCGCTGCAGGTTTCTCCCGGCGATGCTCGTCCAGGTAGCTCAGTTCTTCTCGGCGAGCTGAAGGCTCACCGAGACCGCGGAGAGGGGATGGGTTTGATCGGGGAAAAGCTAGTCTCGATATACGGAAATGACGAAAGGCTCGATAAAAATGATAGAGTTTATTAAACGAAAGAAAATGCTAGTCTACAGTGCCTGGCAGTGCGAAAGCTGCCAGGGCTTTCGCGCGCTCGCGTGAGCTGAGGGCCGATTTCGCGTTTGTCGCCCGCGTGGCGACCGCTAACAAAGGAAACGCCGCTGTCCTTGCCCGCGAAGCTTGGGCGTACAAAGTAGGACTTACTCGGATGTTGCGATACGGCTACGGCGCTGTCCTGCTGTCCTGTTCACGTGGATGGCGGCTGGGTTGTGGTGGCTTCCTCGTGTACAGGCGGCGGGCGCACGCTTGCTTCTTGGAGAAGCTCGGTCGTCGCGGCGGGTCGCTGGCCAGCGGACACGCACAAGGCACTACACGAAGTGCACGCACGATTCTCGGTGCTCTCCGAGACGAATCGTCACGGCCGTCGGGGTTGCGGGTGCGGCGTCGCGATGATCGCGGGTGATGTTCTCGTCCGGAAAAGGCGCGGGTTGAAAATCCGAGGGAAGCGTGGTTGCACGTGGCGCGGGTCGCGTGTTGCTCGCTAGCCGGTAGCGTTCGAATTCTCTCGGCCTGGCGCGCGTCGGCCGGCCTGTGCGCGACCGCGAGTCGCGCACGGCGTATCAAGTATCGCGCGGGCCCCGCTCACTCGCTCTCGATATGCGGGGCTCGGGCGCTAGCGTAGCTTGTGCCGGGCATGCCGCTATCGCTGGCTGAATCCAGCTTTTCGGTGCGAGGCTCATAACGAGTATGAGCGTTACTCGTTACAGAACGTAAACAACGGTTACTATACGGAGAGCGAAACTATATGATTTCGATATTACCAAGTAACTATATGACTTTCGTCTGTGGACTGAAGCGTATTTCCAGATAGGTAGCAGATCGAATTTACATGGAGAATATATCAAAAGTCACTGCGTCGCTCGCAGCTTAAAGTTATATAGACTTTAGACAAAAATGATCTGTAACCCACACATAACTTTGAAATTACCCTTCGATCCCACGGTGGCGCAATTTTGACGCAACTCAGCCCATTCTGTAGATAATATTATCACCTACAACTTTCCCGATACACTGTATCACGTGGCTGGCCCCGTGATTATTAGAATCGCCTTGTGCGGAGCCACGCCACGAATATCGGAACGTTCTAGAAGGACGGTATTGAAATTGTGATGCACAGAGCATAACTCGAGACGGCGGGAAGCGGCAGTCAGACGACAGACGCATGGTTAGTCACGTGGAGACGGTAGACAGTCCAACGCTCATATTGAATACTAGTATTGGAATAATTACACGAGCTCTCAGTGAAGTGAATAGGGAATCAAGACACATAATCCAACTTTTGAGTACTGAGTTATTGATGAACCTGATTCGACACGTAACAGAACCTTACAGAGTAAAACGCCCACGGTCAATACCGCAGCTGAGATCTGAACCCAGCATATCAAGGATCACGCCACGTAACAGGAGCTAATACATTCGCCAAAAGAGGTCCTAATTTATTGGTTGAGGTGCTAAGATCTCGTTTCGTGTAAGAGAATTTAAATCGTGTGCCGACAATTTCTTTGGGGAATTCACACAATCGCGTCAGAACCAACCGCACAAAGTGAGCGTTGAGACGGAGGAAAGAAAAAGACGGTAGCAAAGCAGATTACATCAACAGCGAAGCAGATAGACAGGAAGGAAAGGAGGGATGACTGCAAACAATAATATATACACCCAGCCAGGAAGGATGAACAGAGCTAGCCATGTCAATATATTCTTGGTCGCTTTTTTGTGAGTACATTCAAATTATACAATATAGTCCTGTAGGAATCGCAAACGACTCGAATTTAGAAGCACGCGGCATATTAGGTGGCGCATCAGCGCCACCGACGACAAGTATGCGCAGCAAGCGCTCGTGGGGACGCGACTAGCCATTATATACAGCCCAATGTCGTGTTCAACCTTACTTTTTTAATTATTTCTGTTTTACCGCTGTCCCGCAGTCTTGTAACAGTTATAAGCAAGAACTACGGTCACTTACGTTTACTTTTGTCAGAAAAGTTTCATCGAAATCGCTCTGGTTATATTTAAGGATAGAAGATTGAGTCGACTAGCAGACGGAGTGTGTGAGAGCACTTGAAAATTCGTCAACATTCAAGATTTCAAGAGTCCGCTATAGATATACAAGCGAGCGAGCGAGCGAGCGAGCGAGCGAGCGCCAGCGGTGCCCAGTGGTGAGAGGGTGACCGCGGTAAGGTTGGTTATCACTGGGTCCGGTCGACTGCGCATGTACGCTCTCAAGTGAAGTGAAGCAATATTGTATCATCGAGTATTATATAGTTATAGTAGTATCGTCGTAGTAAACAGCTGATAGGCAAACATATGGGCAGTCGTGACGAAAAATGCAAATGTGCTGGACGTCATCTTAGCTACTTCAGCGGCTTTGTCAATCCGACTTTGAATGAGTTGTTTGACATGGGCTAACCTATTTGCTGGTGCTGATATACTTTTCAAGGTAAATTAGTTTCTTTTTTGAAAAGATTTGATTTGAGGTTATTCATTGACTGGTTAATGAATCTAATTAATCATTTTTTTTGGCTGTTCAAAAATAGATCTGAATGAAGTTAAAAGGCTACAACTGCTCAGTATTTTCATACGGGCCACAGGAGTTGGCAAGACTCATCATACAAGATGAGAAAATAAGTTCTCGCCAATGACAGATTGACTTAATATGAACATGAATAAGCAAGTAGAAGACTTCTTGCTCAGTTGACGTGTTGGACTTTTTCGACAATAACATCTTATATAAATATGCATAAGTCCACAGGAGAAGACGTCTAAATATGTTATGAGTGTTACTTTCATTGACATTTCTGTGAGTGATTTCAGTATTCGACAGTTTCAGGATGATAAATGTAACTCAAGACTGTTGACTTTACCAGCTCCTTATCCGCCAGCTCATATAATTCTTAAAAAAGGATATTCATCACCTACTACCATGGAACTGTTGGATAACTATTTATACCTGGTGCAAGGACTGAATAAATATTGTGATGAAGTGAAAACCAGTGAACAGTTAAATGCGAAAAACAGCTGTGAGCGAAAGAAGCTCATGGATGAAGCTTTTCATCTCTACAAGAGGAGACGTCAAGACGTGTTATGAGTATTAGCTTCATTGAAACTTGAGTGAGTGATTTCAGTATTCGACAGTTCCAAAATGATGAGTGTAACTCAAGATACTTGACTCTACCAGCTCCGTATCCCCTAGCTCATATAATTTACAAATATGGAAATGAATCACAGATCACTGTAAAAATATTGGATAACTATTCATATTTGTTATAGGGATAGAATAAATATTGTAATTAAGTGCAAAAGTGTGAACAGTTTAATGCGAAAAACAGCTGTGAGAGAAAGCAGCTTATGGATGAAGTTCTACATCTCTACAAGAGAAGACGTCTAGACATGTTATTAGTATTAGCTTCATTGAAACTTCAGTGAGAAGACTGTTGACTTTACCAGCTCCTTATCCGCCAGCTCATATAATTCTCAAAAATGTAAATTCATCACCTACTACCATGGAACTGTTGGATAACTATTTATACCTGGTGCAAGGACTGAATAAATATTATGATAAAGTGAAAACCAGTGAACAGTTACATGTGAAAAACAGCTATGATGGAAAGCAGTTTGTCATGAAATTCCTCAACTTTACATGTAGAGACGTCTAGAGATGTTATGTAGTGTTTGCTACATTGACACTTCTATCGGTCATTTCAATATTCAACAATTTCAAAAGGATCAGTGAAACTGAAGACTAATTGACTGTACTAGAACTGTGCATAGTCCATTGTATTTGTTATTTTGTGTATGTTGAAATATTTATTATAATAAATTTCTATCAAAAGAGGACTGCTCTTGATCATATATCATCATCACATATTGATGAAAATGTTGATGCCTGATTTTGATGATTTCATAAGTCTATATCCCGTCTGACATGTTTAAAAATTTTTTTAGATAAGACTTGAATATTATGAGTCGATTTTGAATTTGCCAAACTTTGATTTGACAAATTAATTGTTTTTATCAGTTTTTAAAACATTTTATTTTGTGTTTATATATAATTAAATGATCTTAGAAACATTCTTCTCTCAATAGTGCAATTACTGTAAGATTTGATTCAATTACCAATTAGCTTTATGTATGAGAGTATGAACTCATTTTCGAGTAATCGGCCAAGTACCATGGCGCGCCTGTAGATGGCGAGGCGTTGAGCCGCGCGAGTATAAGGTATAGCGCAGCGCTCTCTCGCAAGAGAGTCGGCGTTTTACCGTCTATATAAGGGAGCTTGGACATTAGATCAACTCGCGCCTTCGCGGTCAATCCCATTCTCCAATTTGGTCATTC
Organism: Aphelinus atriplicis; assembly: GCA_020882685.1. Taxonomy (NCBI): domain Eukaryota; kingdom Metazoa; phylum Arthropoda; class Insecta; order Hymenoptera; family Aphelinidae; genus Aphelinus; species Aphelinus atriplicis. Next base: position 35,591,276 of record CM037076.1, read on the forward strand.
CATATTGGAGCACACTTTTTTAATAATATTCCGTGATCCAGACGTAATATGGCCGGTAAACCATTAGATTAAGACGGGCCCAAGTCGTACGTCAGAATCAGTTTGCCAATGAGCCTAACACGGGCAGAAAGTGAAGTTGGATCTATGAAACATATTGTTACAATTGGCAAGCCATGCGTTTGCTTCATAACCCTGATATCTTCACAGGTTCAGAGTTCCTATAAAATGAACAGCTTTCTGACGAAGGTTGAAATGTACTTGATCTTGAAAGGGCTAATATAAATGCATTTCTGTATTTAAACATGTCCCAATGTAGGTAGCTCTGGTATCCATCTGATATATACCTCCTCTAATACCATTCTTTACTCGTGAACTAGTTGTTTCTTTAAAGGTTCACTTCTCTTCCATCAGAAATATATTATTAAAGCAATATTATTTCGTTTTAGTTGTATTCAGTATTCGAGAAAGAAAAAACATTTTTCGAGAAAGAAAAGCCAAGAAGAAAAGTGAGAATACATTTTTTCGATTCGAGACTCATGTCTCTTGCAATCACGTTATGAACAAATGGAATCTAGTGATATCAAAGAAGACACAGGTATTTTTTTTTCAAAAAAGCACGTGATCCAATAATCAGTTTTATGATATCTCCGTTGGTCTGGCCATGGGCCTTAATGGGTTAATATGGTCAAAAAATTATGCCAGTACATCAGATAGCATAAACAATTTTATTTTTCATAGTAAAAATTCACCTTTGAAAAAGATATACTTAGAGACAAGTATATTCCTTATCCTGTGGTTCGTTGTTGGATAAATTTTCAATCGACTAAATGTTTCTAGGTAGAATTAATTATATTTTTTTTGTAAATATATAAATGCTTAAGCGACTAAATTTTTTTGAGTGGGTAAAAATTGCAAGATGTCTTTTAGTTCTTTTTCTATTTAAATACATTTAAAATAGTAATTACAGAATATGAAGCCTTCTTTCTGCTTCATGTTTCTTTGAATCGGATTTCAAACTGATTTATTTAAATACAGTAATATCAAGCATTATCAAACTAGTATGGTTATCCAACAATAGAATGAATAATTTTCAAATTACACTTAATTTTTGTAGTTACTAATGTTGAGATGGAAAATAACTCGAATCACGAATTTATGTCAAGTACTAATATAATTTTGAAGAGGTTGAGCTCAAAAATTATATAAATGGTGGAAATAAAATAAGAAATCGCTGCCAAGTGCCTCAGCAGTATGCTTTCTCAAAATATTGCAATTGAACCTCAACTTGCATTAATCACCACTCTTTGAAAAAGCAAAATGAACCTCTAACTCATTTCCTCCACTCCATAGTAACGGTTGCTAAGGCCGTAAACAACGGTTGCTATGGTAAATATCCGAGCTTCGGTGTTCTTACTTGTTAGTCGTCAACAGTTCCGAAAATGAACCTCTAACTCATTTCCCCCACTCCATAGTAACGGTTGCTAAGGACGTGAACAACGGTTGCTATGGTAAATATCCGAGCTTCGGTGTTCTTACTTCTTAGTCGTCAACAGTTCCGAAAATTGACCTCCAACTGACTTTTCCCACTCCATAGTAACGGTTGCAAAGGACGTAAACAACGGTTGCTATGGTAAATGTCGGAGCTTCGATGTTATTACTTCTTAGTCATCAACAGTTCCGAAAATGGACCTCCAACTGACTTTTCACACTCCATAGTAACGGTTGCTAAGGACGTAAACAACGGTTGCTATGGTAAATGTCGGACCTTCGATGTTCTTACTTCTTAGTCATCAACAGTTCCAAAAATGAACCTCCAACTGACTTTTCCCATTCCCTAGTTACGGTTGCAAGGGATATAAACACCGGTTGCTAGAGACATCAACAATGATTTATACGTGAAAGGTCTCTTTGATTGTTATAGAATCCCATAAATATACAAACCCAAATGATCATTTATCATGAATTATATGGGAACTTATCGAAAATACGCTAGCAACGGTTGCCATGGAAATAAACAACGGATGTTGCTGAACACCGAACTCACGTCTGCAACACATCTGCCGGAGACCGACCTGTGTGCAAAATTTCAGGACGATCGGACCATTCCTTCGAAAACTAACATACGACAAAAAAAAGTCAGTCTGAAGCTGAATTTTGTATCGCCATAGCAACGGTTGCTAGGAGAATAAACAATGGTTGTTCCAAAATGAATGTCTTATCGATTCTCATCGATCGTCGAAAGAATTGGAGACCCAACATGCATTGATGATGATTTTTGGAGCTTTTATCAAAAACACGTTAGCAACGGTTGCTAGAGAAATAAACAACGGAATTGGCTGAAAATTGAACTCGATTGAGATTTTGCGGCGACTAATCTGTGTGCGAAATTTCAGGACGATCGGACAATTCCTTCGAGAGTTATCGTACGACAAAAAAGTGCACGTACGTACATACATACAGACATTTTTGAATTTCCATGTTTTTCGACCCATAGATTACGAAAATCGAGGTCCCGAAGTCCGATTCGGTGGGTCGATTTTTACCCCGTTACAAAGCTTTCTCTTTGAGAAAGCAATACACCATTTGCATTTTTATTTCTCATAGAAAAATATTTACCTTTGAAAAAGGTAAACGTTGACGACAAGTACATCGAATGGAGATGTGTAGTTACGCGTAATGAAGAGGCTTTGTACACACTCCAAATACATGAATTATTTCTTCCATACGTGATATATTCTCAAGATTCCCAGGGGTTTTATGAATATTTCTCCTTGAAAACAGAGTAGTTTGAAAAAAGAATTCATTCATATTGCAATTTTGTTATTGAGAGAGTTGAAGATTGCCCTTACGGAGCGAAATCGTAGTGCGTGATTAAAATTTTTCCATCAGTATTGGCGTAACTCTTATCGAAAAATTACCAAGAGATTTCATGTTTCCAAAATTGCTTCAATTTGCGGAGGTATCCTCAAACAATCCCATTACCAAATGTAGTTAAATTAACATTTTATGTTTGAATTGACACTTGCCGCGACCAATCCCAATAAATAATTTACCTCATCGGGAGAAAACGTTTCACCATCTTTCTTCCTATTCGATTCCAGCTTGATTCCGATTTCCCTCTAGTGTTTCACGAGCAATAAAATGTTTAAATGAAAAAGCTTATTTTATTTATGTTAAATATAATATTTTCGTAACGTTGAATTTCCCACGTTTGATCATTCCCTTGATTAACAACTACGAGTCTTTCCAGTGGATGCTGTGATTTGACTTTTTTCCAATCTGTATTCATAACTTTTTCTGTACTTCTCGCAGAAATTGAATACGTGTTTTAATAAACCATCAAAAATCACATTCGATGATGAAATACACAATTTTTTATAGTCTATTTTGTAATCTTTCCTTCTATTTCCTGTAAGTTTTGTATTTTGTTCGTTCAAGAACCTTAACAACGCAGAATTGAATGAGAATATATGCGTTCTTTTGCGCCTATACTTTTGATCGTTTCATAATTTCTGTAAGGCATTGATACAATTGAGCACAGGCAAGTTCAATTTGTCACTTTCATTTCTTAATATTTCAAGAACTGTACGTTTTTTGATATTTATTCACGCTTTCGCAGCTTCGTAATTCACGCTAGCTAGCTCTGATTGAAATTTTCTTTTATGAGTATCTTTGGTGGAGCTAGTTGATTTATCATCGATGTATTATTTTACATACTCATTTGAATTTTGTTCCAACGTATGTTTTGTAATTTTCCTGTTTAAACTGCTGTAGAGTCAGTTTCACTCCAGCAGCTTGGTGACCTACAGTATCAAGCTCAATATCGATATTGCGTTGTGTTCCTGAAACTTGTTTACTTTTAATTTTCTATTATTTGACTCAAGACTATAATTGTTCGGTTAGTGGAAAGTAATTTTATTTTCACTAATGACATTCCTAGTGAGAGAGTCTGTGATTTAAGATGACATCGCAGAAACCAAATCTGTTATTCTTGGCTGATATTCAAGGAGAAGTTCGGGAATTATTTCTGTATACATGTCTTCATGATCTGTACATCGCACTCTTTCATTCGTACTTTTTCCATAAGAAATTGGAAATATTTCATCGGGACCTTGTTTGGGTTTGCGAATAGAATCTGATATATCATCGTTTCTCTCTACCAATTCCCTTATCCTATCTATGCTTCGAATTTTATGAGAGTATTTAACTACATCTTTTGTATGATTTCCAAGGACTGCCGCTATCGCTACTGTCACTGCGAGACTTTTTGGCTTTCCAGATCTAACTGAAATTTTTAATGGTTCATTGAGCCTAGTAGTGAATTGTTCTAATGTGTATTTGTCCACAAATGAATGATATACTAATATGTGTAAATGGTCGATCTTTGAGGGCCAATCCAGAGTGAAGTGGAAAAAGAAAAATCACAAAATCCACCACATTTTTAATTTATGCAACGTTTCGCCAGTAAGGTTCACTGGCCTCAACAGGCAGTTCTGGATAAAATTATAATATATCGTTCGGCAGTGAAAGCAGCTGCTTCCACTGCCATTGTCAAACTATTGTAATATACTATTGTAACTATAGTAATATTCATTCCTAGAATGTTAGACGCTCCTTGTATAACTCACAAAATTTGGGTAGTTAATCTGTTGTATTTTTTCTAAATGTTACAGAAAGTCCTCCATGTTGTTATCCATATTCCTAAAAAATGTGCCCAAATCTTAAAAATTTCAGTTAGATCTGGACAACCAAAAAGTCTCGCAGTGGCAGTAGCGATAGCGGCAGTCCTTGGAAATCATACAAAAGATGTAGTTAAATACTCTCATAAAATTCGAAGCATAAGGATAAGGGAATTGGTAGAGAGAAACGATGATATATCAGATGCTATTCGCAAACCCAAACAAGGTCCCGATGAAATATTTCCAATTTCTTATGGAAAAAGTACGAATGAAAGAGTGCGATGTACAGATCATGAAGACATGTATACAGAAATAATTCCCGAACTTCTCCTTGAATATCAGCCAAGAATAACAGATTTGGTTTCTGCGATGTCATCTTAAATCACAGACTCTCTCACTAGGAATGTCATTAGTGAAAATAAAATTACTTTCCACTAACCGAACAATTATAGTCTTGAATCAAAAAATAGAAAATTAAAAGTAAACAAGTTTCAGGAACACAACGCAATATCGATATTGAGCTTGATACTGTAGGTCACCAAGCTGCTAGAGTGAAACTGACTCTACAGCAGTTTAAACAGGAAAATTACAAAACATACGTTGGAACAAAATTCAAATGAGTATGTAAAATAATACATCGATGAGAAATCAACTAGCTCCACCAAAGATACTCATAACAGAAAATTTTAATCAGAGCTAGCTAGCGTGAATTACGAAGGTGCGAAAGCGTGAATAAATATCAAAAAACGTACAGTTCTTGAAATATTAAGAAATGAAAGTGACAAATTGAACTTGCCTGTGCTCAATTGTATCAATGCCTTACAGAAATTATGAAACGATCAAAAGTATAGGCGCAAAAGAACGCATATATTCTCATTCAATTCTGCGTTGTTAAGGTTCTTGAACGAACAAAATACAAATCTTACAGGAAATAGAAGGAAAGATTATAAAATAGACTATAAAAAATTGTGTATTTCATCATCGAATGTGATTTTTGATGGTTTATTAAAACACGTATTCAATTTCTGCGAGAAGTACAGAAAAAGTTATGAATACAGATTGGAAAAAAGGCAAATCACAGCATCCACTGGAAAGACTCGTAGTTGTTAATCAAGGGAATGATCAAACGTGGGAAATTCAACGTTACGAAAATATTATATTTAACATAAATAAAATAAGCTTTTTCATTTAAACATTTTATTGCTCGTAAAACACTAGAGGGAAATCGGAATCAAGCTGGAATCGAATAGGAAGAAAGATGGTGAAACGTTTTCTCCCGATGAGGTAAATTATTTATTGGGATTGGTCGCGGCAAGTGTCAATTCAAACATAAAATGCTAATTTAACTACATTTGGTAATGGGATTGTTTGAGGACACCTCCGCAAACTGAAGCAATTTTGGAAACATGAAATCTCTTGGTAATTTTTCGATAAGCGTTACGCCAATACTGACGGAAAAATTTTAATCACGCACTACGATTTCGCTCCGTAAGGGCAATCTTCAACTCTCTCAATAACAAAATTGCAATATGAATGAATTCTTTTTTCAAACTACTCTGTTTTCAAGGAGAAATATTCATAAAACCCCTGGGAATCTTGAGAATATATCACGTATGGAAGAAATTATTCATGATATTTGGAGTGTGTACAAAGCCTCTTCATTACGCGTAACTACACTTCTCCATTCGATGTAATAACTTCCGAATCACGTAAATAATTATGCGTATAATGTGAGCCTCGAAGCGAGCAATAATAGAAGACGATTGCGAGAGAAATTTCGTCTCCTGGTGTGAGGATGACAACGGTAATAATTAAAGCATAGGGGAATGAGTCTTCAATTTTTAAATCTTCTTGTGGACACGTATTGGATGGAAATTTCGAGTGATATGGAGTGAATTCGTAAATAAATACAATAGCTTACTCTTTGTAGGAGACCAACTAGATTAAACTTCATAGTTATCAACCATACATATCCATGAATCTTTAAGCAAAGCCGGCTTGAGGCAGAATCTATAAAAAAATTCGGTTGCTCGGCTTCAGCGAATGGCAAAAGAGCCATGCAGTCATCGAATTACCAAATGACTGAATGGATCGTACGTAATGTGACACAGGGAGGACAGCGAAACATTGCAACATCTAACAATGAAACGAGATCGTTACTCTTCTATGGACAAGGGAGAATATGTACAGTGCGAGATCATAGGAATAATTAATTCACGCAGGTCATAATGTTAAAATGAAAAAGGGGATCAGACACGTATAGTGCATATAGGTAAAATTAAGCGACATATTCAACGCGAGAAACTACAAGTAATAGTCGAGAATCAACTTTGCGAAAATAGCGATATACAGGAGTATTAGACCTAAATACTTTGGAGTAACAATAAGAGAAATTGGGATATCATTTTTCTTTTGGGGCAGCCCCCCTAACGAGTGGCTGGCAATATAAGAAAATTAGGGATTATGCACACATATATTAGTGAACAAGCAGGAGGCTTACAATCTTTCTTATGAAGACTCAAAATAATTTTCGGAACCTATTCACAAATCGTGTTATTTTTTTCGGAAATCGAATCAATCCGGTAACGGTGCAAATGGATGCTACTGCAGTTGTTGAAAATTGAGACTTTTGAGTATATAAGAGCCATCCTGTTCAGAGTAGGAAAGTCATTTCCTTATGAGAAGCAGCCTTGTAGAACTATATGTTCTCGGCAAAACAACTCGCCCAAGTAAGCCATGTAGAAGTTAGGTTCTCGGCAAAACGGCCTTGGAGGACTTCATACTCTCGGCAAAACAACCCGCCCAAGCGAGCGTTGTGAAACTTTAGGTTTTCTGCAAAACAACCCACCCAAAGGAGCCGTGTAGAACTGGATGTTCTCGGCTAATCAGCCTCGTAGAATTCAATGTTCTTGGCGAACCAGCGTTGTAGAATTATATGTTCTCGGCAAATCAACCCACCCCAAACCAGCTCGTAGAACTATACGTTCTCGGTAAAATCAACCCATCAAAATCAAGCTCGTAGAACCCTGTGTACTCAAAATATTAAGAATCAGCTTGCAAATTATATCTTCACCGAAGATTTCAAAATTGGATTTGGGTCAAATATCGGGATTTTCCGCATTTTAGAAAATGTAATAAACTTATAGACAAGAAAAAATAGAGCAGTGATCGATTAGTTCTATGTATACGAAAGGAAAACGCATATCACAAATGCATTTCAATCCATATGCCCAGTGTCCGTCCTCAGCAAATATGCATGACATAACCACCCAGATCCGATTAACCTTATCTATTGTCATGTGAAACCACGCACCGTGACGGAGGCCAGGCACCATATGACTGAGCGATAGCATTTGCTGACAAGTGAGACAAACTGAGCCTGTGGGTCAAGGTCATCTGAGGCCGATAACATCTTGGGATAAAGTGGCATGAGTGTTCATAGCAATACGAAACCAGCCTCGTTGGACTGCGCCCACTAGACTGGCCTCCCCAGACAGAAGGCCAGACTCTCGAAAGGGCATTACCCCTAAAAATATGTACCGCAGCAACGGCATACCAACCCTTAATGGGCTGGCTCTTGTGTTGAGAGGAACCCTACGAATAGGTTCACATTAGTAAATCGTCAGAGTGAAACGTTGGTTGAGTGACATGCATTGTATCGGGTAGAACCGATTTAGCTTGACATCGATAGTTTCTTTGCAGAGAACACGAATAATCTGGATCCTCAACCGAGCAGAAAACACAAAGACACCTAGTAACGGCTGTCAAAAACGGGAGGATATTCGGCATATTATGACTAACTCACCCTATATACTAACATCAAGGAAATGCACACGACTTATAGGAAATAAGGAATCTAAAGTCAAAATAAAAGAACAAATCAATCGTCATAACTCTTTGGCCAGAGTAATTTCGTATTCGACCTCAAAGATCCAGACAATTTTGAAATCTTCACCTAGAATATGGCCCCCACCTCACAAACCTATTCCGCTCTTGCACATTGGATGGCTTTTAAACACTTTTCCAGAAGTGCGTATCTATTAATCATTGCACCGGACATCAAACAGCTCGGCGTAACAGAATTGAAACTAGTTGCCGTGCATGTAGTATAAATTAACTAAAAACGCTAGCGGGGTGAGCAATCCCTGGTATCCATTGACAAATAATCTATGTTAGAATCACATGATAATCATTCGTCTGCCTGGAATATAATGTTTTCAGCAGGCTTGTCGGATATTCAACTTCCAAAATAAATTTTCCATCCGAAATTTCAAAACAACACGCTCGTATGTTCCGTTTGTTTCGGACAAAACGCAAATATATGTCATTGACCAATTGAAACTTAACCCTAACTTATAGAATAGAGCATTCGAATCGCGTGACGCTTATAAACTGCATGGCTGTATAATCAATATTAAATAATTCAATAAAAAGCTCAAACAAGACGCATATAAATTATCCAGACTTGGATGAGAATATACGAATGAAAAACAAACAAATAAAAATAAATGACAAATGTCATAAAAATAATGAAACAAATAAACTGAAAGCTTAATAAATTAAACAATGGATAAATAATTGAATAAATTTACAATCAGGAAAGGAGGAAGAAAGGCATGGTGGAAGAATAAGAACAAAAATAACAACTAGTCATTTTATTTGAGAAAAACGAAGGTATACTAAAGAAAAATTACAAGAGGCCTCATTCGACCTCATCAAAGTGCTGCGGAGGCGAGACAGCCAAGTCAGGTACAGTGGGCTCCGGGTCGCTGTCCGCTGCATCATCTGGTACAGGGCCATTTCTGCCCGCCATAAGTGCGGTCATGCGGGCGAGGGTGTTGACTAAGGGATAGGTATCTGTAGGAGAAGTCCGTGGTTGAAAGGCGCACGTAAGACTGTGGTCATACCACGAGGGACCGAAAATGCGCTCAGTACACCCCTCATTTTCGTAACGGCAAGGAAAGGGTATATAGGTCGCGACGTGTTCGAGCGCACGGTTGCGCCAATTAAGAACAGGTCCGCGGCACAAAGTAATAGCCCGGACATTAGCAGCACAGCGTTCGCACAAAAGATGGGACAACCGGCTTTGGAGATAGTGCGGCTCAATAACTCCGTAGCAGACTACACACGTATAGAGCTCGCGAATGGCTTGCTCGGAAGGAGTCTCGGGGTCGGGGAGCCGGAGAACGCGACGACTGGCTCAAGTAAGTCGGCAGGTCGTACGACAACGCGTCGTACAGTCCCGGTGGCAGAAACCACCAAACGCGATGGCTCACTATCGCCAAGTCTCTCGGAGGCGTAGGATTGGGCTCAGCAAATATCCAGGCCAACCCTAGTTCAGGCTCGGAGGAACTTGGAGAGTCCGAACGCGAATCCCGGAAGGCTCACCGCGGACAGAGGAAGAAACACCTTGGACAAAGGAGGAATTGGCTAATGTACGCAAGGCACGATCGCGAGAGGCATATGCGGCATTAATATCCATTATTACGCCAACCAATGCCGTCTGAACCTCGGAAATAGCATTGTGGACCAGTCGTGCTACGTTCCTTGGAGGCGTTACCGTCCAAGAGAGTAGGTCGGCGGCGATAGCGTTAAGTTGATTCGGTCAACGATGCTCGCAGAAACGATTTCGGGCCATCTGAAAAGAGAAATACAAAATACAAACACAAGAGAAATGAGAAATACTATCGGTTGCAGAACTTGAATCATACATCAAAATAAGTGTCATCAGGAAAAAAAAGCAAAGTGACACGCACTAGAAGAGGCACCGAACTCAGAAACAACTTCAAGCCATGAATCAAAAGTAGGAGAAGGGAATATATGTCTAAGGGATTATACGAATTTTCCCGGATTAATTCGTCTTATACTGAGTCAGGATTTGAAGGTTCCAAAGCAGTAGTCGAAGCGGTGGTGCCGCGCGCGGTTCCGGATCGAAGGAGAAAATAAAACGATCAACGGCGTCAGACCCAGAGTTTGACTCAAGTGAAACTCGATGGAGAGCCGGAAAAAGAAGAAGTGTCACGTCAGCAAAGGTAACAGTAGTGAAGGCAAGAAGCCAGTGTAAACAAATTTGAAGAAAACACTTACGCAAGAGCCTCCTGCAGATCTTCGAGTTGCAAGAGATGATCGACGGCGGGAACTCGAATGGCGGGAGCACCGACGCAGAGCAGGCCGTACAGTATCGGTTAGAGGAAAACCCCACCCTACATAAAGCGGCCTCACGCCATGAGCAGACGCCTCGAATAGATGTAGAGGAGCACCTGCTGCCCTCAAGAAACCACGACGTTGGCAGTGGAAGGCGGACGCATGGGAACTTCCATGAAACTAGGAATGTCTCGATGACTCTCGGAGCGCTCACGAAAGCCATTCCGTTGGTGGAAACGACCCGAGAGCTGCCCAGAGGCCGGAGGGGCCCTATTGGCACTAAGAACTGTCCGTCGGCTGCGCGCAGAGACCGGCGATCGGTAGGAGGCGGCAGCATCTTGGCTGCTCACCGAGCCGTGATTACGGCCAATGATAGGGCCATCCAAAACAACCTCGTCACCAATAATGCGAGGGGTCGACCGATAACTGCTACCCTCGGCAGCTGCAGGCAAGGAACCACGTCAAACTTTGCTGGAAACAAATACAATGAGTCGTAGAAGAATGGACATGGGAACAATAAAATCGGATAAAAAGCAGGAAAGATGGTAAGGAAACATGAGTAACTAACCTGTAAAAAGCGATGAACTTTGAAGATAAGATGTCACGATGAAAGTCAGGAACAGAGAGTGTGAGCAGATGGAACTCACAAAGCTCCTACCGGTCGCACTCTAGAGTCCGGATAGCTGTGGGAAGAACAGTCCGCAAGCACCCGTCTCCAGCTCAGATATGCTCTATCGCAAAAGAGGAACCAAAAGAGCAACCGAAGAATCCGGAGAATTCTGTCGCGAGCATAAAACGATGGAATATCGCTAGCGAAAATTTCATCGCGATTATAATGTGCTGAAATAATGTCAGCGCATGAATGAATAAAATCATGAAATTCAACAAGATTACCGCAAGCTCATGCAATTCAATGATTCTTAAGAAAATAAGATAGGCAAGGAGTGTAGGGAAATAATTAGTAATATAGTCAAGCAATAACCAGCTTTTTTCCAAGTATTTTATTAAGAAAGTAGAAAACTCCGATCCAGAGATTCTAACAGGAGAACTAAGGCACAAAGTTATCTTTCATGGCACAGCTTATCAAACGATTATTACAATGTGAGAAAAATTATAACTTTAATTAGACCTATTATATAACTTTTATTATACGTTCCGGCTGAGTTTTTTTTTATTTAGTTATTTAACGACGTTTTTTGTACTCTTGGTACTATTAAGCGTCTATTCCGGCTGAGTTGACAATATCAATTAATAGGAACGCTTGAACACTTTCTCGAGATTATAGAAAAACATACATACATAATAATACTATAACAAATACAACAACTTATGCACAAATACAATAAATTATTCAGTTAACTCAGTCGCATCAAATAAATGTCAAAGGCATGCATCCCGCTTTTGGTGACGCGGAAGATTGAATGCCAATACCTCTGAGTTACATGAACCACTCCGCGTAGTGGTAAGAGGCCTTAGAACAGTCCCAGCTGGCAGTAGACTACGTTTCATTCCTTCTTTTTGACATGATATGGAAAGTAAATGTCGTGCATATGACAACGGGAAAATGCTCGCGTAGCAGCGTCTACAGACCACCTGATTGTCGGGCGAATAGACATTTTTTAGATGCATTTTGAGGTTGTCACGGTGAAAAAATTTCCTACGACAATAGTGACAAGTGAGACAAGGCGTGATAGCCGAACCACCCTCATGACGCGCACGATGAAGCAAAACATCCGTAGCTAGACGAGATGTATAGACACAGCCGTCAACGTGACACGAGTAAACGACTCCGTTGCGGACCCGAATAGAACATGAGATATTATCGGGCGGGGTAACAAATGAAATCGCGCAATAATCGTAGTTGCAACTGTCAAAATCATTTACTGCCATCACCCAATCAGGCGCTCCAATGTTGACGGCCTCGGCCAGATTAACACCGAAGTTGATTACCTGATGGGGAACATTCCGACCGACATACACTATGGGAATGGGAAAACGCTATTTTCAGTAAACTATGAAGAATGCTCATTGCAAGCATGCCACTCGCAAACCACGCAGCAGAGAAATTCGCAGAAGACACGCCGACTGCGCGGGTTAATGAAAATTCAAATTTTCATTGCCCCCGGCTCGCCCCAGTGCATGAAATTGGCATTATTTAATAGGCCGTCCTTCATATGGAAAGGAGTATAGCCGAACCGACCGGAAAGATACCCTGTGACATAGTTAATGCCGAATGAAACGTTGAGGGAAGCATTTTCCGCAACACTTGAAAACATGACGAGCTGACATATGAAAGTCCCGACGCCCATATTTTTTAGATCTAAATTCTGGCCGTAGATGGGGCAGATCTTCCATACGATCTCCTCGATCTTTGAGTCAACGAGCTCTTGGAAGTGGCACTGGTCGGAGACCGGTGGAACACCATCATCAGGGTTCTGAAAAAATCGTAAATTATTAAATTTACTCAAGACGATCGTTACGCAAATTTAGAAAAAAAAAGAAAATCAAAGAAATGTACGTGAAAGGCCTTGCGAGAAGTTGTGAAGTTGCCAGTATATGGGCGCCTGAGTTTGGAATCAATGAAGACCCCATCAGTCCGTGTAGAGTAAAGGCCCTGAGCTTCAATCAAGCCGCGCTGTATCTCTTCATCGTCCAACTCATCTTCAGTTGGAGTAAGCTCGGGGCGAACATGTACCGTTATAGGGCGAGAAAATGAGGAACAGGGAATTGGGCTCAGCGTTCGTTGGCGACAGATCGCTTCGTTGCGCCGGTGAGCTGCGTCCTCACTTGCCAGATCAGGCACAGGAGTTGGATCGACCGCGACAGCCTCTCCATGGTGGCGAGCGTCTACGGTCTGCAACCGGAGGAAATCTATCAACTTGTCACAAACAGATTGAGCTTCCTCCCAGAGAAGCGGGTTTTCGATAGCAGGGAACTGTTTAGGAATAGTGCAATTAGTAACCGAATCAACATATAAAAATAAGAGAAACACGGAATACTTACGTGAAGCACACAATGGCTTGTCCCGCCTATCCAAAGTTTTTCAATCCGCTTGTAGGCATCACGCCAGTTTGAGCCCTCGATCGTCCTCACAAGACCACAAACTTCGTCGCGGGCTTGTCGAGATTCCGGGTTAACGGGACGAGAATCAGACCTTGACGCCATAATTCGGATTCTGAGATGAAAAAGAGAAAAAATTTCGAATTCAACAGACGATTGGGTTTAACGATTCTTCCAGGCATTACGATGATATCAAATTGCATATTCTGGCATGAAAAAAATTTTACAAGAGTTTGATGGAAGAGTCGATGGAAAAGTTTTAGAAAACATGTTGAATCTAATCACGGAAAAAGGGAAATATCATTTATAGTTCTGGAAAACCCGTTACATGATGATAGCTCAAAAAAATAATGGAATGATCTCAGGAATAACAAGAAAATGAAGCAAATAAAATCAATTGTAATGCGAACATTAGAATTAAGAGTTGCAACGAGTCTAATGATTCAATCAATGTGAATTTGGAAAGTATTATCAATCAATTAGAAACTGAATTACGCTAAGAAGTCAATAGTTTTGTAATGAGACGATATACGGAACTTTCATATTAATGAAGGAATGATGAACCTTTATCTTGTCCATTCGATAATACAATAAGGTGCTATTACACAACAAAGATGCTATTACTAATGCTATCAAGAGAAGTGATGATGATGAAGGATCTGATGATTCCTAAATACAGAATTTCTTTTCAAGAGTAAAAAAACCCATTTAAACATTTCTATTCAAGTTTACCACCAGAATGTCAATTTGAAACATGTAATATCTTTCTAGTCGCCCCTTCCAAGTTTGCGCACTTTCTGCAGATTTTGTAAAACTCCAAAAACACCAACTTATTCCTTGTTCGATGAAATTGGGAGACAATTATGAAATCAACATAACATTGAGTGACTATTGAAGGATAAATAACTTGCCATCGTTCCATAATACCGATAATTATTTTATGGATTGTATACACGACTGGTCCCGTCCACATGCGTCTTCAGAATTTCACGCACTAGATCCATAATATACTTTTCGACCAAAATGCAGCTATGTGTGTGTATGTATATTCCGGTGAAATTAGGGGAAATTCCTTAACCATATCGTATTCATAAAAATTTCAAGTAAATTAAAGATAAAGAAGAATAGTGATTCAAACGTTCATTCAGTATTATTTTTAATTGATATCCGCTCATAAGACTATACCAAGCACATTCAAACAACGTAGATATTAATACAGATAGGATGGAAAATCAAACATAATTCATTCGTGTCCTTAAGTATAGATCAGAGTTTTATTGATTCCTAACGGAGTAGGGATCTAATCTTCTACAAATTGCTGGAAATTGTTGACTCGCGCGACTCATGAACTAGGAAGGCGCGCGAGATGGGAAAATCAGCGTATCGAATGGATAGTACCCATTCGCCATGCCAAATAGCGTACCGAGAAATATTCAATATCAAAGAAACAAGAGGCTCAGGTTGCGTAGCCCGAACAAACACGATAAAACTGGTGGCTTCACGAAGTATAACTACCACGTCTTCGCTACATATAATCTACAGTACAATCTTTAATATTAGCGCGATAGTAAATATAACGGGTCCAAGGGTGGCAGAATATGTGAAAAAGATAATTGACACAACCGAAACTCTGTGAGGATTTAATAGCAACGAGAATACGCACACTCAAGTGTTGAAAATGGGGAACGATTTTCACGAAATAATAGAAAAAGCACGAAGCTTGGGGGAGAATGAAGCACTGTCGAACAAGCTAGTAAACCTACAAAATACTGTCGCGATATCAAGCAGCTCAATCATAGTAGTAGCATACGTTATAATCTGTATTTGGACGATTGCGGTCGTTGGGGGCCTCTCGGATGGATCGCTCAAAGACTGTCAACAGGAAAACAGGAGAGAACCGAACCAACGTTACGTGAGGACATCAAGATGCAGTGGGGGTGCGACCAGAAAAAAGTCACAATGCAACCACAGCCACATTATGCCAGAATACTAAGATCAACCGTAAGCTTATCAGACCTAACTGAGAACGTGGTTGCCCTACTACCAAGGAAGTGCATTGGAGACAACCAATCACTTGAAGACCTCGAACATCGATTCAATAATAAGAAAGACTAAATAAAGAAAATGAATGAAGAAAAACAATTGATTTGAAATATATTATTTATGATTTGATATACTGAAAGAGCCACCTTAGGTTAGATTGATGTATTAAAATAAATAACATAATAATTAACATGAACACAACCCATCATTATACTTACACATACATAAGTGTTACACCAACATGTGGTACAACAACTGTAGAAAAAGATAGGAATAATTGACCTCTTTATCATTCAACCCTTTATCAGGGTAATCAACTTTACATACACATGCTAAAGAACGTTACTTAATAACTGAGGCATATATGATGAATAAACGGCGACCAAGAATATAATTAGCGGCATTAGTAATATAGTACGGAAATTAGGTTTCATAAAGGTATCGGTAAAATTCAAATGAATCTTACTTCAATATTACGGGAACCGATTTTCAGAAGGGTCGGTAGAATTTCAAAAAACTATAATTCATTATTTTGGGAATGGTTTTTAATTTTTGATGAATGATCCGTCGGGGACGACGGATTGGCGGCTCTAACGTGTCACGTGGCTGGCCCCGCGATTATTAGAATCACATTGTGCGGGGCCACGCCACGAATATCGGAACGTTCTAGACGGATGGTGTTGAAATCGTGACGCACGGAGCGTAACTCGAGATGGCGGGAGGCGACTGACCGACTCCCACCGAGCGCGCCACCAAGGGGTTGTGACTGCACCCTCGCGAGGGATTAAATACAACCGCCTCGAGGCGCTCGGGGCAGTTGGAGTCAGGCAGTCACACGTCAGTTGCATGAGAGACACGCGGTTAGTCACGCGGAGACGGTAGACAGTCCAACGCTCATATTGTATACTAGTATTGGTATAATTACACCAGCTCTCTCAGTGGAGGAAATATTGAATAAAGACACATATAATCCAATTCCTGAGTACTAAGTTATTGATAAACCTGATTCGATACGTAATAGAACCTTGCCTAGTAAAACGTCTACCGCCAATACCGCAGCCGTGATCTGAATCCAGCGTATGAAGGATCACGCCTCGTAACAACTGTATCAACATTTTTTGTTCCGTCACAGTGTTATTTAACAATATATGAAAAAAATGTCAGAATTTCCGCTAAGACCATTATAACTCAAGACGCCAGCTATATACGAAGTTGCCTTTTTCACAATTTTGTTCCTCATACCCCCCCCCCTCGACGTATATATCAAATGAAATCTCATTCCGGAATTTGTTCCCCGATCCATCTTATTAACCCATTAAGTCCCAAATTGCAGAAATTTTATTGGTACATTCGAGCTGAAATATTTTGATGAATAAGACGGAAGATTTATTGCAAAATAGTCATTCCTACTATTTTCGGGTATGTTCTACACGATAGAATGGTTAAAAAGACTGAAAAAATTGATTTTCAATAAATAATTAACAAATTAAAATAAAAAATGCAATTTTTTGGGGCACTTTTTTTTTTCAATCCAAAATCAGAGGAAGAAGGAATTTTATTTTTAGTGTCGGAAATATGCACAAAAGTGCACAAAATATTTGAACTTTTCAAAATCGTCGAGTTTTTTTGACTATGATTTTTTTTAACAAAATGGCGACCAAAAAACGGGCATCAATATTTTGGATTTTCAGTTTATCAATATTTTAAGGCATACATCTTCATATTCGATATATTCCTTTGGAATTCGATGTACGGGGGTTTTCAATGTCGCTGATAACGCCTCTGACATCAAATTCTCAAAATTCTGGTTCCAAGATGGCGGTTTCAAGATGGCGACTGGCGATTTTCCACATTTTTAGTCGGAGAATCGTGAAAATTTGGACTAATGGGTTTTCGGGAGCGCTGATGATAAATCTGACATCAGATTTTCAAAAATCCGTATCCAAGATGGCGGTTTCAAGATGGCGGCTCATGATTTTGTACATTTTTAGTCGGTGAATCGTGAAAATTTGGACTAATGGGTTCTTGGGGGCGCTGATGATAAATCTGACATCAGATTTTCGAAATTCCGTATCCAAGATGGCGGTTTCAAGATGGCGGCTCATGAATTTGTACATTTTTAGTCGGAGAATCGTGAAAATTTGGACTAATGGGTTAATCTTAAAACCGCCATCTTGGATACAGAATTTCGAAAATCTGATGTCAGATTTATCATCAGCGCTCCCGAAAACCCAGTATTTCAAATTTTCACGAATCTCCGACTAAAAATGTGGAAAATCGTTAGCCACCATCTTGAAACCGCCATCTTGGATACGGAATTCCGAAAATCTGATGTCAGATTTATCATCAGCGCTCCCGAAAACCCACTAGTCCAAATTTTTACGATTCTCCGACTAAAAATGTGGAAAATCGTCAGCCGCCATCTTGAAACCGCCATCTTGGATACGGAATTTTGAAAATCTGATGTCAGATTTATCATCAGCGCCCCCGAAAACCCATTAGTCCAAATTTTCACGATTCTCCGACTAAAAATGTGGAAAATCGTCAGCCGCCATCTTGAAACCGCCATCTTGGATACGAAATTTCGAAAATCTGATGTCAGATTCATCATCAGCGCCCCCGAAAACTCATTATTCCAAATTTTCACGATTCTCTGACTAAAAATGTGGAAAATCGCCAGTCGCCATCTTGAAACCGCCATCTTGGAACCAGAATTTTGAAAATCTGATGTCAGATTTATCATCAGCGCCCCCGAAAACCCCCGTACATCGAATTCCAAAGGAATATATCGAATATGAAGATGTATGCCTTAAAATATTGATAAAATGAAAATCCAAAATATTGATGCCCGTTTTTTGGCCGCCATTTTGTTAAAAAAAATCATAGTCAAAAAAACTCGACGAATTTGAAAAGTTCAAATATTTTGTGCACTTTTGTGCATATTCCCGACACTAAAAATAAAATTCCTTCTTCCTCTGATTTTGGATTGAAAAAAAAAGTGCCCCAAAAAATTGCATTTTTTATTTTAATTTGTTAATTATTTATTGAAAATCAATTTTTTCAGTCTTTTTAACCATTCTATCGTGTAGAGCATACCCGAAAATAGTAGGAATGACTATTTTGCAATAAATCTTCCGTCTTATTCATCAAAATATTTCAGCTCGAATGTACCAATAAAATTTCTGCAATTTGGGACTTAATGGGTTAAGGATATATCTACCGCGCTACCATCCCAAGTCATGACCTTATAAGGAGCTTGGCGACTACTCGGATAGTGTCTCAGCACCTCTGAGGAGCGTTCCGCGACCCTATCACTGTGACGTCACTGATGAGATAAGAGAGCACGCAGCAACCGGCCGCAGCAGATCCCCCCTCACCTCCAAACGTAGCACACACGCCATGGCGCGTGTCCTCATGACCAAGTATAATAACGGGATTCTCCTGAAGCGACCGCGACGTAGGAGGCACACGAGCCCTCTACAGCCTGCTAGAAGATCGCGTACAACGCTTGCCCCTCCCCGTCCCTCAGCGCGCTACGAAGTGACTGCCGCATACACACGGCCCACGCGTCTCGCTTGGAGAAGCCTGCTGCCAGAGCCGTACAAAGCGCCCACCCCACAGCCCACGCGCATTTGACAATCTTAACAAGGTAACCAAGATTTGAATCTCAGGGTTATAGAGGACGCACTCCAGGCACATCCTCAAATATTCTAATTTTGCAAAGTTAGGTCATAATATAATTTTGTCTGAATGGTTCACTGTTTTATGCTAGATTGTCAAATCACTTGAAAACATTAATTATTCCACGTGCTTCGAAATTCCAGTCGTCCGCGACTCCCACCCTGCTACAAAAAGTCACCTGATTAATCAAATGGTAAATCATGTGATTCATCAGTCCAAAACGTCATGTAGTTAAAAGTTTAAGTATTGAGAATTGCAAATAAATAATGAATGAATAAATAAATAAGTTAATAAGTTGGAGATTGACAATTTTATTATGCAAATATTATGAAATAGAGATATACAAGCCAATTCAATAGATTAAAAAGTCAAGATAATGGTTTTGAATAGGAAAAAACATATGCAATATATAATAGTATTCATTGTGATAGTGGTGATTATACTATTAACATGATTTATGGATGTATAAATATGTAAGTACTATAGAAGACTATGAAATTTCCAAAAACTATCAGGAAATTAGTAGGAACAAGTATTGAACGGAAAATTTATGAAAGTAAAGCTTGTGTGAATCTACAAGGAGAGAATTCATGCACGTTTGACGTGCTCTGTATGTATTAAGGTCGCGTGGCTGTTCTGCATGATATACGCGCAGAAACGACGCCTCAGACGCGCATAACTGGCACATGCGTCGTGCATGGAGCGAGGACGTATTTCTGCGGTCACACTCCGTATCCAGCGAGCACAGTTTCGCCACAACCTGCTTGGGTTTGTTGATGTAAGTCAGGGATCATCGATATGATGGTGTTCCAAGGGTGCACTCCTCGTACTTTCTCTTATACGAGCTGACCCCGGGCCCAAATAATGTCCAGGTAGTTGGAGTCAGCTTCTCTAAGCAAAAGTACCAGAAGCGCATTCTTGGAACAGCGTCATCGTGTACCCTGACTACCTGGACATCGTCCGCGTCCAGGGTCAGCTTCTCCAAGTGAAAATACCAGGAATGCACCTCTGGAATACCGTCATCGGCTACCCTAACTACTTGGACATCGTTTGGGTCAAGGATGAGCTTCCGTAAGGAAAAATACCAGGAGCGCACCCTTGGAACAGCGCCATCTTGTACCTTGACAACTTGGACATCGTCCGGGTCCAGGGTCAGCTTCTCCAAGTGAAAATACCATGAGCGCTCCCTTGGAACAGCGCCATCTTGTACCTTGACAACTTGGACATCGTCCGTGTCCAGGGTCAGCTTCTCCAAGTGAAAATACCAGGAGCGCACCCTTGAAACAGCGTCATCGGGTACCCTGACTATCTGGACATCGTTTGGGCCTAGGGTCAGCTCTTCCAAGAGAAAGTACGATGAGCGCACCCTCGGAACCATCACATCGATGATCCTGACTTACATCAACAAACACAAGCAGGTTGCGCCGGAACTGTGCGCCCTCATGGATACGGAGTGTGAGCGCAGGAAGACGTCTTCGCTCCATGCATGACACATGTGCCAGTGATGCGCATCTGAGGCGTCGTTTATGCGCGTATATCACGTAGAATGCATGCACGTTAGTCATCCGCTATAATGCGCGTCTGACGCGTCGGACTGCACGTCTTACGTGCATGACTTCTCTCCATGTATGTATAAAAGCTCCATTGGAGATTTCAATTTTCATCAGGAATCAAAGCTTTTTTTCGCACATCTCTCATAAGATTTGTCAAAAGTGTAGTTGTGTTGACCATTCTAGCTCTGTTTCTATCTTCGCTGAATGGTGTGTATTTTGTATGTATGAAATCATCAATAAAGCTTTTATACATAGACATACACGAGCTTTACTTTCATAAATTTTTCCGTCTAATACTTGTTCCTTCCAATTTCCTGATAGTTTTTGGGAATCTCATAGTCTCCTATAGTACTTACATATTTATTCATTTATCAATAATGTTAATAATATAATCACCATGATCACAATAACTACTATTATATATTGCATATGTTTTTACCTATTCAAAGTTATCATCTAGACTTTTTGCTTAATTGTATTTTCCTGTAATATCTCTATTTCATAATATTTGTATCATAAAATCTCCAACTTATTAACTTGTTTATCTATTTATTCATTTATATGACAACTTATTTGATGATTTATTATTTATTTTCAATCTTTAATATTCAAACTTTTAGCTACATGACGTACTGGCCTGATAAATCACATGATTTATCATGTGATTAATCAGGTGACTTTTTGTATCAGGGCATGGAACTATATTGTATAAATTGAATATACTCACAAAAAGGCAACCAAGAATATTTTGACCTGGCTTGCTCTCGTCATGTTTCCTGGCTGGATAAATATTATCATTTGCAGTCGTCCTTCTTTTCCTTACTGTCTATCTGCTTCGCTGCTGATGTAATCTCCTTCGCAAGTGTCTCTTTCTTTCTCCAGTCGCAACGCTCACTTTGCGCGGTTGGTTTCGATGCGATTGTGTAAACTCACAAAAAATTTCCTAAATTTTCAAATCATGATTCACTCTCTTGTACGAAACAAGGAACAAGCTCCTCCACCAAAATTAAGGATCGGGGGTGGCACATGTTACGTGGCGAGATCCTTCATACGCTGGGTTCAGATCTCGGCTACGGTCTTGACTGTAGGCTTTGTATTACATACACAAAGAAAGGAGTAAAATCAGAAATTAATTAGAAGCAGATTTGTAGTAACTGCAAAGCTCAGACACGCCCGTCAGACTGTGTAAACTATGAGCGTCGGGATCGTCGAAAAAATAGCTTACTTCACACGTTTTGGGGTAAGGTAGTGCTTGATTGTCATTGTAACAATAAACAAAAATCGAATTCTTGTCTCTTGGGTGCAGTCGCAACCCCGTAGTGGCGCGCTCAACATCATCCTCTAGAACGTTCCGATACTCGTGACGTGGCCTCGCACAAATGCGATTCCCAATAATCGTGGGGCTAGCTACGTTCAGTATATAAAATTTTAAGATCTCTGCTTGGAAAAACGTTTAATACTTTATCTTTGAATGTGCCCACGAAATTTTCCGCAGATTCGTTATTTGCAGGATGGTATGGTGGCGTGAAGCTTTGTTCTATACCGCGTCCTTTCAAAGGATCTTCAAATTCGGTTGATGCAAATTATCACCCGTTGTCTGATGATGCATGTATAGCAAGAGAAGTTTTACATGCCTTAATTTGTGTCATTGCTTTTGTATTTTTCCCGAGATTCACAGCTTCTGGCCATTTTGAGTGTGCATCTACGATTACTAAATACCTATCGCCATGAAAGGGTCCTAGGAAATTTAAATGGATGCGAACCAAAAATATTTTACTACAAAGTGTTGTGAAGACTCTGGGATTATCACTCTGTTGCCCTCAATTATGCAATTTTCCTCAATTGAGATTTGCGTGGGTTACAATCGTCAATAAACTCCACGATTCTTCATGTATCGGGACCTGAATCAGGATACTAGATATGTTTGCTTTATTCATGTGCGGCGTTAGAATTTTTGAATCTATTTCTCCCGTGATAAATTGTCCGAGTGACATTTTTTTACCATACTTCAACATCAAATGCTTCTAAGTTTTATTTGTACTTGATATAAACTTATATTTTCATTTCCACATATGTAACCTAATTCATACCTCACAATATTTTAGAATTCTCATTTTTTTCACATATATCACAGCATAATGTATTTCTGTTTTCTTACAGAGTATTTTTTGGACATTCAGGAGAAGCTCCGGACAAAATTCTTGCAGAGAAGCGTCAGGCTTGAGATTCAATAGCATACAAGTATTATCTAGAAATTCACCGATGCAACGATCACGCACACTTGATTAAATTTCATGTTGTTCATCTCATGCATGCATATTTATTTGGATGTATTTATTGATAATAAAAACAAGAGAATATCTCAATTTTGTGTGGTATAGATGATCATTGTTGAGTTCCCCCCAATGTAACAACGTTTACATGCTCTTGCTTCCCGCGTAGATTTGAAACCATGAGATTGAAAATAAATTGTTAATGTATAGTTAAAAAGAATATGGGAAAACTATTGGCCGTGTCCCATAGATTCCAGGAGAAGTACTGCAGATTTTTTCAAACACAGAAGATAAGACATATCAAAATTTATTCCATGTTTGTTTTTTATAATTGATTTTACATGGGCAAATGGTGGTTTTATAGGATGCCGATGTCGGCGTGTCGATTGAAGTTTTATTTGACTATACCCTAATACCCGATAATGTCTAGGTAGCTAGGGTCGCTGATAGCAGTGTCCCGAGGGTGCGCTCCTCGTATTTTGACTTGGAAAAGCTGACCCACGGACCCGAACGGTGTCCAGGTAGTCAGGGTCCCCGATGACGGCGTTCCAAGGATGCGCTCCAAGTATTTTCGCTTGAAGCAGCTGACTCTGGACCTAAATGATGTCCAGATAGTCAAAGTAGTCAGCGAGACGCTCGAATAACGAGAGACTTCCAAGATATACTTAAAACTACAAATTCTTTCGACTCTCACGACTCATTCGTAATATCTGATAAGATTATGTCATTAAGTAGTGGTAGTGTTGGAGGTGATAACATCTATTGTCATAAAGCGTTAGAAATTGGAACTAATTTGCAAGAGAACGTATTAGGTATGGATTATGGTTCTTTAAAATTCAAAAAAAAAGGATAAGATTCATTCCCTACGTGCTATGACTTCAACTGTCACTTTTAATGATAATAAAATTACTATTGATCCCTTACTGTTATTTCAAAGAATTTTGCTCAAAATACAGACAAAAAATGATATGAAAAATTACTTATAATATGAATTAGCGACGTTTTCCGTCGCAATATTGACAGAACATGGCCTACAAAAAACTCAGAAGTCATTATATTATGAAAATTTTAATCATGAATTTGCATTACCTGTAGCTGAAAATTCATATGTTGTTGATGGTGGATTCTTATTACATAGAGTCATACGGGACCAGTACATCACAGTTGGATAGATTATTCTAAAGTAAATATCGTACATTGAAAGTTATTATCCAAGGGCTTGTATTGTATTTGATGGTTATTCGGACTTGAGTATTGATCGTACTAAGACTCACAAACGTTTCTGTAGACGAATGAAAACTAAGAGTGCGGAAATTAAATTTAACGTACAGTACAACGGAAATCATTAAATCCCAAGAAAAGTGTCTTTCCACTGAAGATAACAAAAAAAGATTCATTGATTTCTTGAGTAAAGATATGATCAATGCAGGTTTGACCGTGAAAATAGCAGAAGAAAATGCTGTTGTGATGATAGTTCACCCTGTCGAAAATAACGAGCCTGGATTCCAGGTGGATTTGGACTAGATTCCAGGTGGATTTGAGCTGGATTCCAGGTGGATTCAGCCTGGATTCCAGATAGATTCAGCCTGGATTCCAGGTGGATTTTGGCTAGGTTCCAGGTGGATTTTGAGATTCAACCAGAGAGGTCCTGGGGATAATATCCGGGTGGATTTTGGGAAAATCCAGGTGGATTTTGGAAAAATCCAGGTGGATTTTCGGATTGAACGAGCCAGGTCCTGGAAATAATCCTGATGGCTTTTGAGATAATCCAGGTGGATTTTGAGAGAATTCAGGTGGATTCCGGCAGAATCCAGGTGGATTTTCGAAATGAACGAGTCAGGTCCTGGAAATAATCCTGATGGATTTTGGGATGATCCAGGTGGATTTTGAGAAAATCCAGGTGGATTCCGGCAGAATCCAGGTGGAATTTCGGGATCAACGAGCAAGGTCCTGGGAATAATCCTGATGGCTTTTGAGATAATCCAGGTGGATTTTGAGAGAATTCAGGTGCATTCCGGCAGAATCCAGGTGGATTTTCGGAAGGAACGAGTCAGGTCCTGGAAATAATCCTGATGGATTTTGGGATGATTCAGGTGGATTTTGAGAAAATCCAGGTGGATTTCGGCAGAATCCAGGTGGATTTTCTGGATCAACGAGCCAGGTCCTGGAAATAATCCGGCTGGATTTTGGGACAATCCAGGTGGTATCCGGCAGAATCCGGATTATTCCCAGGACCTTGCTCGTTGATCCCGAAAATTCACCTGGATTCTTCCGAAATCCACCTAGATTTTCTCAAAATCCACCTGGATCATCCCAAAATTTATCAGGATTATTTCCAGGACCTGACTCATTCATTCCGAAAATCCACCTGGATTCTGCCGGAATCCACCTGGATTCTCTCAAAATCCACCTGGATTATCTCAAAATCCAGCCGGATTATTCCCAGGACCTGGCTCGTTCAATCCGAAAATCTACCTGGATTTTCCCAAAATCCACCCGGATATTATCCCCAGGACCTCTCTGGTTGAATCTCAAAATCCACCTGGAACCCAGCCCAAATCCACCTGGAATCCAGCTCAAATCCACCTGGAATCTAGTCCAAATCCACCTGGAATTCAGGCTCATTATTTTCGACAGGGCAGGCGGCTGTTCATATAGCTACAAACGTAAATCATCATGTTGTAATCGTTGGAGAGGATATTGATTTGCTAGTTATTCTCCATGAATCTGCACCGACCCTCTCAAATATTTTCTTATTAAAACCAAGTAAGAATCAGAGTCAATTCGAAGTTTATAATTCATCGTGTTTTCTCTCTTTAAATTCAAATACTGTGATCGCATTTTTACACACTTTTACAGGACGTGATACCACATCTTCTTTCTGTAATCAAGGGAAAAATGAGTTACTTAAGTTGAATAATAACGATCCAAAACTACTTGATTTGGCAAAATATTTCTATGAACCGAATGCCGACAGTAAAAGAATAGGTGAAAATGGATGCGAAATAGTGACTCGTATGTACAGTAGTAAGAAAGAAAAAGGAACATTGAATGAAATACGTTTCAATCATTATGAGAGATCCACACTGAGATCATTATTTGAATTAGAATCGCTTCCTCTAAAAGAAGGAACCATTATTGAGCACTTATTTCGCACGTATGAACAAGTACAAAAATGGTTAGGGAAGCCTGTCGATCCGACAAAGTGGGGTTGGGAAAGAACCCAATATGACTTGAGACCTGTTACATCGAAGCAGCCCCTGATACCGGAAGATGTTTAAAAAATTATCAGCTGCCGGTGCACGACAGGTTTTACGAGGACATGTGGATGCAGAAAATATGGTCTGCAATGTTCCACTTTGTGTAGCCATTGCGAAGGAAAAAATTAGTCCAATGCAAATGTGATATCCGTGAACGAAATTATTGATCAAGTGGATGTGGAAGATGAAATTCCCATTGAATATCTGGATGAAAATGTAGAAAATAATGAAAAATTAGAGAATGAGAATGATGATGTTCAAGTCGAAGATGATATATATGAATGTTGAATGTAATGACAGTGAAAATGAGAGTTCTGACCATGAGGATGGTGGTCAAGAGAAAAGGCGCAGATTAAAGTGGATTTATGTTACAATATAAGTATATTTCAGGAGCGATTTTTATTCTATTTTGTAATCAGGTTTTCTTGAGAAAAAATGACACATTGATACTAATGAATAAATCACTATTAATTATGATGTAATAAATGAAACATGTACATGCTATAATTTACAAGTATTTTAATAATAAATAATCAATTTTACATATACAGTCTATTTTCTGCATTCGTGACGAGATTCATTTTATTTTCACGTGAAATTCGGTCTTAGCTCATCGAGAAATCAAAAAAAAAAATCATCAAAATCGGATGAAAAGCAGCGAAGATATTGATAGCTGATGTCGCAGGAAGCAGTTGCAGCAAATTTCGGCCGAGCACTTCACCGCTTTATGTTGATGCCAGCAGCCGCCCTGCTTCAGCTGCTTCACAAAGCAGTCAAGCAGACTCACACTTCTCTCTGCAATCACAGAGGGAGTCATTCCAGCAAAATAATGCGCTCTCTGGGATGGACTTTGAGGCTAGGATTACCAAACTCGAGGGAATAATTACATCGCAGAACACAAAGACCATCATAACTAAGCTTGAGGATCCTACCGAGAGTCTGCAGGTACTCAAGAAACTCCCAAAAATTATTAGTAGACTTGAAGAAGTTGAGACCAAGATGACTGACTTTGAGGAGCAGCAGCACACACTAGCACAGGGCCAGGCTCAACTTGGTGTGAAGCTCGATGAGCATGTCCGCACGTGTACAGGGGGGTCTGCGGCTGCAGCGACGGAGGAGGTAAAACAGCTTTGCTCCACCATGCAAACTGCTATCTCCACACGGATGTCTGCTCTTGCTGCCTCCAGTGCAATGCAGTCAGACATCGTCATCTCTGGGCTCGCTGTAGAAGGGGTGAGAGATGTTCGGCGACTGGCTTTTGCTGGCCTTAAGGCAATCTACGACGAGATGAAGCTCAGAGACATGATCACTTCTCGCATTTCAAGGCCGCGTAGCTCAGCTAGTACTGAAAATCACCTTGCGCATGCCTATTCATCAGCAGTGATGTCAGCATCTTCGGGTGCAGTATGCCGTGAGCCTATAAATAGGACCCCTCGAACGTCCATTATGGTGACCTTGGCCTCTCCCGCCCTTGTGTCTCTTATAATAAAAAGCAAGATAAAGAAAAGGATTGTGCACTCCTCATCAGTCGATCAGCAACTTCTTCTCAAGGCTGGACTGCTTGCCACTTCTGCGACTCAGTCGACATCAACGTGAACGAGTTTCTACCAGGAGAGATTTTTCACCTACATCGACTGGTCCGAGCGAGAACCCGTGATCTCACACCGCGTCCAGTCACATTTGTCCAGGGTGGATAAATCTTCGTCCGCAGAGCAGGAGAAGCAGCGACCTACATCGGATCTGAGGCGGAACTTGAGGCTTTTTCAATGGGCCCGCAAACATAATTCGCAACTTACCCCTTGCCCCTCCCTTCTCTCTCATTGCAAATCCACATACATTCCGTCACTCACCCATTCAACTTCACGCTCCCAATCATTTGGAACGCGGGTTCGGAGGATTGAGGATCTCAGGGTCTGCCACTTCAATGCGAACTCTATTCGGGCTCACATTGGAGTGATCAGACACTTCGTGGCCTCTCATCCCTTGTTTCACGTAATTTGCGTATCAGAAACTAAGCTTAGCTCTGACATCAAGGACAATGATCGTATGATAACGCTTGATGACTATATTCTGCTCAGGAGGGACCGCAATATCATGGGTGGTGGAGTGGCCCTTTACATTCACAATTTTCTCTCGTTTACTCAACTTTGTGCTACTTCCACGATGTGGACAGGCCCAGCCTGGTTTCTCTGAGTACCTCTTCTGCGAGCTGCAGATACCTGGTGAGTCTGTTTTCATTGGCGTTGTATATCGTCCTCCGCATGCTCCTTTTGTGGATAGTTCTGACTTTCTGAGTAACCTCAATACACACATGAGTAACTACAGCACTAAGATCTTAATGGGGGATTTCAATGCCAATCAGCTGTCAGCTTCAGCTGATGCCAGATTTGTCCGCGAACTCATTAACCAGCTATCGCTTTATTCCATCCCTTACGGCGCGACTTTTCACAGAGATGATGCCGATACCTGGCTTGATCTCTGCCACGTGGACGCCCTTGACACAGTAACTGACTACTGGAAATCGGACACTCCCTTTATTGACGGTCATGACGCTATCGCGGTATCGGTCAACGTCGCTGTGGTGAGGCCTGAGGCACGCTCTTTTAGCTACAGATATACATCTACTGCCCACCTGAAGACTTGATACAAACGCTACTTAAACTAAACCGAAATGCCGCCGCCATCTCAGCTTGTGCTGCCGCCAACGGCCTCAAGCTGAATGCATCTAGAACTAAAGCGATAGTATTTGGCAGTAGATACTACATAAGTAGTGTTGCTGACCAGGCTGATCAGGTACTGAACCTCGATGGTTCCGTCATCCATCTTAAATCCTCGGTAGTCAGTCTTGGGGTCACTCTTGATTCGGTTCTCTCCTGGAAGGAGCATGTGCTGTCGGTGTGCAAGGAAGCAAACCCCTTGATGTATAGGCTCCATAGGTTTCGTAGCTGCACGGATCTGGCCCTTAGAAGACACCTCATCAAGGCACTACTACTCGCTGGTATACTGCGATCTCTCGAATGAGCAGAATCTCATCCAAATATCATTAATTATCACTATTTGTTATATCAGGCCCTGTGAGATCTCTCTTCATCAGGCAATATAATTCGCCTTATATTTATGTTATCCAGTCATGTTCCAGCGCCCAGCGAGAGAGCCAGCGCTGCAGACAAAGGTAAGAAAGAGAGAGAGAGAGACCGCGTCGCGAACGAGATTCGAATATCGCGCCGCGTGACGTCAGCCGGAGACGGCCGAAATAATCTCGGCCGGCCCAGCGCGCGGGGGAAGCTTATCAGTTTATTGACGGCCCTTGCGCGCGATAGCACGTGCCCTCGATTAGCGAGACCGCCCGAGGCGCTACCGCGGCCTAGGAAAGACGACAACCGACATCCCCGAGGTCGACCAGCTCACCACACGTGCGCCCGCGACCGAGCTGATCGCGAACGCCGACCAGAGCTGGAGCACCACACAACGCCGAGTAAGTGCCACTCGTTCACCATCTCTCTCTCTCCCGGCCACCGCGTGTTCACGCTCTCTCTCGCTCCGGCCCGCGAGACGCGACCCAAGGCTCGTCGCCTTTTGTGTAACATCGTCCCTTTAGTTCACTTAAATAAATTGTTGTGTATGTCAGAATCGACCCGCCTCATTCTTTGCCACACTATTCCTGCCAAAGATCCCATTCCCGCGTACACGAGTCTCACCACCTCGTGCGCGCCTTTTACTGTTGTTATCATGCTCTAGGCCCTATGGCCATTACGGTATTGATTGCTTAATTATTAATAAATACGGTGGTGATAGTGCACAAAACAATATTGATACATTTACTCACTACCTACATAGCCATATCCATTACTCATACTCACAATTTTAATTACATTACATTAGTTTATAAGCTATTGATATAATTGTACAACACAATGTACAGTGAACAAAACATATCTGAATCTGAATCTGAATCCCGCCTCGCTCCAACCACTTTGATGCATCGCGCACTAACGCTATTCCTTTCATTCATTATTATGCATATTATTTTCTTGTAGTAACGATGCAAGTACTTTTCACTTAAACTGCAAGTAACCTTCTATATATATATGCAAATTTCCATAGCTTAGTGTCAATAAATTGAGTAACGGTGATTTTTTTTTTTAAAACGTATCTCCGCTCTAAATCATTGTGGGCAATTGTGGGACATCGCAATGTCACGGCCATAGTCTCAGCTTTATTTTGATTTGTATCACAATATGTTGCGATGAAAACTCAACAAGTTATTGCATTTGTTTACGAAGAAAATAGTGACATCATGTTTAGAGCCATTTTAAACAATTGCAATAATCAAATATCGATTGAGTCATGATTGCATTTGATAGTGAAAATGTGTATCTTTTAAATGAGCTGACTTTGATTATAAAACAATTGTTAAGAGCTCTCAGGTGTTATTATAAAAACGACCCTACTTTTAACAACAAATTGAATTAGCTTGTAACGTACCTCTTGTTTTGGTACGTTCTTGGGATTTTTCACGGTCGCCAGGTACACTTTGTCGTATACCAATTTAGAATCAATAATATCAAGAGAATATGTTAATGTTGAATGATGACGTGTAATCGGCTTCTTCTTGAAGTATGGTGCAGGGTGCTCGTACAGGACATTCGTATTTGATCTTAAATGTATGTCAGGATGTGTATGTACGTGTACTCGGCATGATGATATCTGCATATAGGCGATAAACCCAAATATGAGAATCAAACTGCCATGTCGCTTTTTTCGGTCACTGCCCACTTGGGGGTTAGACTGAAAAGCTCAGAGTGTGGTGTAGTGCACATAAAGCCTATATCGCTTCCCACGTGGGGTTAAATATATTGGCTCATGCGGATGGGTAGACACCACTACCAATTGATGGTTAAGTGTCTTTTTATATTTTCTTTTTGATTTGAATGCGCAAATATGGTTCGGAGTCAAATTCAAAAAGCCGTGATGTTCATATATAAGTTGCAATTTATTAATTATACGCTTATTCTAGTTACAAGTGTGAAAAGCCGCGACGCGAACCGTACAAAGACTTTGTCTCTTATCTGTCGGACACCGGGTCGATCGGTTCGACGCGCGCTGCGCGGAGGCTCGTAAGAAAAAGCCCCTTCTCGCTTTCGCCAGGCCCTTATATACATGATTCGCTATGCATGGCGAGGCGGTATCCTAGACTTGCTCACGTCTTTTTACGTCTTTTTGATACGTTCTCGTATGGTAGCTCAACATCGCGCTTTCGAGCTTACATCTTTCGTCAAAACCGCGTTGTCAAATTGATTTATAAATGATAATTTGATAATGATTTTTGAAGGACAATTTTATGCACTTTGTCCATGCAGTTAAATTATTTATATCGAACCAATCTATTCCCGCTTCTTTTGTTCAAGTGTGTTGTAACACAAGGAAACGATCTATGTTGACAAATCGTTTATTCTATTTATCTCGTGCATTTCGTTAAATAAACAATTACTATTGTTAGGGTTTCTTATCAAATTCTCAATCTGCTCACATAAATCGCTTCCTCATATGTCCCTTAGCATTATTGTTCCAAGTCTTTCGTAAAATTTTGTCATTTATTTATAGAAAAGTTATGGACAAACACACGACAATTCGTCCATCACCCTTCTATTCACAAATGCTTTTTGACCGGGTTCAACCTTTTTTTACGAGATGCTTTAATTGCCCGCTCATCGCTCTATGTTGAGAGATTCTATTAATTTAACGCATTTGAATCGCATTCATCAATTAAAATTTTGCGCTGGTATCAGACATATATAGATATATTTCTCTATTTGGCATACTCAGTATGACGGGTTATAGCGTGCGCAGGCGCTTTGATCCATGTATTAGTTGCTCGCTAGTATTGATCCCCATCATTCGCTATCTTATTTCATGGCTACTCATCCAACTACGCGATTTGAACGGTTCTTCAAAAAAAAATTTTAAATAATGCGCCTATTAAAGGCTTCAGGCCTTACAAGCTCAATAAATATTAAATATTTCGGAACCAAATTTTAACCGTACTTTCAGTATATGATACTCTACACTTTCACATTCATAAGAGGTCGATATCTCTTTTTTTACAATTGAACAATAGTTATTGTGAAATTGTTGATTTTAGAGGGTTTTTTGCATTTTGCAAGAAAAATTGGCGTTCAACATCATATCAGCGAATCATTTTCTCACGGCAATAATTAGACATTTCGTGATACTTTGAAGTGTATTTTGATCGATTTCGTACTCGGGTGGTTTGTTTTCCGAATTTTCCTTTGTTTTCACCCGGTCCTCTATGATATTGATGCTAGGGACTGAACCTTTTATTATGAGTCCGATACCAAATTAACACCACTTAATACTTCATCAGTTATGATTGATATATCTATATTTTCATCTTCCAGTTGAATCAGAAATGGCAAAAAACGTGATCTTCATATACTTTGTTCATTTCAGTATACAATATACAATATAATAGCGTTCAATATACAATATAATTTGTTCTGTAGATGTTGCTACGTGGCGTGATCCTTTATACGCTGGGTTCAGATCTCGGTATTGACTGTAGACGTTTTACTCGGTAAGGTTCGATTACGTGTCGAATCAGGTTGTCAATAACTCAGAGATTGAATTATATGTCTCTAGTCCCTATTAACTTCACTGAGAGAGCTCGGGTAATTATTTCAAATCCTAGTATACAATATGAGCATTGGACTGTCTACCGTCTCCACGTAACACGTGCAGTTAACAGTGTCTCTGCCGTCCGACTGCCCCAAGCGCCTCGATGCGGTCGTATTGAATCCCTCGTGGGGGGTGCCGTCGCAACCCTTTGGTGGCGCGCTTGGTGGGAGGCGGTCAGTCGCTTCCCGCCGTTTTGAATTACGCTCCGTGCATCACGATTTCGACATCGTCCTTTTAGAATGTTCCGATATTCGTGGCGTGGCCCCGCACAATAATCGCGGGGCCAGCCACGTGACAATGTCTTACGCGAAGAAAGTGTATTATTTGCGAAAAAGATATTTTATTCTCAGTTTCTTCCAATTATGCAGGGTTCTGTTGCAATAAAGCGTATTTTGTTAGAATGCTAGTCGCGTTCGCTGTTTTGTCCATCATAATTTGAAAGATAGGAAAAAAATATATTCTTGATAAAATAATCGTACGGCGATTTCGGACGGGGGTTCCTAATTGTTACGACGAAATTCACAAACTGGAATATGAGAATGTGCGAACGTAACTCATCCAGTTATCTGTCAGCACTGGTTGCCTGGTTCTTTTCCGAAATGACTAATTATTTTCTATTTAGATATTTATTTTTAATGGCTCAAAATTATTATTGACCTTGGTGAGAGGAGAGGGTAGATGAATGGAGATGATTCCGTTCACTCTAGTTGAAGTAGTTTATCAGAAAGGTATCGTTGGAAATCACACAAATAGAGTTGAATATCGTAGAGCGATTGCAGTTGCTCCTGACCAGACCCGATAATTCGAAACGACAAAGACAGTGAGTGCCAAAGGGATTTTTGTGAGAACTGAGAAGCGGACGAAGTCTAAAAAGAATACTTGTGAGTTATCGTGGACACACGAAGAGGATCAGAGCTGGAGAGAGAGCTGCACCAAAAAATGTCCCATTTTTATAGGCCGACACTCCGAGAGACGCAATGGCGCATATAGCATGCATGCGTGGGGACCTAGATTCTCCCGGTTGGCCTTCGTGGTGACTTGGCCTATCACGGGCTTGTGAAAAGTCTCCAGTCGTTTTTTTTAGGCTACGTCAATTTGTCTTTGTATTGGGGGATACGTCTTAGCAATCCAAAGACTTGTAATCTCGAGGTTGGTGGGCGCATTTCCGACACGACGACAAACAAATAGAAGGCTTAACGGGGGGCCTGATATCTTGTTAGAAAAATCAGTCATGAGCACATACATGGCTAGTGCAGATTTCTCTCTACGCATTACCCATTGAGCACGTAACACGCCCGTTTGATATTCAGGACACCATTAAAGCGAAGTAGTCCTCGTCGTACTGTTCTTCTATTGACATTGGGCGCTCCGCGCTCGGCACTTTCCACAAATTCCATAGATTTCCGTTCATTGAAGCGGGAAGGGTCGACTGTTCTGTGAAATATGCTTGAGGGCTGTGTGCTGTTCGAATCTGATCCAGTGTTGCCAGTCAAGATTCAGCCTAACACAGTAATTTGAGCGACAGACAAATTTCTCAGACGTCTTTTAATCTAGAAGAGGATATTTGAGAATGAATGTCTGCTGCCAATACGCCATCCACCTTCTGTGGACTAGCGAACTCGAGATTAGCCAAATCGATGTTTGCGATGTGTGGTCAATGTGATTGCGCAACGCGCTGAGAAAGTAAAAATTGGGTAAGCTCCAAAAGAACAAGGGCATTACAAGAAAGCGAGAAGTTCTCATCGATCTGAGATCGAATGGTAAAGCCTAGCTCCAGATTCTATAGTGAGGCTAGATTTTCTTCTAATCAACCGAATTTCTCACTTCGTTCCCCATTAGTGTTTCACGGTCAAATAGCGGGGTTTTATCGATGAAATTCGGTGGGGAACCCGGTCGATTGAGCGGTAATCGGAGTTGACCGAATGTGATTCCTGGTTGATTGACCGGGTTTTCTGGTCAGAAAAATAATTTGATGGGCTCCTCGAAACGAGTGTTTCCCGGTCGATAATCGGTGTTTCTCAGTCAGAAAAAAAAATATCAAGGGCTCCTCCGGAAGAGTGTGTCCCGGTCGATCATTGGTGATTACCGGTCAATCGACCGTGTTTCCCGGTCAGAGAAAAAATATCAAGGACTCCTCCGGAAGAGTGTTTCCCGGTCGATTATCGGTGTTTCCCGGTCAGAGAAAAAATATCAAGGGCTTCTCCGGAAGAGTGTTTCTCGGTCGGTTATCGGTGTTTCCCGGTCAATTGACCGTGTCTCCCGGTCGATCTACTGGGTTTCACGGTCAAGAAAAAATAATATGAGTTCCATGAAAAGAGTGTTTCCCGGTCGATAATCAGTGTTGTAAGGGCAACTCATGCCCTTAGCATGGAATAATAATGATAAATTATGGTAAATAATTATTAGTTGGAAATAGCATGAAAGTGTTAGTATAAGAATGCGTACGTATATGCGCCTGCACACGCGTGACGCGGTATACATGAATCGTCGGGTGGATTCAAAATATATGTATATAGATATATATAACCGTATGCGAAAATATGAAAAAGTGAATGATACTGAAATGTTGCGTAGAAATATGAAAAATCGAATTATGCGAACATATGGCCAGAGACGCCATTGTTACGGGTTTCAGTAGAAAAAAAGCGACCTCGACAGACAAGCTAGATAAGCTGCAATATGAGTCAACAAATTACGCGATCTGTTAACAGCGTTGGTGACGTAATTTATTATGCAGAATCATGATTCAAGCTCACTTCGAGTCTGTCTAAGTAGGATTAAGATCCTCATGTGGAGATATACGTACGAATCGTAATACATCGCATAATAACGCTAATTGTTTATTATTAATTATTTTTATATGATATTTTTTGCAAAAACGCCTGAATAGAAATTCGTACGTGATCTCCAGAATCGAATGCAAATCAAAAAATCAGAATCGAATCATGACATTGTGAATAAACAATGTTAACAGCTTATTGATTAATTATATTAACACGAATTGTGAAGTCGATTTATTATGAAATTTAAAACTGTTTGCGAATATATTACGAGAACTAATACCACGATGGTCTAATGTTGAGTTTTCGGTAAACATAGATAAAGACACGAAGATGTTTTAAACAATTAGTTGATTGTTATAAAATATCGAACTGAACGAAAATATCTCGACATTAGGCGATTGGTGTTATTTTCAGACTTTGATAGACGTCAAATACGCGTACGTAGCGACAATAGTTTATGCACAATTAGTGTTGATGAATTATCAAAATTAGTGAACTCCGTAAAAGATGAACTATGAGAGCAAATGTAAATATCTCGATTATAGGCAAATAAGGAACCAGCGTGTGAATGCGTACTGTGAAGTTTATCGGCAATTAGTAAATAATTGAGCGAAAAAACCAGTTAACGCGATACCATGCAATGGTGCGTTAGACTATATAAAGGGCCGCCCGTCCTCAATCGGGGTGATTCTTTTGCGACCATCGGTAGAGCACACATTGGAATACGATGGTCTCCGCGAGTAACTTCGAATTGATGAATATGATACATGGAAATTTCTTTGAAAAATAATGATTCATGATAAAGTAAATTGACATATCTGATATACTGCGTGTATATCTGGCGACCGTGGAAATGATGCCCAAACGTACCTAAAAACCGTTAGGTACGTAACAGTGTTTCCCGCTCGATCATTGGTGTTTCCCGCTCGGAGTCCCCATCAAATTGCCCAGGCACTGTTTTGCCCGCCAATCAAAAACGGGTCACGTGCTTTTTGCCCGCCAATGAGGGCATACCAGGTCAATCAGCTATTGGAACTTGATCGATAAAGAAGTTTCATATTTTTTCCAAATAACCCAAATAACCCAAAAATCCATGTTCTGCAACTTCAATTAAATCAATATTTTGCAGAGAGCTTTCAAAACTCTTTAGGACATTTTGATATTCTCCTTCGGTCATAACGCGATGATGATTTCAATTAAAACTGCCTTACCGACCTTATCGATCTTACCCCTACATACGTCTCAGCTCATTGGCGGGCAAAAAGCACGTGACCCGTTTTTGATTGGCGGGCAAAACAGTGCCTGGGCAATTTGATAAGGTCCGTCGATCTACTGGGTTTCACGGTCAGGGAAAAATAATATGGGCTCCTTAGAAAGAGTTTTTCCCGGTCGATTATAGGTGTTTCCCGGTCGATAATCGGTGTTTCCCGGTCAGAGAAAAAATATCAAGGGCTCCTCCGCAAGAGTGTTTCCCGGTCGGTTATCGGTGTTTCCCGGTCAATCGCCAGTGATTCCTGGTCGATCGACCGGGAATTACACCGATCATCGACCGGGAAACACTCTTTCTGAGGAGCCCATATTAATTTTTTTTTGACCGGGAAACACCGATAATCGACCGGGAAGCACTTTTTCCGAGGTGCCCATATTATCTTTCTGTAACATCCTGAATTCAGGATATAAAATTACCCTCAAATATGCCCAAGCAGCGCACCCTTTTATCCTGTTACTTTTTTTTCCCTTTTTTCTCACCTTGGAAATTCCGCGACTACCACCAAGCCCTGCCCGCGACACAAGTGAATAGGCCTGACGCATAGACTCGCATCCGCGATTCTCAGATAAGCGCGACCTCCAAACTCACACTTGTGTCAATACGGCCGCCCGGGCAACGCCAGTTAAGACATTCATCAATGTCTTGATTGTGGATACTCCGATTACGGCACGCTCAATTAATTTGATACACTGTCGCACTGATCTATCTAACTAAATATGTAATATCTATTTTATATCCAATTAGTTAGAAAAATCCATAGATCATGTCAATCAGTAAATCAAACATTTAACTAAGAGACGCCGATTGAGTATATTTTTCGCATTATTTCCACCCCATTAAAAGTTATTTTTCTATTTCGAAAATAGCCTGTTTTTCGGCAATTTCCATCTCTCCCACTCCTCAAAATATCCAGTTTCTCCGTATAAAAACCCCTGATTTCTATGCAGAAATCGCCCAGCCCAGTACCGAATAGAGTCCGGCTCGGTCACGACTCCCGGTTTCGACAAGGATCGACCGCGAGCATTGAAATTCAATAATCACTTATCATATACTACGAATACGCCAAACCAGGCCCAAAACGACCGTGATAGAAAATCGCCGTTACTATATAAAATATCGAAACTCTCAAATTCAAGATCAACCAATTTGACTTTGCCCTGACAATTAAGTATCAGGTATCTTTAAGCTCGTTCGAAATCCATTTTCCTGTGAAACATAAATCCCCAAATCCGGATCAATAGCAGCGAACCCTGCAGACTTCAAGGTAAGTCCAACAAATATTCACGTAAATAATTATATATGTCATTTGAACAGAGCAATTACTCGACTAGATAATCCGTATAACCCATTTGTAACTCGTGAACCAATATCCAGTAGCTACTCAGGTCAAATACTCTGCGACTATTGTACCCTGCGACCCATTGTAATCCGACTCGGCTTGACACCTGTGTACACGCCGTTTCCCCCATAAGTTCCGACTCCCAATTTTTCTCAGTACTTGTCCGCAGCCTAGAAGGAATACACGCGTTTTCCCTAGCTCTTGATTTAACTGTTTCAACTTACAATTATTATAACCTCTAACTGTACTTTCTGTAAACCGTGTGTAAAAGTGTTACCATTCGAATTGTGTAAATAAACGATTTGTGTTCCCCACATCTGAAGTGTGTGAGTGAATCTTCTTCCCCACTTCCCACACGAGAGATACATACATACGACAAGGTAAAAACAAAAATTCATTTATCACTAGTACTCTTACTTTCGAAACAAAGTTCTCGGGAACTTAGTCTCTAAATTCCACGCGCCTCCTCCGCATTTGCCTCTTTCGACCCGGCCACGCTCGAAGAATATTTTCGCCACCGCTTTACCGCTCGGGCGGTTCGCGAAAGCCACGTGTCGCGCTGTAACCTCGCGAAATAAACCCGCGAGAAGCCAGAACGTCACATTTCCTCTGACCGGGAAACACCGATGATCGACCGGGAAACACTCTTCCGGAGTAGCTCTTGATATTTTTTCTCTGACCGGGAAACACCGATTATCGACCGGGAAACACGGTCGATTGACCGGGAAAGACCGATGATCGAGCAGAAAACACTGTTTCCGAGGTGCCTAAGTTATCTTCTCCCTGACTGGAAAACCCGGTTGATTGACCGGAAAACATAGTCGATTGACCGGAGAACACCTATAATCGACCGGGAAACACTCGTTTCGAGGAGCCCATTAAATAATTTTTCTGACCGGGATATCCGGTCAATCGACCGGGAATCACATACGGTCAACTTCGATTACCGCTCAATCGACCGGATTTCCCATCGGGTTTCAACGATGAAACCCCGTTATTTGACTGGGAAACACCAATGGGAAACGAAGCGGGAAATCCGGTCGATTATTTTGAACACGGTACCGCCGCAATAGAAAAACAAAACTTTGGACAAAAATTACACTAAACAGGTATTTTTGAAAAGATTGTGAATCACCACTGAGCCCAAAGTGTGAGGCCAAAAGCTTCTTTGCTATTATTGAAATTTGAATTGTTATAAACGTTCTACTTGCTATGTCATAGATGAGCACCGCAGTATAACCAGTATAAGTGAACAGGACGTCTGGACGCGCTATGAGCCATCATACTGATATACCTCACGAAAGAGGTGTACATTCGATTAAATATAGCCAAAATTAAAGTAAACCCATACAAAAATAAAACGTAGGCTGATGCTCAGACTTCGGAATCACTCAATAAAAAAAATGAACTTAGACAATACATGTCAATAGAAAAGTAAAGGACAAACTTTCGTGTAATTATCCATAGCATTTGTATAAACAAATGAATGAATTTTACCATGACTTTCAGGCAATAGCATTCACAATGATTTTAGGAAGCGACCTATGTGAGCGTGCTGCATAATTTCTAAAAAATCATGATAATAGCATTTGATTATTTAACAAGTACGAGAAAACATGCAACCACGTGACATAGACCGTTTACTCATTCAATATAAAATACAAATAAACGAGTATCAAATGAGTTGGTTCAACATCGATGAAGTGATCGAGTGGACAATAATGCGTTGAATTGTCCACTCAATATTATTAACAAATTCACACCCAGAAAAACTGCAATAACACTGATCTAATGAATGCAGTGAACTCGAAAGGGAAATGTTGAAGTTTTGCCAGAACAGTAATCTTGTAGCCAGAACGGGTAATTTGAACATAAATAAATAATCGATCAACAATACATAAATGGATATTCGTTTGCAGCAACAGTGCGTTTCACGATATAGACAGAGCACCATAAGAATATAAAAAATGAGCCATTCATTTGGTTGAGAAAGTTATGGACACAAATGCACAAACCACCCAGACGATTTTACAATAAAAAAATCAATGATTGACCATATTCAAGCGGTGATCACTAGCTGATGTTGCGAGTAAATAATCGATGTCGAGATACTTCATGATACAACGGAAAATCTGTATTGGTTCTCATCAAGCATAGAGGAATAATATATAAGGAATCATCGAGAGCAACTTTGGATCATTCGATTTTTCGCCGGGATAGCATATACTGCTCGTATCGGGTATCGCGATTTTCCGCCGGAACAGACAAAAATGTCTGGGCATTGTTCGCGAGGAAATTTCTTGGAATTAAAACCTTATTGTGCATAGAACAATTTTGCTTTCAATCAATTCTTTTAGTTCAAATTAATCTATCACTACATTATATGCAAATCCGAACCATAAAATCTTAATAATATTATGGTTCTGATAGTCAGAACACCTAACCACAAGTTGGCAGTGGTGCATCAAAAAACATCTATATTTAGCGTATCTAGTGATACCGAACATAGCTATCACACTACACACTAAATCTCTCATTCTACCTCCATTGAGACAGCTGTGCACGAGTTAAGTGACACGATTGTTTGATTGTGTATTTTGGTTCATCGCCTGAAGGCATCATGCCAAAAACACATGATTACATTTCATAATGCACTATAGAAAGTGAAACTTACTACTGTACGAGTCCTGCAATTTACTTTGGATGAGTCTGATCAATACCTATCCCATACCATACAAGAACATATAAAATCCATAACGAAACAATTCGATATACGATAAGGTATATCTGGCGACCGTGGAAAAAGCTAGATCTAACGAACCAAAGTGGAACATTACAAAAGGTCATGAACGAAAATTCAAAAAGATCAAAAGGTGTTCTAAAACGCACCACATTTCATGACAATTGCTTGAATTCGTTGTAAACCCCTAGATTTATCAGCATGCTTGCAAACTCTTGCTTTGATGAACAATTTTTTATGGTCCGAACAAACTATAAAGAAAAGATATGTTTGTTTTTCTCCATGTGTTGAAGTAAATTATGATTTTCCAGAGTTCCCACTGGCAAGTGTTAGTTAGCGAGATTACCACGCTTTTAAGTGATTTAAATTGATCTTGAAAGAATGTAGAAATCTTGATCTGGATCTTCGCTTTACAGGTCTTCTATCTGCGGTTTATTCTGGAAAGAATATCCTGCATAAGTTTCCATATATGTCTATATTAAAAGCTGAACCGCCGCCGCCGTCGTCATTTCGCTCCTCGCGGTTGCTCCTCCCGGTTGCTCCTCATAATTGCTCCTCACGGTTGCTCCTTTCGATTGCTCCTCACGGCTGCTCCTCTCGATTGCGCCACCCCTTTTTTACCCTTTTTTCCATCCCCTTTTCCATCCCTTCTTTCTACCTCTTTTTTCAACCCATTTCCAGTAATTATTCATCCACGATAACTATCTCGAAGAAATGGTCCGATTTTCTATCAAATTTGCACCCAGGTTAGTCCGTTTCTAACGTGTTTTCACACGAATCCTCA
The DNA here is from genome assembly GCA_020882685.1 of Aphelinus atriplicis. Lineage (NCBI taxonomy): Eukaryota > Metazoa > Arthropoda > Insecta > Hymenoptera > Aphelinidae > Aphelinus > Aphelinus atriplicis. The sequence continues at coordinate 35,633,581 of CM037076.1, forward strand.
TAAGTGCTCATTGGGACTATGAGAGTCCATGAGAATCAATGAGTATTAATGAGAATTGATGAGAATCGATGAGATATTTCCCATAGCAACCACTGTTGATATTTTTGGTAACCGTTTGTTTATATCCCTAGCAATCGTTGCTTTGGAATCCGGAAAATCAGTTTTGAGTGACACTCGATGGCCAAGGAAGCTGAATTGTTATATTTGCTGCATAGCAACCGTTGTTTACCTCCCTAGCAACCGTTACGAAGGTTGGAAATGATCGATTTATGACCCGTTTCCATCATTTCTAACGGCAAAGGATACAAAATTTTCCCAATTAACTCCTCAGCAACCGTTGTTTACCACTCTAGGAACCGTTGCTAAGGGGAAGAAAAATTCACGTTCGTGAAAATCTAGTTTAAATTACCCGTGAAACAATGTAAGGGAAACTTGGAGTTAAGATGGATTGCTCTGAATATTCTGGTAGATATTTGAGTTGATTGACTAGGAAATACATGTGGATCTATTTGAATAACCAGACATTCAGATGGATTGGTGAGAACTCAGGTGAGATCTCAGGTGAGATCTCAGGTGTATTTTCAGAGATCAGCTTCAAATTCATCTGATCGTACTTTCTAGGGTACAGGAGTTATATCACTGAAGCTATTATTGTTATTTCTGTCGATAAAAATAATATGGAATCCCATGTGGATTCTGAAATACACTCGATATGAAACTACCTTAAAATTAGGATATATATTCAGGTGGATTTAAGGTCTTACGTAAATTTTCAATCCACATCGATTCTCAGGTCACTCCATATAGTTTTCCAAGTTAATTGTTTTCTTGTTGATTTTCGGGTTGATCGATCAAACATTGCGTACACGTGAAATCTTATGTTGGATTATCCGGATTTATAGTATGCGTTTTACCCAGATTTCGACCTTGAGTTCCCCATCAATCCATCTGAATATCTGGTTATTCAAATAGATCCACATATATTTCCTAGTCGATCAACTCAAATATCTATCTAAATATTCAAAGCAATCCATCTTAACTCCAAGTTCCCCTTACATTGTTTCACGGGTAATCTAAACTAGATTTCTAGAACTAGAAAGGGAAGAAAAAAAAAGATAAATTCAATAATTCCCATAAACTGAAACAATATCATGTAAACGAACAGGTTTTGGTAAAAGCATGTAATGTGAGCGATAGCATGAACAAAGTGGTTAGTAAATTTTTATCAATATATGAGGGTTCATATGTGCTGTTCAGTAAAGTAGGTAAAAACACCTTTGTGTTGTCCAATGTAAAGGGAAAAATAAGAGGAAAGTTTCATTCATCGTTATTCAAACCATATTTCAGTGAGAATGGGAAAAGCTAGAACCATGGAAAGGAAACTAATAAGAAAAAAAATAAAAGAAAATATGGAGAAAGAGAGATAAAACGAGAGGAAGAGAAAAGAAACATAGAAAAAAAGTGGAAGAGAATATGAAGAAAGCGAGAGAGGAAAGATTAAGATATGCGTTGGAAGTTGAGGGGAGAAAAGTTGATGAAGAAATTGAGATGATGAAAAAAAAATAGAGAAATTGAAAATAGTAGAAAGCAGGAGAATCGAAGAAGATATGAAAAACGAAATGAAGAAAAAGAAGAAAGAAGAATTTGAAAAATGAAAAATAATAAATGAGATAAATAACAAATGGGAAGAACAAGAAAGAGCGATGATCAAATATAAGCTGGAGAAGGAAGAAGAGAAAGTGAGAAGAGAAAGAGAAGAACAGCGTTTAGAAGAAATGAAAAAAAAGAAAAAGTTAAAATAATAGAGATAAGGAAGTTAAAAAGAGAAAAGTATAAAAAGATTGAAGGAATAAAAATAGTCAAGAAGAAAGTGGAAAAGAAACCAATATGCGAAAAAGTAGTAAGAATAGAATTGGAAAGGTTAGATATGAAGAAATACGGAACAGGAGCGATAGTAAAAAGGAAATTGTGGAAAAAAGCAGATTTTGAGATCACGGACGAGCAGATATGTCTAGTCGGCTGATTGTATTTCCTAGTCGCTTGACCGTGTTTCCTAGTCGAAGGGGCAATCCAAAGTACGAATGCCGGCCGTGTTTCACGGTCGAGCGACCGTGTATCCTAGTCGCGCGACTGTGATTCCTAGTCATATAGCCGTGTTTCCTAGTCGGAGGGGAAATCCAAAAAAATATTGCTGGCCGTGAAACACGGCCCGCATTCGTAATTTGGATTGCCCCTTCGACTAGGAAACACGGTCAAGTGACTAGGAAATTCATTCGGCCGACTAGGAAACCCCCTTGATCGACTGGGTTTTTGACTGGGTTTCACCGGTGAGTCGCTGCTATTTGATTAGGGTTCACCGGTGAAACCCCAGTAGGATTCCCAGTATGAAACCCAGTCGATTTTTTTAAACAGGGTGATCAGCAACACTTATGGAATAAGATTACGCCGTCAGATAACCGAATATTCAAATAAACATAAGACTGGCGTTTCAGTATTTACGTTCAAAAGTAAGAAAGCCGTGGTTAGTGTACGTGAATACATTAAACACTATAGTCAATAACACTGCCAATAACACATACTATCGTACAACAGTGAAAGGACTAGAGTAGACTGTGAAGTATATTGGTAGGGGTAGGAAGGCTCAGAGCTGCGAAAAGTGCAAGAAGGCCACTCACTTTCGAGAAATAACGAGCGCGGGCCAGAGCGTCTGAATGATAGCGAGAATAGGGTTTGCCTATGACGCGGGTTTGCCTATGACGATTCTCGATTACGATTCTCGATAGACGAAAATCATCGATTACAGGCCCCAGAAGCAAATTTGGAAGGTGTCCGCGTGTATGTATTATAGATTCTATTAGTATTAACATATGCATCACGGAACGCGGTAGTGTTCCATGCGTCAAGCAGAAGACACCGCAACTATATAATGTTTGAGATTGCACGCTCGACTTTTACATTGGCTTTAATTTAGCCAAAACGACTTTTTTTGGATGCGAAAGAGGATTTCATGATCATCTAGCATTCCAATTTAGCAATTGACAAAAAGAAATACTCAAAAACTCGTTCGCAATAATGAGTTTGGAGTACCGTGTCAAGCGATCCACTACTTTTTTCTCCCGACCAGATTTTTGTTCAGATCATTTTTTCTTATTACCATGAAGTTAGCCGCGGTAGCCTGATAAAGCAGCTATGTTCACGCATAGTACATAACACGTTTACATGCTCTTGCTTCCCGCGTAGATTTGAAACCATGGGATTGAAAGTAAATTATTAATGTATTATAGTTAGAAAGAATATGGCAAAACTATTGGCCGTGTCCCATAGATTCAACGAAAAGTACTGCAGATTTTTTCAAACTTACAGAAGATAAGACAAGACATATCAAAATTCATTCCATGTTTTTTTTTATATATGATTTTACACGGGCAAATGGTAGTTTAGGATGCCGATGTCAGCGTGTCGACTTGAGTTTTATTTGAATAAGCATATACCCTAATACCCGATAATGCTCAGGTAGCTAGTGTCGCCGATGGCAGCGTCCCGAGGGTGCGCTCCTCGTATTCTGACTTGGAAAAGCTGACCCTGGACCCGAACGATGTCCAGGTAGTCAGGGTACCCGATGACGGTGTTCCAAGGGTGCGCTCCTGGAATTTTCGCTTAAAGCAGCTGACCCTGGACCCGAACGATGTCCAGGTAGTCAGGGTACCCGTTGACGGTATTCCAAGGGTGCGCTCCTGGAATTTTCGCTTGAAGCAGCTGACCCTGGACCCGAACGATGTCCAGGTAGTCAGGGTACCCGATGACGGTGTTCCAAGGGTGCGCTCCTGGAATTTTCGCTTAAAGCAGCTGACCCTGGACCCGAACGATGTCCAGGTAGTCAGGGTACCCATTGACGGTGTTCCAAGGGTGCGCTCCTGGAATTTTCGCTTGAAGCAGCTGACCCTGGACCCGAACGATGTCCAGGTAGTCAGGGTACCCGTTGACGGTATTCCAAGGGTGCGCTCCTGGAATTTTCGCTTGAAGCAGCTGACCCTGGACCCGAACGATGTCCAGGTAGTCAGGGTACCCGATGACGGTGTTCCAAGGGTGCGCTCCTGGAATTTTCGCTTGAAGCAGCTGACCCTGGACCCGAACGATGTCCAGGTAGTCAGGGTACCCGATGACGGTGTTCCAAGGGTGCGCTCCTGGAATTTTCGCTTAAAGCAGCTGACCCTGGACCCGAACGATGTCCAGGTAGTCAGGGTACCCGATGACGGTGTTCCAAGGGTGCGCTCCTGGTATTTTTGGTTGGAGTAGCTTACCCTGGGCTCAAACGAGGTCCAGGTAGTCTGGGTACCCGATGACGGTGTTCCAAGGGTGCGCTCCTGGTATTTTTGGTTGGAGTGCCTGACCCTGGACCCGAACGATGTCCAGGTAGCCAGGGTACCCGATGACGGTGTTCCAAGGGTGCGCTCCTGGTATTTTTGATTGGAGTGCCTGACCCTGGACCCGAACGAAGTCCAGATAGTCAGGGTTCCCGATGACGGTGTTCCAAGGGTGCGTTCCTGGAATTTTCGCTCGAAGCAGTTGACCCTGGACCCGAACGACTTCCAGATAGTCAGGGTACCCGATGACGGTGTTCCAAGGGTGCGCTCCTGAAATTTTCGCTTAAAGCAGCTGACTCTGGACCCGAACGATGTCCAGGTAGTCAGGGTACCCGTTGACGGTGTTCCAAGGGTGCGCTCCTGGAATTTTTGCTTGAAGCAGCTGACCCTGGACCCGAACGATGTCCAGGTAGTCAGGGTACCCGATGACGGTGTTCCAAGGGTGCGCTCCTGGAATTTTCGCTTAAAGCAGCTGACCCTGGACCCGAACGATGTCCAGGTAGTCAGGGTACCCATTGACGGTGTTCCAAGGGTGCGCTCCTGGAATTTTCGCTTGAAGCAGCTGACCCTGGACCCGAACGATGTCCAGGTAGTCAGGGTACCCGATGACGGTGTTCCAAGGGTGCGCTCCTGGAATTTTCGCTTAAAGCAGCTGACCCTGGACCCGAACGATGTCCAGGTAGTCAGGGTACCCGATGACGGTGTTCCAAGGGTGCGCTCCTGGTATTTTTGGTTGGAGTAGCTTACCCTGGGCTCAAACGAGGTCCAGGTAGTCTGGGTACCCGATGACGGTGTTCCAAGGGTGCGCTCCTGGTATTTTTGGTTGGAGTGCCTGACCCTGGACCCGAACGATGTCCAGGTAGCCAGGGTACCCGATGACGGTGTTCCAAGGGTGCGCTCCTGGTATTTTTGATTGGAGTGCCTGACCCTGGACCCGAACGAAGTCCAGATAGTCAGGGTTCCCGATGACGGTGTTCCAAGGGTGCGTTCCTGGAATTTTCGCTCGAAGCAGTTGACCCTGGACCCGAACGACTTCCAGATAGTCAGGGTACCCGATGACGGTGTTCCAAGGGTGCGCTCCTGAAATTTTCGCTTAAAGCAGCTGACTCTGGACCCGAACGATGTCCAGGTAGTCAGGGTACCCGTTGACGGTGTTCCAAGGGTGCGCTCCTGGAATTTTTGCTTGAAGCAGCTGACCCTGGACCCGAACGATGTCCAGGTAGTCAGGGTACCCGTTGACGGTATTCCAAGGGTGCGCTCCTGGTATTTTTGGTTGAAGTAGCTTACCCTGGGCTCAAACGAGGTCCAGGTAGTCAGGGTACCCGATGACGGTGTTCCAAGGGTGCGCTCCTGGAATTTTCGCTTGAAGCAGCTGATCCTGGACCCGAACGATGTCAAGGTAGTCAGGGTACCCGTTGACGGTGTTCCAAGGGTGCGCTCCTGGAATTTTCGCTTAAAGCAGCTGACCCTGGACCCGAACGATGTCCAGGTAGTCAGGGTACCCGTTGACGGTGTTCCAAGGGTGCGCTCCTGGAATTTTCGCTTGAAGCAGCTGACCCTGGACCCGAACGATGTCCAGATAGTCAGGGTACCCGTTGACGGTATTCCAAGGGTGCGCTCCTGGTATTTTTGGTTGAAGTAGCTTACCCTGGGCTCAAACGAGGTCCAGGTAGTCAGGGTACCCGATGACGGTGTTCCAAGGGTGCGCTCCTGGAATTTTCGCTTGAAGCAGCTGACCCTGGACCCGAACGATGTCCAGGTAGTCAGGGTACCCGATGACGGTGTTCCAAGGGTGCGCTCCTGGAATTTTCGCTTAAAGCAGCTGACCCTGGACCCGAACGATGTCCAGGTAGTCAGGGTACCCATTGACGGTGTTCCAAGGGTGCGCTCCTGGAATTTTCGCTTGAAGCAGCTGACCCTGGACCCGAACGATGTCAAGGTAGTCAGGGTACCCGTTGACGGTGTTCCAAGGGTGCGCTCCTGGAATTTTCGCTTGAAGCAGCTGACCCTGGACCCGAACGATGTCCAGGTAGTCAGGGTACCCGTTGACGGTATTCCAAGGGTGCGCTCCTGGTATTTTTGGTTGAAGTAGCTTACCCTGGGCTCAAACGAGGTCCAGGTAGTCAGGGTACCCGATGACGGTGTTCCAAGGGTGCGCTCCTGGAATTTTCGCTTGAAGCAGCTGATCCTGGACCCGAACGATGTCAAGGTAGTCAGGGTACCCGTTGACGGTGTTCCAAGGGTGCGCTCCTGGAATTTTCGCTTGAAGCAGCTGACCCTGGACCCGAACGATGTCCAGGTAGTCAGGGTACCCGTTGACGGTATTCCAAGGGTGCGCTCCTGGTATTTTTGGTTGAAGTAGCTTACCCTGGGCTCAAACGAGGTCCAGGTAGTCAGGGTACCCGATGACGGTGTTCCAAGGGTGCGCTCCTGGAATTTTTGCTTAAAGCAGCTGACCCTGGACCCGAACGATGTCCAGGTAGTCAGGGTACCCGATGACGGTGTTCCAAGGGTGCGCTCCTGGAATTTTCGCTTAAAGCAGCTGACCTTGGACCCAAACGATGTCCAGGTAGTCAGGGTACCCGTTGACGGTGTTTCCAAGGGTGCGCTCCTGGTATTTTTGGTTGGAGTAGCTTACCCTGGGCTCAAACGAGGTCCAGGTAGTCTGGGTACCCGATGACGGTGTTCCAAGGGTGCGCTCCTGGTATTTTTGGTTGGAGTGCCTGACCCTGGACCCGAACGATGTCCAGGTAGCCAGGGTACCCGATGACGGTGTTCCAAGGGTGCGCTCCTGGTATTTTTGATTGGAGTGCCTGACCCTGGACCCGAACGAAGTCCAGATAGTCAGGGTTCCCGATGACGGTGTTCCAAGGGTGCGTTCCTGGAATTTTCGCTCGAAGCAGTTGACCCTGGACCCGAACGACTTCCAGATAGTCAGGGTACCCGATGACGGTGTTCCAAGGGTGCGCTCCTGAAATTTTCGCTTAAAGCAGCTGACTCTGGACCCGAACGATGTCCAGGTAGTCAGGGTACCCGTTGACGGTGTTCCAAGGGTGCGCTCCTGGAATTTTTGCTTGAAGCAGCTGACCCTGGACCCGAACGATGTCCAGGTAGTCAGGGTACCCGATGACGGTGTTCCAAGGGTGCGCTCCTGGAATTTTCGCTTAAAGCAGCTGACCCTGGACCCGAACGATGTCCAGGTAGTCAGGGTACCCATTGACGGTGTTCCAAGGGTGCGCTCCTGGAATTTTCGCTTGAAGCAGCTGACCCTGGACCCGAACGATGTCAAGGTAGTCAGGGTACCCGTTGACGGTGTTCCAAGGGTGCGCTCCTGGAATTTTTCGCTTGAAGCAGCTGACCCTGGACCCGAACGATGTCCAGGTAGTCAGGGTACCCGTTGACGGTATTTCCAAGGGTGCGCTCCTGGTATTTTTTGGTTGAAGTAGCTTACCCTGGGCTCAAACGAGGTCCAGGTAGTCAGGGTACCCGATGACGGTGTTCCAAGGGTGCGCTCCTGGAATTTTCGCTTGAAGCAGCTGATCCTGGACCCGAACGATGTCAAGGTAGTCACCCGTTGACGGTGTTCCACCCTCCTGAAGGTGTTGTTCCAAGGGTGCGCTCCTGGAATTTTCGCTTGAAGCAGCTGACCCTGGACCCGAACGATGTCCAGGTAGTCAGGGTACCCGTTGACGGTATTCCAAGGGTGCGCTCCTGGTATTTTTGGTTGAAGTAGCTTACCCTGGGCTCAAACGAGGTCCAGGTAGTCAGGGTACCCGATGACGGTGTTCCAAGGGTGCGCTCCTGGAATTTTTGCTTAAAGCAGCTGACCCTGGACCCGAACGATGTCCAGGTAGTCAGGGTACCCGATGACGGTGTTCCAAGGGTGCGCTCCTGGAATTTTCGCTTAAAGCAGCTGACCTTGGACCCAAACGATGTCCAGGTAGTCAGGGTACCCGTTGACGGTGTTCCAAGGGTGCGCTCCTGGTATTTTTGGTTGGAGTAGCTTACCCTGGGCTCAAACGAGGTCCAGGTAGTCTGGGTACCCGATGACGGTGTTCCAAGGGTGCGCTCCTGGTATTTTTGGTTGGAGTGCCTGACCCTGGACCCGAACGATGTCCAGGTAGCCAGGGTACCCGATGACGGTGTTCCAAGGGTGCGCTCCTGGTATTTTTGATTGGAGTGCCTGACCCTGGACCCGAACGAAGTCCAGATAGTCAGGGTTCCCGATGACGGTGTTCCAAGGGTGCGTTCCTGGAATTTTCGCTCGAAGCAGTTGACCCTGGACCCGAACGACTTCCAGATAGTCAGGGTACCCGATGACGGTGTTCCAAGGGTGCGCTCCTGAAATTTTCGCTTAAAGCAGCTGACTCTGGACCCGAACGATGTCCAGGTAGTCAGGGTACCCGTTGACGGTGTTCCAAGGGTGCGCTCCTGGTATTTTTGATTGAAGTAGCTTACCCTGGACCCGAACGATGTCCAGGTAGCCTGGGTACCCGATGACAGTGTTCCAAGTAGCTGACTCTGGACCTTAATGATGTCCAGGTAGTCAAAGTAGTCAGCTTCCTCAAACAAAAATACCAGAAGCGCACCCTCAGGACACTGTCATCAGCGACCCTAGCTACCTGGACATTATTGGGTATCAGGTTATATCCTTATTCAAATATTCAGTCGACATGCCGACATCATCATCCTAAACCCTAAACCACCATTTGCCTATGTAAAAATAGTTATAAAAAAACATGTGATAAATTTTGATGCCTTGTCTTAAATTCCGATAATAGATTAATTATTTTCTACTGATTACATATATTTTTTTTTTGTGTATCGCTCATCCATATAAATATTTGCATTTTGGAAAAAATATCTATTTAATTTTATTACTGACGCTAATGCATATACATTTTATTGATTATTATTTTTATAATATATTATACTCCGCAAAAAGAATTGAAATCCTAAAAAAAAACCTTTTTTAGAAAAAGTAAAAATGTTGCGTCAAGCATGTGGCAGAACTAGTTTATCTCTTATATTGCTTAAAAAAAAAAAAAAAAAATCCATAATAGACACATGAGTCAATCTATTATTTCATCAGTATTCATTCAGATTAATTCTCATACAGTTGGAGTATTACGTATTCTTATTACAGTTTACATACTATAGAAGACGTTGTCAACTTTAACTAACCAATTACGAAAAAACTTACCAGAATGCTCTTAGGTACCTCAGCAATTATTTGAAGAACTAATGACGAACCAAATTGACGCCACTTGGTAGGCATTTTTAACGTCTTAAGAATAATAATATTTCACTAAATCACTGGATGTAAAAATTATCATAGAAATATTATAGAAATATTTATAATTTACTGAGACATATGATCAATAGTTTGAATTATTAATATTTGTCTCTTTGAAAGACCATGAAAGTATTGATAATAGAAGAATATATAAAGTCTATCTGAATTATAGGATTAACTGCATTGCAATTACGATACAAAAATATATTTGAAATGAATCAAACGATTGAGGAGAGGTTGTGAAACCGTTTAACTAAAAATAAATAGGTAATGAAATAAATAGGTAATGAAGAATATTATATGTCAGTTTAAGAAGGCATTCAAAGATATTCGATCCTACCAAGTGGCGTCAATTTGGTTCGTCATTAGTTCTTCAAATAATTGCTGAGGTACCTAAGAGCATTCTGGTAAGTTTTTTCGTAATTGGTTAGTTAAAGTTGACAACGTCTTCTATAGTATGTAAACTGTAATAAGAATATACAGTAGACTCCACTTGTAACTTCAAGTTATCTGATGGTAAAGTAGGGTTTGCCTATGACAGCATATGTTTGTAATCAGTTTTTAGCAAACTTCAAAAGCTGTGAATTCCATGGCAACGTGCAAGGTGCCAATTAATTCATCATTACTATTCGATTGCTGGGATTATTAGTAAGAGAACTAACGGATTAGCGCAATCTAAACAGTAGTTTAAACTTATTTTTCGAATGGTTTAAAAAAAACTCCTAAAAAATAGGCAAAATCCGTTGACACAAAGTAAGTGGCTCAAATTCGCAGAAAGAAATGCAAGAAATATAGATTGCAATAGAGAAACTTGAAAATGCACATATAATTGGGGGAAAAAAATTTTTCTGTAATTTTTGAAGAGTGAATGATAGCATCTACGTTAGTGGGAAGGTAAAAATTGGGGAATGCGACAGGTTTGCCTATGACGATTTTGGCCTGTTTTGGTGATCTTTAACTTTTTATCGTTAACTTTTTAACCTTTAAAGTCATAGATAAGAGTCCCCATCAAATTGCCCAGGCACTGTTTTGCCCGCCAATCAAAAACGGGTCACGTGCTTTTTGCCCGCCAATGAGGGCATACCAGGTCAATCAGCTATTGGAACTTGATCGATAAAGAAGTTTCATATTTTTTCCAAATAACCCAAATAACCCAAAAATCCATGTTCTGCAACTTCAATTAAATCAATATTTTGCAGAGAGCTTTCAAAACTCTTTAGGACATTTTGATATTCTCCTTCGGTCATAACGCGATGATGATTTCAATTAAAACTGCCTCTTACCGACCTTATCGATCTTACCCCTACATACGTCTCAGCTCATTGGCGGGCAAAAAGCACGTGACCCGTTTTTGATTGGCGGGCAAAACAGTGCCTGGGCAATTTGATAAGGTCCGAATTCGAACTATCTATATCCGTTCAGGATGTCTAACCAGTTCTTTTTTATGCTCAAAATGACGAGGACATGGAAAATACCGTTTTCATGAGAATGACCCATATATACATATGATAGGGGAGAGGGAATGACGACTGACATACAACAAACTCACATTTCGTTTATGAATGTACCTCCTGTAGAGAAATTGTGTATCATGGATAATTTACAAGAAAAGAAAAAACAATTTCCTTGGTGTTCCCAAACTATTTTATTGTATAGTAGATGAGTAGTAAAAAGTGTAAAAATTTGACTGATGAAGTTGGAAGATTAATCGCGAGTAATTATTTTCTAATCTCTCGTTATAACTTTCATCTCTGATAAAATCGTCGAATTTAAAATCTAAAGCATGCAGAAAACGACAATTTTTGTTGGGAATAGTTATAGATGTGTATGAATTGATAAAGCCTAACCATAACCATCATACCGGTATGATCTGGAGGAATCTTGGAAATTCACAGCTATAACCTACCTGCGGAAACTAGTTAACTTTGCTGATGCAACGTTGCGAGATAAGAAGTGCAAATAGGATTCGATTCAATTCTAGGCCCTATTTGATCGTATGTATATAAATCTTTTTCCAACAGTTGACTTTAAAATTAGTTAAAGTCTTTAAAATCAAAGTCATTTCTCGAGAGAAACTTTTTCACAATCAAAACTTGAAAGTCTGTGCCTTGAAGTTCTTGGAATTTCGGTCCCTTGAGATTTTGGCATGATGAATCGCCTGACTTTTTAAAGAGGGTATCATATTCACTTTTTGCGCTTTGAGTTCCATCTAATCAACTAATCCAAATAGAATTCCCCAGGCCAAAATAATAGTTTCGGATCTTCTAAGTTCGCGCTTTCAGTTATTAATATGAACCAGGCTTTATGAAGCGAGTTCATAACAATGAAATCACGCAGTTGCTATTTGGTCGCCCGAAGCTCTACTGCTCTTTACGGGTACCCACGGAAATTAACCCAGGACTAGACAGGTAGGAGGCAAGGAGAAGGAGGTCAGGAGTACGCTTCCTTTTATCAATGAATGTCATTTATACTCGTCGATACAAGAAAGACTTATGAATACTACTTTGTGAATAAACCTTTACAAATAGAACTGAATTGCACGGGAAGCTCTACCAAGTATGGTGTATATCAATGCAAATAACTGAAAGCATAGGTGGTGATAGCCTTTGGAAGAAAAAAAAACTGAAAGCATCAGTAAATCTGTAAATAAGTTTCTTAACTATGCTGTGTATTGATGTGCAGAGTTGTAAAGGAGAATCAAATAGATCTTCATCAAGTCCAATTCAAGAGTCTAATAAGTAAAACCATCATATCAATTCAAAATTATGAAAGTTGTGAGTGTATGTAGTATTTTTCTCATTTCATCAATATCATATGCAAGTCAATTTCAGTGCATTGTTCACACATTATTTACGTGACGATAACCATAATAGAAATCTTTGAGTTATCTATATTTTGGAAGGTACCTTTTGATTCATTTTTCTTTCTAGGTATAATATTTATACATGAATGTTGACGTTTAAGTCATTGAAGTTGATTGTTTACTTTCACCAAAAATCATGGAGATTATTTCATCAGGAAAGAAATGAAAATTATGTTGAATTTCCAAATGAAAATAGTATATCATTTAATATATTAGTTCGTCATTATGATTAGTCAAAAAAATGATAATAAATCTCAGTTAACCTATAAACTCATTTGATGTGATTGAAAAATTCCTAATAAAATTTGAAAAGTATATTTATAACATCATTTTCATATGGAAATTCAAAATCATCTTTTTTCAATATCTGAGCATATATATATCACTCAAATGTCAGGTGAGCCAGTCATCTTGACTTATTAGATCATTCAGTGATATTACTTTATTTGAACCATCAGTGGTGGATGCTGCAATGTTAACTGTCTCTTTCAGTGTATACTAATGTTCTATTGTGATTTTTAGGAACAAGTCATACTATTCTGTATTCTTACAGTAAATGTTCTTTTTTTGAATCATGGGTTTGAAGCAACTTTCATACTATCTCCAACTGTCAATCTTTATTCTTATAGAAATGTATCTGGTCCCCAATGCTTGTCAGACGCTGATCAGGTTTTTGAAGAGTTTGGCAGACAATAGACAGAGTTCAGAATGCAGGTGAGAAAACTGAGCAAGGCTACAAGAATGAATAGGTTAGGGTAGTCAGTTTTTGTGCCGACAATTGATGTAACTGGAGGTAGTGAGTTCCCAGTTTCTAATGGTTAGATCTCATTTTCAAAAGCTGAATGAAATATGATTGTAGGTTTTAAAAATGCAAGTATTGAAATTAAAGAGGATATAAAGAAGATGATCGTAATTTAATTGGCTGCTAAAATATTTACTTGTGAAATTGGAATGGATTTAAGCTGATGATTTTGTAAGCTGATGATCTTGTCAAGAATATACTTTAGAAAGATAATCAAGAATAAATTAACAAATAAAAAGATAAAATACAAAATTACGTATCAAAATATTGCTTGGATAAGTGTCTAGAAGTATTAAACAAAGTTTAGGCTAGAGTTAGGCCAGAGTTAGGCCAAGCACAGCAAAGTTATGTATAGTTTTTTCATGTAGCAAGACTGATGATGGATTGATCTTTGGTTCATTTTTGAGAAATTTTCCATGACCCCCTAGATTCAAGAACATGTGCTGCTGTATTGTACATTTCATGTTCATATATGAAATGGTGTATTTTATATTGAAAACTTTTCTCTACAGTAGAATTTTATCATTGAATATTTCTGAACAATATATATGCAAAATTTGAGTTTGACTAGTACTTACATCAAGAAGTAAATTGAAAACTGATCGTATCTCACCCATTTTGACACTAACAGTGTCAGGATCGGTAAGACAATCAGTCAGTCAGTCAGTCAGTCAGATAGTCAAGCAACAAGGTGAAGCTACATAAAAGCCTATGTATCAAGTCTCAAATAGTCCTCCTGATGGCTCATAACTTCTCACTGGTGTGCTTTTATTCCATTGCAGTTATTTGCATTTTTCCATATGGTATACATATACTGTCAATAGTATCCAGTACTCATTACATTCTCCAAGTACATCAAATATAAAATTTGATAATGCGGTGCAATCCATAATTGTAGGTATTACCATCACAGCTGTGAGAATTGTGGGGGACAACTACCTTACAGATTTTACACCAAGTGTAGAACTGCAGAAATGCTTAACCACAGTTTCAACAAAGATTGATAATTGAGTTACAAAAATGAATTAAGAAGATTGAGCAACCTCCAATATGAGTGTTATTATCAGAATAGTAGCATTATCCTCAGAAAGAATGAGACCCTCAGTCCTCTTAACGTCACAACGTGCCACGAGAAGATTCAATATTGAAGTAAATCATGAGTACATTTAGGGAACAACTATCATCACTCAGTTCAACCCAGAACTACTTATCATTGATTTTGACATAAAATATTTAACATTTCGTTAAATATTTTATACATTTAAATATTTTTTAAACATAGTTAGATATTTTTGTCTACACAAAATTTGTAGAACAATGAATCAGTGCTTGATGTACAATTGTTCTTATGACGGTTCCTAATTCTTCCAGCGCTGACTCATTTACCTATAAATTCTTATTAATTGATCATGAATGGAATATTAGATTCTAAAATCAATCATGAGTATATTTGGGGAACATTATCATCACTCGGTTCTTATTGCTCATTCACTTCACACTTGTTCATTTCTAAATTCTTACTAACTTTCTAGCTCAAAAGTCATTTGATGAGTAAATATTGAGGTGGAAAATACCTCTAAAATTACAAAAGCAGCAGATTCGGCCACTTTATAAAGTAGAGTTAGAATGCTAAAAATATAGAAAAAAATTCAGTAATGATATGGTATAGAGTTTGATAAAAGAGCGACCCCATAATTATTTTAATTATTATATGTTCATATCGTTTAGTTTATCTCTCTACTGTAGAATGTACTTGCGACTATGGTAAATTCTACTTCGCAAATGCCAGGTACTCCGTATTCCACATTGCCAAGTAGAAATTACTTGGGTCACAAGGTAGATTCTACCTAACCCATGAATAAGACGGGAGGTTCATTGCAAAATAGTCATTCCTACTGTTTTAGGGTATGCTCTACACGATACAATGGTTAAAAAGACTGAAAAAATTGATTTTCATAAATAAATAACAAATTAAAATAAAAAATGAGATTTTTTGGAGCACTTTTGTTTTAATCCAAAATCAGAGTGAGAAGGAATTTTATTTTTACCGTCGAAAATATGCACAAAAGTGCACAAAATATTGCAACTTCTCAAATTCGTTGAGTTTTTCCGACTATGATTTTTTTCAGTAAAATGGCGGCCAAAAAACGGGAATCAATATTTTGGATTTTCATTTTATCAATATTTTAAAGCATACATTTTCATATTCGATATATTCCTTTGAAATTCCGTATACAGGGGTTTTCAATGTCGCTGACAACGATTCTGACATCAAATTCTCAAAATTCTGGATCCAAGATGGCGGTTTCAAGATGGCGGCTCATGATTTTGTACATTTTTAGTCGGAGAATCGTAAAAATTTAAACTAATGGGTTCTTGGGGGCGCTGATGATAAATCTGACATCAGATTTTCGAAATTCCGTATCCAAGATGGCGGTTTCAAGATGGCGGCTCATGATTTTGTACATTTTTAGTCGGAGAATCGTAAAAATTTGGACTAATGGGTTCTTGAGGGCGCTGATGATAAATCTGACATCAAGCAAAAATTGAATCCGTTGAAAATTGGTATACATGGGTGTTCGAGGTCGCTGGATACGAATCCGGCCTCAGATTTTGAAAATTCGAATTAGATCAAGCCTCTATGATCACCTGACAAAAATTTGGAAGGAAAATTGAATTCGTTGAAAATTAGTATCCATGGGTTTTTGAGGTTGCTGATTACGAATCCGGCGTCAGATTTTGAAAATTCAAATTAGAGCCTCCAAGATCACCTGACAAAAATTTGGAGAAAAACTGAATTTTGTTGAAAATATGTATACATGGGTTTTCGAGGTCGCTGATTACAAATCCGGCCTCAGTTTTTAAAAATTCAAATTAGATCAAGCCTCTAAGATCACCTGACAAAAATTTGGAAGTAAAATTGAATTCGTTGAAAATTGGTATACATGGGTTTTCGAGGTCGCTGATTACGAATCCGGCCTCAGATTTTGAAAATTCGAATTAGATCAAGTCTCTAAGATCACCTGACAAAAATTTGGAAGGAAAATTGAATTCGTTGAAAATTAGTATCCATGGGTTTTTGAGGTTGCTGATTACGAATCCGGCCTAAGATATGAAGATATCAAATTAAAGCCTCTAAGATTGGCGAACGAACATTTGAGAAGATAATGGATTATAATGAAAATTAGTAGCCATGGGGTTTTGAGGCCGCTGATTAGTAATCCGGCCTTCGATTTGAAAAATTCGAATTAAAGCCTCTAAGATTGGTGACCGAAAATTTGAAAAGATACTGGTTTTTGATGAGATTGGTATCCATGGGTACTTTAGGGCGCTGATTACACATCAACTTTTAGATGTAAATAAGCCTAAACCTTCGACATCATCGATGGAAACAAAGAAGCATCCATTTAGATGGTTTACTGAATAAAGAGGCATTTCTTCTGCTCTGGTGTCAGCGCGAGTTGGTTGATTCCATTCGAAATAAACTTATGTTGGAAATGTAATAAGCATCGATCAAAATATGCAAAAATGTTTGTGACAAGTATTATCTTTAATACTTGTACCAGAGGTAATGCTGTTACGAAAATAGAGTTTCACGTTATTTCACTCTAACCACTGTATATCAATTTTCTAGTTCTCATTGGTTCCGTTCTTTCAAAAGAACTTGTAGAACAGATATCTACATTATATTAAAATTAATCCGTACACAAATTATGATTCCCATATTTTGCTCTTGGAAACAATGTTTTGTTAGAGTAATTTGAAATCGGGTCTGGCAAATCGTTAGAGGAGCCCGAGCATTTTCATAATCTGAGGTGAAAAATCCAGAAAAATAAATACGAAGGCGTAATCTATGTCATAGAAAATTATGAATAGTCGAATTTTCGTCATACAAAAGAATTTGAAGTAATAAACAACTTGGAAAATGATGATTTGAAGAATATTCGGTATAATGGGTCGGAAGAGGAGGTCAAGAGCTACAATTTGATTTGGCTATGTGTTGGAAAAATTGATATTGTGGGAGAGTATTAAGCATAAAACAATTATTTGACGTACGATTCCAGAAAATGTTCAAAAAATAGTATAGATGGGTTATCTATTCAAAATCTGATCTTGCAGATTTATAGAGTAAAATGAGCGCTTTCATAATCTGAGATAAGAATTCCAAAAAAATAGACGCGGGGGCGTAATCTATGTCGTAGAAACTAATGAATAGTCGAATTTTCGTCATACGAAAGAATTTGAAGTAATATACAACTTGCAACATGATGAGTTGGAGAATATCCGGTATGATGGGTCGGGAGAGGAGGTCAAGAGCTACAATTTGAACTGGCTATGTGTTTGATGAATCGATATTGTGGGGGCGTATTGACCGTAAAAATAATTATTTGACGTTCGATTCCAGAAAAACGTTGAAAAAATTGTATAAATGGGTTATCTATTCAAAACTTGATCTTGCAGATATATAGAGAAAAATGAGCGCTTTCATAATCTGAGAAGAAAAATCCAAAAATATAGTCCAAAAATAGGGCACGTAATATACGTCATAGAAAACTTGCCGCGTTGCCGAAAATTATTTTTCTCCAACTTTCTATCTGATAAACAACTCAGAAAATGATAATTTGAAGAACATGTGGTGTGATGGATCGAAAGAGAAGATCGAGGGCTATAATTCATATGCATCATGATGTCGATTGATATCTATTTACAATAAATTAAAAGTATAACTTATTAAAACTTAGTTGAATATTGAAGATTATAGAATATTTTGTAGATTTTTTGATTAAAATCCACTCGAAAGACTCGAGCGAGCGACAGCGAGCGAGAGATCATTTCTAGTTTAAATATAATTATCATTGGGAATATACACACAAATGCATGCATTAACTCCAAACGCGCAAAAACTAGAAGAATTGTAATCACACTTCAAACGGGTTTTTCTATAAAGTCGAATATGAGATGGCTTTTCATTTGGGTAACCTTCTAAAGCGATGTTTCCTCGTTACGGTCGACGATGTTGAAGATTTAGGCTCATTTCAATCTGAAGCTTTATGTGTAATCAGAGACCTTAAAAACCCTTGTATACCAAGTTTCATTAGATTCCATTATCTTTCCCAAATTTTCGTACGGCAACCTTGCAGGCTCAATCTAATTTCTCTCTATATTAAAAGCTGAACCGCCGCCGCCGCCGCCGCCGCCGTCGTCATTTTGCTCCCTCTGGTTGCTCCCTCCGGTTGCTCCCTCCGGTTGCTCCCTCCGGTTGCTCCCTCCGGTTGCTCCCTCTGGTTGCTCCCTCCGGTTGCTCCCTCCGGTTGCTCCCTCCGGTTGCTCCCTCCGGTTGCTCCCTCCGGTTGCTCCCTCCGGTTGCTCCTTCTGGTTGCTCAGTTTCACCCTCTTTTTCCACCCATTTTTTCACCCTTTTTTTATCTCTCTTTCCACCCCTTTTTTCCACCCTTTTTCCACCTCTTTTTTCACCCCTTTTTTCACCTCTTTTTTCACCCCTTTCTCCACCTCTTTTTTCCATCTTCTTTTTCCACCCGTATCTTCGAATAAATTATTTATTTCCAATAAATATGCAATGGTCCGATCTCCTGGAAATTTTGCACACAGGTTAGTCGCGGCAAAATCTAGGTCAAGTTCAATTTTCAATAAAATCCGTTGTTTATTTGCCTAGCAACCGATGACCAAGAAAACTGAATTGTTATATTTGCTCCATAGCAACCGTTGTTTACCTCCCTAGCAACCATTGCGAAGGTTGGAAATGATGAATCTATGACCCATGTCCATAATTTTCGATTGCAAAGGACACAAAATCTTCCCACTTAGCTCCTCAGTAACCGTTGTTAAACGCTCTAGCAACCGGTGCCAAGGGAAAGAAAAAGTAAGTTTCGTTTCCAGTATTTTCAACTGCACAGGATACAAAATCTCCGTTTTACCTATAGCAACCATTGTTTACGTGTTTAGAAACCGTTGCTGTAGTAGAAGGAAAGAACTAAATATTATTTTGGACAATTTTTTTTCAATATAAATCCACTTATTCGTCGAAACTACCGTTTATTTACATCCCTAGCAACCGTTGTTTTGGAAGCTGGGAAAACAGTTTTAAGTCACACTCGATGGCCAGAGGCACTGAATTGTTATATTTGTTCCATAGCAATCGTTTTTTACCTCCCTAGCAACCATTACGAAGGTTGGAAATTATCAATTTATGACCCATTACCATAGTTCTCTACGGCAAAGGACACAAAATCTTCCCAATTAGCTTTTCAGTAACCGTTGTTTACCGCCCTAGCAACCGTTGCTAAGGGAAAGAAAAATTCACGTATGTTTCGTTTCCAGTATTTTCAACTGCACAGGACACAAAATCTCCGTTTTACCCATAGCAACTATTGTTTACGTGTCTAGCAACCATTGCAATCTTACTCAAAATCTGCTGCTGAAAATCTGAAATGGAACACGCTGAATACCCCAAACAAAAAAATATGATCTAGCACATGTCACTATTAACCTAAAGTTAAACCCACTATTAATCTAAAAAAACAAACGTTTATCATGAATATAGCTGACATTAATCTTTTATTTTGATTCGAATCGTTCGTTCAGTATTCTGTCAATCGAACAAAATCGAAAGTTCAAGTTTAAAGTTTTATTGTTTTGAATGTAATTTTCTTTTAATTATTACTACACTTATTATTGAAATTATTGATTTCTAAAGAACACATCGGACCTTATCAAATTGCCCAGGCACTGTTTTGCCCGCCAATCAAAAACGGGTCACGTGCTTTTTGCCCGCCAATGAGCTGAGACGTATGTAGGGGTAAGATCGATAAGGTCGGTAAGGCAGTTTTAATTGAAATCATCATCGCGTTGTGACCGAAGGAGAATATCAAAATGTCCTAAAGAGTTTTGAAAGCTCTCTGCAAAATATTGATTTAATTGAAGTTGCAGAACATGGATTTTTGGGTTATTTGGGTTATTTGGAAAAAATATGAAACTTCTTTATCGATCAAGTTCCAATAGCTGATTGACCTGGTATGCCCTTATTGGCGGGCAAAAAGCACGTGACCCGTTTTTGATTGGCGGGCAAAACAGTGCCTGGGCAATTTGATGGGGATGGGGACTCATGGGGGGTTGGCGAGCGAAGCGAGCAGGGGGGTACCCCCCTAGTGAATTTTAAAAATCTGAGGCCGGATTCATAATCAGCAATCTTAGAAACCCATGTATACCAAGTTTTATTGAAATCCAGTATCTTTTCACATTTTCTTGTATACCAATTTTCAACAAAATTCAATTTTTTTCCAAATTTTTGTCAGGTGATCTTAGAGGCTTCATCTAATTTGAATTCTTGAAATCTGAGGCCAGATTCATAATCAGCGACCTCGAAAACCCATGTATACCAATTTTCAACGAATTCAATTTTTTTCCAAATTTTTGTCAAGTGATCTTAGAGGCTCTAATTTGTATTTTCAAAATTTGAGGCCGGATTCGTGATCAGCGACCTCAGAAACCCATGTAAGGTAACTGTAACCAATTTGGTACTGTAGTCAATTTAGCACAATCGTCAGATTTCGTATTTCCGATGCTCTCTAAGCATCAGTCACTCTCGAGTTATGTTGCGGGAATTAAAAGAAAATTTTCGGTACCTTCCCCGC
The DNA here is from genome assembly GCA_020882685.1 of Aphelinus atriplicis. Taxonomy (NCBI): domain Eukaryota; kingdom Metazoa; phylum Arthropoda; class Insecta; order Hymenoptera; family Aphelinidae; genus Aphelinus; species Aphelinus atriplicis. The sequence continues at coordinate 35,654,558 of CM037076.1, forward strand.
CCATTTAGCCCTTAAAACCACTCTCCTACAGCACTTTGAAGTTTCATTCACTCATTTTTTTACCCTTTTCTTATTTCACTTTTCACACTGAACCTAAAAAAACAGGAGTAAATAATTTTCATCTCGCAAAGTGTTATTACTCTTTTTTGTGTAAAAACATCTCAGCTTTCGAATGGTCTCATCAGTTTTCCCAAAATTATTTTTTAAGCCACTCAAATTGCTCCTTTTCGCATCAAAAAAAAGTGAAGCCAATTTGGCACATTTTTTGATATTTTGTGATTCGCGCGTTTTAATCGTTCTAGCGGCGCATAAAGGCGCTCGGATCACGTTTTAGTATTGAAACAAGATGATTGGTTCCAGGCGTTAGAGTACCGGTCATTTATCACTCCAACCAGTCGTTTTTAGAACACTTTGAAGTGGAACACCGTTGAATTATCTATTTTATTTCACAACTTTCATTGCCGCACTGTAAGTTTTCTCTACCAAATTAGTATATTAACATTTTTTTTAAATGTGGCTACTCAATTCCATGCAAAAGAAGCTTATCTTTCGATTGGTCACATTAGTTTTCCTTCAAATATTTCTCCACACTGTCAATACAATTGGTTTTAATGAATTCAAATGAGCTCAAGACGTTTTCATTGAGCAGAAATTCACAATTATCATTTATTGTTCCTATTATAAGTTATAATTCTTCTAGTGATTGGTACTGGCCATTTCTATATAGTACTCTTGTAATACTAGGATTACCGTCTATTTCGAGTGATTCAATCGATCTCAATTTGTGATTATGAACTGACAGACTGAGTTGAATGAATCAATATTTAAGAGATAAACGTTACGTTTTTATAAACATGTTACAATGATTTAAACATGTATTTTTCAGTCGAATGACGAAAATTTTTGATAAAAATCAATGGAAACGTGATTGAGATTTTATTTAAACACTAATTTGATCGTCTCTGTAAGCCTATATAGGCTGTAGCCAATGTTCAAAAATTGTGCCAAATTGACTACAGGTGTAGCCAATTTGGCTCATTTACGTTTTTTTTTAAATTGCGATTTTCAATGGGTTAAAGTAGTCGAATGATGATTATGAAGATGGTTTCTAATAGGTATTGAGCTAAGCTTTGAGATGCCGTTCGCAGAATTTTAAAATTCGAAGTCTATCATAGTCAAATCGCGAAAAACCCTTAGGGGGGGGGGGCACATTGGGTACAGTTACCTTATACCAATCTTCAACAAAATTCAATTTTTTTCCAAATTTTTGTCAGGTGACCTTAGAGGCTCTAATTTGAATTTTCAAAATCTGAGGCCGGATTCGTGATCAGCGACCTCAAAAACATATGTATACTAATTTCTACAACAAACCATCCAGATAAAAACTGTTTGACGTAAACATTTAACTTGACATATTACATTCAGATGTGTCCTTACACACACACACGCACGCATGCACATAAGCAATCGCACTCATGTGCACGTGTACCGCATCAACTCCGAACACGAAAAAACGCCGCAGAATAAAATTAAACCTGAAATAGATATTTCTTTAAAACTCGATTTGAAAAAGATCTTTCTATACCGCTCGATTTGAAATAGATCTTTCTATACCGCTCGATTCGAAATAGATTTTTCCATACCGCTCGATTCGAAATAGATCTTTCTATACCGCTCGATTCGAAATAGATCTATCTTTGGCACTTATTTGAAATCGTCTCTTTTTCCCCCCAGACGACGATATGGGAAATACAATTACTCTTGAAAGGGATGCTTCCTTCTTACAGTCAACCGTATTAAGGGTTCGGGCTGATTTCAATCCGAGGCCGGATTCGTAATTAGCGACCTCAAAAACCCATATAAATCAATTTTCATAAAAATCCAGTGTATTTTCAAATTTTTGTCAGGTGATCTTAGAGGCTCTAATTTGTATTTTCAAAATCTGAGGCCGGATTCGTAATCAGCGACCTCGAAAACCCATGCATACCAATTTTCAACGAATTCAATTTTTTTTCCAAATTTTTGTCAGGTGATCTTAGAAGCTCTAATTTGAATTTACAAAATCTGAGGCCGGATTTGTAATCAGCGACCTCGAAAACCCATGTATACCTATTTTCAATAAAATTCAATTTTTTTCCAAATGTATGTCAGGTGATCTTAGAGGCTCTAATTTGAATTTTCAAAATCTGAGGCCGGATTTGTAATCAGCGACCTCAAAAACCCATGTATACCAACTTTCAACAAAATTCAATTTTTTTCCAAATCTTTATCAGGTGATCTTAGAGGCTCTAATTTGAATTTTTAGAATTTGAGGCCGGATTCACTATGAGCGACCTCAAAAACATATGCATACCAATTTCTACAAGAAACCATCGAGGCAAAAGCCGTTTAACGTAAATAGTTAACTTGACATATCACATTCAGATCACATGTAAATTACGTGAAAATCACCTATTCATTGAAAGAGACGTACTACGGCTATCACATAGCGTGCATAAGACTTCTGAAGAGAGTCGTGAACTGAATTTTATGTGAAATTCGAAACTCGCCTGAGTTGGCGCCTTTTAGCACGGACGGCGAGTTGGCCTCTTCTTGCACGGACTGTGAGTTGGCCCCTTTTTACACGGACTGCGAGTTGGCCCCTTTTTGCACGGACGGCGAGTTGGCCCCTTTTTGCCCGGCCAGCGAGTTGGCCCCTTTTTGCTCGGAGGCGACGATATATTCTCTCATGGTCTTGATTCATCATTGCATCGACCAAACAGAAATGATCAACTGTCACACAATTTTCATGATTTTTTTATATTCACACTCATCTATTACTTAGTATCAAAAATATTTAAATAATAGAATTGCAAGGTTATATCAGTATCCCTATCACGGAACGCGGTAAGGTTCCATGCGTCAAGCAGAAGACACCGCAACTATATAATGTTTGAGATCGCACGCTAGATTTTTATATTGGCATTAATTTAGTCAAAACAACTCTTTTTGGATGCGAAACAGGATTTAATGCTCATCTACCATCCCAATTGAGCGATCGACAAAAAGAAATACTCAAAAACTCGTTCGCAATAATGAGTTTGGAGTACCGTGTCAAGCGATCTACTACTTTTTTTCGACCAGAAATTTTTCTTCATGTTACGACCCTAAAGTTAGCCGCGGTAGCCGCGATAAAGCAGCTATGTTCACGCATAGTACATAAGACGTTTACATGCTCTTGCTTCCTGCGTATGATTTGAAACCATGGGATTGAAAGTAAATTGTTAATGTATTATAGTTAGAAAGAATATGGCAAAACTATTGGCCGTGTCCCATAGATTCAACGAAAAGTACTGCAGATTTTTTCAAACTTACAGAAGATAAGACAAGGCATATCAAAATTCATTCCATGTTTTTTTTTATAATTGATTTTACACGGGCAAGTGGTAGTTTAGGATGTCGATGTCGGCGTGTCGACTTAAGTTTTATTTGAATAAGCATATACCCTAATACCCGATAATGCGCTCCTCGTATTTTGACTTGGAAAAGCTGACCCTGGACCCGAATGATGTCCAGGTAGTCAGGGTACCCGATGACCGTGTTCCAAGGGTGCGCTCCTGGAATTTTCGCTTGAAGCAGCTGACCCTGGACCCGAACGATGTCCAGGTAGTCAGGGTACACGATGACGGTGTTCCAAGGGTGCGCTCCTGGAATTTTTGCTTGAAGCAGCTGACCCTGGACCCGAACGATGTCCAGGTAGCCAGGGTACCCGATGACGGTGTTCCAAGGGAGCGCTCCTGGTATTTTTGGTTGGAGTGCCTGACCCTGGACCCGAACGAAGTCCAGATAGTCAGGGTTCCCGATGACGGTGTTCCAAGGGTGCGCTCCTGGAATTTTCGCTTGAAGCAGCTGACCCTGGACCCGAACGATGTCCAGGTAGCCAGGGTACCCGATGACGGTGTTCCAAGGGTGCGCTCAGTAAAACTCAGTAAAACTGCGCAAAGTAGTCAGCTTCCTCAAACAAAAATACCAGAAGCGCATCCTCAGGACACTGTCATCAGTGACCCTAGCCACCTGGACATTATCGGGTATCAGGTTATATCCTTATTCAAATATTCAGTCGACACGCCGACATCGTCATCCTAAACCAGCATTTGCCTATGTAAAAATAGTTATAAAAAAACATGTGATAAATTTTGATGTCTTGTCTTGAATTCAGATAATAGATTGATTATTTTCTACTGATTACATATATTTTTTTTTGTGTATCGCTCATCCATATAAATATTTGCATTTTGGAAAAATATCTATTTAATTTTATTACTGACGCTAATGCATATACATTTTATTGATTATTATTTTTATGATATATTATACTCCGCAAAAAGAATTGAAATCCTCAAAAAAACCTTTTTTAGAAAAAGTAAAAATGTTGCGTCAAGCATGTGGCAGAACTAGTTTATCTCTTATATTGCTTAAAAAAAATGAAATCCATAATAGACACATGAGTCAATTTATTATTTCATCAGTATTCATTCAGATTAATTCTCATATAGTTGGAGTATTACGTATTCTTATTACAGTTTACATACTATAGGAGACGTTGTCAACTTTAACTAACTAATTACGAAAAAAACTCACCAGAATGCTCTTAGGTACCTCATCAATTATTTGAAGAACTAATGACGAACCAAATTGACGCCACTTGGTAGGATCGAATATCTTTGAATGCCTTATTAAACTGACATATAATATTCTTCATTACCTATGTATTTCATTACCTATTTATTTCTAGTTAAACGGTTTCACAACCTCTCCTTAACCCATTAAGTCCCAGATTGCAGAAAATTTATTGGTACTTTCGAGCTCAAATATTTTGATGAATAAGACGGAAGGTTCATTGCAAAATAGTCATTCCTACTATTTTCGGGTATGCTCTACACGATACAATGGTTAAAAAGACTGAAAAAATTGATTTTCAATAAATAATTAACAAATTAAAATAAAAAATGCGGTTTTTTGGAGCACTTTTTTTTTCAATCCAAAATCAGAGGAAGAAGGAATTTTATTTTTACCGTCGAAAATATGCACAAGAGTGCACAAAATATTTGAACTTTCCAAATTCGTTGAGATTTTTCGACTATGATTTTTTTCAGCAAAATGGCGGCCAAAAAACGGGAATCAATATTTTGGATTTTCATTTTATCAATATTTTGAAGCATTCATTTTCATATTCGATATATTCCTTTAAAATTCCGTATACAGGGGTTTTCAATGTCGCTGATAACGATTTTGACATCAGATTCTCAAAATTCTGGATCCAAGATGGCGGTTTCAAGATGGCGGCTGACGATTTTCCACATTTTTAGTCGGAGAATCGTGAAAATTTGGAATAATGGATTTTCGGGGACGCTGATGATAAATCTGACATCAGATTCTCGAAATTGAGTATCCAAGATGGCGGTTTCAAGATGGCGGCTCATGATTTTGTACATTTTTAAATGTGTGTAAATTGTCGATCTTTGAGGGCCATTCCAGAGTGAAGTGGACAAAGGAAAATTCACAAAATCCACCACATATTTATTTTATGCGACGTTTCGCCAGTTAGGTTTACTGGCCTCATCAGGCTAAAAATTTATTACACAAAAAACACGTAATAAATAATACAGTTTAGGTACAAAACAATCGACGAAGTAACAATAAAATATTCTTTCTCACCAGTTTTGAATGAAAATATAATATTACGTTCGGCAGTGGAAGCGGCTGCTTCCACTGCCATTGTCAAACTATTGTGTATAAAGCTAGCGTCAGAGGTCTTATATACCATCAGATACATTGGTGTGTTTGTTTTGAAAAATCTTGCTAAGCTTCCTATACGTGTGACTGTGTTGTTGTGTGTCTTCCTTCCTATTAAGTGTGTGTTGGTACATATTGATGTGGAGCATTTCCGAAATAAGTCGTTTCTTATAATTCGCTTCGCGGTCTAAAATTTTAACGTTATTCCAATCAAATGTGTGTGTACTATTTTCTATTAAATGCAAAGGGACCGGAAGTGGTTTATCAGTAATTTTTTGATGTTCTGTAATTCTATCTTTTAATTTTCTCTTCGTCTCGCCAATATAACATGCCGAACAGTCGTTGCAATTAAATTTATAAACTACCTCAGTTTGATCTAAAATATCTGTTTTATCTTTGCCTAATTTTATTATGTTTGTAAGATTATGATTGACTAAAGGAACTGTTCTAATGTTTAATTTTTTAAGGGAGCCGGATACTTTATTATAAAATGTATCTTGAAAAGGTATTGCCAAAGTACAAAGGGGACTTTTTTTATCTGGACTATTTTTCTTTTTAGAGAATCTAATTGAACGAAGTCTGTCATTTACACATGATTCTATGAATTTCTGTGGGTAATCGTTCTCCAATAATATTCTTTTAACTTTATTAATATTGTCGTTATGGAATCTTTTATCTGAAAGTAAAACTGATCTATCTATTAAATTGGAAATGATGTTACGTTTTTGTTGAATTGTATGATTTGAATTGAAATTTAATAATCTACCAGAGCATGTTGGTTTTTGATACCAGTTAGTGATTAATTTATTGTTGGTTCTAGTAATTGTTGTATCTAAGAAATTTATAGAATTATTTTCTTCTAATTCATGAGTGAATTTTAAATTTTTATTGTATTCATTGAAAACTTTAATAACTATTTCAACGTGTTCTTTTTTTACACATAAAAAGGTGTCATCAACATATCTCTTGTAAATTAGCGGTTCACAGTTATATTCTAATTTTAATTTGTTTAAACATTCTATTTCTAAATCGTCCATGACAAGGTCTGCAAACAATGGGGAAATAGGAGAGCCCATGGTTGTGCCAAAAATTTGTTTATAATATTTATTGTCAAAGGCAAAAAATGTATTATCAAAAAGAAATTGGGTGATTTTAATAATTTCCTCAAACGGTATTTTACTTCTACTGTGAATATGTGAGAATCTTTTATCTAAGCTGTTCAAAACCAAATCACACGGTATGTTTGTAAACAACGAGCTGACGTCAAGTGAAAGTAATACGTAATCAGCTGGGACATGTATATTTGAAATTTGCTCTTTAAATTCGAAACTATTATTCACGCGAGAGATTGGTGGTTTTATACACTTTTTGACAATGTCAGTGGAAGCAGCCGCTTCCACTGCCGAACGTAATATTATATTTTCATTCAAAACTGGTGAGAAAGAATATTTTATTGTTACTTCGTTGATTGTTTTGTACCTAAACTGTATTATTTATTACGTGTTTTTTGTGTAATAAATTTTTAGCCTGATGAGGCCAGTAAACCTAACTGGCGAAACGTCGCATAAAATAAATATGTGGTGGATTTTGTGAATTTTCCTTTGTCCACTTCACTCTGGAATGGCCCTCAAAGATCGACAATTTACACACATTTGGAATTATGGAGGGTGCACAATATAATATTTGTACATTTTTAGTCGGAGAATCGTAAAAATTTGGACTAATAGGTTCCTGGGGGCGCTGATGATATATCTGACATCAGATTTTCGAAATTCCGTATCCAAGATGGCGGTTTCAAGATGGCGGCTCATGTTTTTGTACATGGACAATTTTATATATTTTCAAAATCTCGTTATTTTTATCTTTTAGCCGTCGTTTTCATCCATGAACGACATCGACGAAATATAGATGAAATCAAGATTCAAATTTTTTGTTTCTAATTTCAGTCACTATTATGCTAAAAAAAATCATAGATGGAAAAACTCAACAATCTATTTCAGCAGTAAAGATTCAGAAACCCTTTCATTCACATTTTCAAGAACCTCCAACTAAAAATATACAAAATCATGAGCCGATATCTTGAAACCGCCATCTTAGATACGGAATTTCGAAAATCTGATGTCAGATTTATTATCAGTGCCCCCAAGAACCCATTAGTCCAAATTTTCACGATTCTCCAACTAAAAATGTACAAAATCATGAACCGCCATCTTGGATACGGTATTTCGAAAATCTGATGTCAGATTTATCATCAGCGCCCCCAAGAACCCATTAGTTTAAATTTTTACGATTCTCCGACTAAAAATGTACAAAATCATGAGCCGCCATCTTGAAACCGCCATCTTGGATACGGAATTTCGAAAATCTGATGTCAGATTTATTATCAGTGCCCCCAAGAACCCATTAGTCCAAATTTTCACGATTCTCCAACTAAAAATGTACAAAATCATGAGCCGCCATCTTGGAACCGCCATCTTGGATACGGTATTTCGAAAATCTGATGTCAGATTTATCATCAGCGCCCCCAAGAACCCATTAGTTTAAATTTTTACGATTCTCCGACTAAAAATGTACAAAATCATGAGCCGCCATCTTGAAACCGCCATCTTGGATACGGAATTTCGAAAATCTGATGTCAGATTTATCATCAGCGCCCCCGAAAACCCATTATTCCAAATTTTCACGATTCTCCGACTAAAAATGTGGAAAATCGTCAGCCGCCATCTTGAAACCGCCATCTTGGATCCAGAAGTTTGAGAATTTGATGTCAGAATCGTTATCAGCGACATTGAAAACCCTTGTATACGGAATTTCAAAGGAATATATCGAATATGAAAATGAATGCTATAAAATATTGATAAAATGGAAATCCAAAATATTGATTCCCGTTTTTTGGTCGCCATTTTGCTGAAAAAAAATCATAATCGAGAAAACTCAACGAATTTGGGAAGTTCAAATATTCTGTGCACTTTTGTGCATATTTTCGACGATGAAAATAAAATTCCTTCTTCCTCTGATTTTGGATTGAAAAAAAAGTGCTCCAAAAAATCGCATTTTTTATTTTAATTTGTTAATTATTTATTGAAAATCAATTTTTTCAGTCTTTTTAACCATTGTATCGTGTAGAGCATACCCGAAAATAGTAGGAATGACTATTTTGCAATAAACCTTCCGTCTTATTCATCAAAATATTTGAGCTCGAAAGTACCAATAAATTTTCTGCTTTCTGGGACTTAACCCATTAGCGCCCAAACGGCCGCTCGACGGCCGTTTTTTTGAGCAATAGATTTCATATAGTTATAATGGTTCAAAAAATTTGTAAAGAACATTTTCTTTTGCAAAATTTTGTCAGCTTTCCGATTCCGTTACTTTTATCTCGATTGAATGAACGCCCTCATTGTTTTTAAACAATTGATTGCAAAAAAACACAAAATTTCGAGTCAACATTTTTTTTGTGTCAACCGTAAAACATGGGAACCGGTCGCAACGAACCCTGGGAAGTGAATTTCGAGTGTCCATGGACCTTAAACTAGAAGTTGGCATAGTTGCAATTGTTCAAATTTATTGTTGGAAGACCCAAAACGGCGGCCGACCGAAAAAATTGTAGCTTTCAACTTGGAATTGTTTTTCTCGAAATCTATGGGTCAAATCAAAGAATTCTTAAGAACAAAGAAGTCTTAAAATCACCTGAAAAACACTCTTGAATTTTTTCAGAATTTTTTGATGAAATTTTTCAAAATTTCAATTCTTCAAATTCTCAAAAAAACACAAATTGCTTAAAAACTTCTGAAAAAATTTGAGAATGTCCTTTGAGTAATTTTAAGACTTTTTTGTTCTTAAAAATTTTTCGATTAGCCGGCTAAGAAACGCATAGAAAAATTTCTAAAATATAATTTCATTATTTTTTTTCTCAAAAATCATAGATCAAATCAAAAAAATTATAAGAACAAAAAAGTCTTAAAATTACTCAAACAACATTCTCAAATTTTTTCAGAAGTTTTTAAGCAATTTGCGTTTTTTTGAGAATTTGAAAAATCAAAATTTTGAAAAATTTCATCAAAAAATTCTGAAAAAATTCAAGAGTGTTTTTCAGGTGATTCTAAGACTTTTTTGTTTCTAAGAATTTTTTGATTTGACCCATAGTTTTCGAGAAAAACAATTCCAAGTTGAAAGCTACAATTTTTTCGGTCGGCCGCCATTTTGGGTCTTCCAAAAATAAATTTGAACAATTACAACTATGCCAACTTTTAGTTTAAGGTGCATGGACGCTCGAAATTTACTTCCCGGGGTTCGTTGCGACCGGTTTCTATGTTTTACGGTTGACACAAAACAAAATTTTGACTCGAAATTTTGAGTTTTTTTGCAATCAATTGTTTATAACAATGAGGCCGTTTATTTAATCGAGATAAAAGTAACGGAATCGGGAAGCTGACAAAATTTTGCACAAGAAAATGTTCTTCCCAAATTTTTTGAACCATTATAACTATATGAAATCTATCGCTCAAAAAAACGGCCGTCGAGCGGCCGTTTGGGCGCTAATGGGTTAATGGGTTAATCGTTTGATTTATTTCAAATATATTTTTGTATCGTAATTGCAATGCAGTTAATCAAAGAGACAAATATTAATAATTCAAACTATTGATCACATGTCTCAGTAAATTAGAAATATTTCTATAATATTTCTATGATAAATTTTACATCCAGTGATTTAGTGAAATATTATTATTCTTAAGACGTTAAAAATGCCTACCAAGTGGCGTCAATTTGGTTCGTCATTAGTTCTTCAAATAATTGATGAGGTACCTAAGAGCATTCTGGTAAGTTTTTTCGTAATTAGTTAGTTAAAGTTGACAACGTCTCCTATAGTATGTAAACTGTAATAATAATACGTAATACTCCAACTATCCTCATATGAAAAGTGATGGCCTTTAGTGTGAAGGCATTAACTCGTGATTTGATTGGTGTAAATCTAACCACGTGATTCGTAGTGGGGTGTATATAGATATAGTGTGAGATGTATATATATAGATAGAGAGTAGCCGATGACATGATATTATGGGTTAGGATAGTCAATTTCGTGGGTGAAGCTGTCATATAAGTTTCGACAATTTATTTTCAAAACTATACTTGTAGATATGTAAATTTGATTGATGGTACGTAGATATTTTAGGCTACATTTTAGTTTTGAACAGTTGCCGGATAGGATAACTCTGTTAGGTTAAGATGTCTGATCTGCAAGTTTTATGTGTTATGTGGTTTGATGAATAGTTTAATGTTAAAAATTTGAAATCGTCTTGCGAGCTTAAGTGTCGTTAAATCAGGATTATTTAAATAGAAGAAAAAGTCAGCGCTTGATAGTTCTTCCTAATACTTATACAGTTTTACATGGATCATAAGAATGTAGGGTACGGTTATTCATTCAGCTTTTGGAAATTTTTATAATGAAATGAACTGAAAAGTACGTCAAAACGATTATAGTCAAGAATCGTGGAAACAATAATTAAAATATGATTTTGAAACGGATACATGTAGATCGCGCGCAGCGCGTTTGATGTAGCTAGTATGAGAATTAATCTGAATGAATACTGATGAAATAATAAATTGACTCATGTGTCTATTATGGATTTCATTTTTTTTAAGCAATATAAGAGATAAACTAGTTCTGCCACATGCGTGACGCAACATTTTTACTTTTTCTAGAAAATGTTTTTTTGAAGATTATTCTATGTAGGGGAGACCGGGGCTAGTTGACGCATTTTTTACAGTTATGCTCGTAGCTTCCACCCACACAGTAGAAATGAAAATCTAAATCTATCAACTGATAGTACTCCAGTCAAAGATCATGCTAAAATTTAGTTTACTGAAATATAATGAGTAGTTCTTTTTAAATAATTTATTTTCCATCGAGTAATTTTTTGGTCAACTTACCCCATGTACGGGGTATTTTGGCGTCTATGTCGGGGCAAGTTGGCGGTCATTAATTCACAAGAAATTTAACTTCATACAATAAACATGAACTATATTTTCTTGAAGAATATCAATATTATTAATCAAATATAATACTTTTTATAACAATTCTAAATTATTATTAATAATTTCCCAAATAAATAACATTGAACAAACATATTTACAAAATCTTCAACTATTTTGACACTCACTGCAAACATATAGTTTTGTCACTCAGACGCACTTTTCATGTGCCCATTCTACACATTAAACATTGAATCCACGATTCCCTGTGGATTTCAGAAAAAAGTTCTTCACAAGCTGAGCAAGATGATTCGTTTCCTTCCAATTCAACTCTTGTTTTCTTAATACATTCTCTGTCCAACTTTGTTTTTGGTTTGGAGTTTACTTTTTTTGCAGCAGGTTTTGTTTTAATCACTGAAATCATCTGATTTCAGTGAATTGTGGAGGATATTTTCGGTCTGTAACGTATGCTCCCATAAAATCATGGTCTTGAAAAATTCGATCATTAAATGGACTAATCCCTGTAGATTGAAATCCAGCTACAATATCATTTGTTGTGATTGCGAGAGGCAGAGCCAATTTTACTATTCCTGGGATATCGTAAGTCGTCATGGCTTTCCCTGTATGATTGGTCATCCAATTGTCACTATGTTTATTAATGTATTTTTTCAAAGGCCCGTAGACGCTCTTATCAAGAGGTTGTAATTTGTGCGAACAATGGGCTGGAAAAGACAACATAGTGATTCCGTTTTCTCTTGCATAGTCTATCCATTCAATACTTAAATGAGACCCATGATTGTCTAATAAAAGCAAGACTGTTTTCTCTTTGGAACATCTGGTATGTTGAACAAAACACCTTAAATATTCACAGAACAATGTTTCGTTCATCCATCCTATTGCTATGTAAAATCCTATTGCTATCCTATTGCTATGTATTGCTTGTGAAATCACTTCTTTACGTATTTCGCGTTTTTCTGTCTTGCGAATATACGTGCGAACCATCTTTATTGAAGAATTCTGCAAAAATTAGTTTTCATTGTAAACGACAATGTGCCCCCGAATAAACACGCCAACTAGCCCCAAGGGTCCACAAAAGTTTAACATAAGATTATTTATAATTAATATGCATTATTTGAAATTCCTTTCTTACTGATTATGAAGATTGAAGGTTTTACTACAGAATGCTATATGAATAATAAGGTTCACGGATATTATTTATAGTGAAAGTTATTATTCCCTTCAATTATGAAAAATTACTTTGGGTATACGAAAACTCAAAATCTCACCTGTTGTCGCGACAAAGGCAGCTATCAGACTGAAACTCACAGCATATATACAAAACAAAGAGTTGATCATGTGGTATATATGTTGTGGTGCTATATATATATGATAGATTACGAGATATAGCCATTGCGTCAACTTGCCCCTGTAGCCAACTAACCCCGGTCTCCCTTACAATGGATTTTCGACAGTCAGGTTTCTCTCATTCGTCAGTTCATCTTCACAGCTTTTCATTGCTACTTGTTCAATCCTAGGTACTATGTCATTTTCTGCTCTCTTGAATGTGTTGAAAGATAGTCCAGGTATATCCATAGCTGTGAGAAATGTATTCAGTTGATCTCATCCTATTCCAGCGTCAATACTCCCTGAAAATAGGTGTATGTTATAAAATCAGTTTGAATTGAATCATATTACAATGTATTTTTATTAGTATAAAGGAGAACACAAGCTTGAAGAACTCAATCAATTTGATAAATCTGTTTATTTTAAAAAGTTATTTATCAGAGGAGCATTTACATCAAACCAAGCGCACAAGACATTTGAGAAATTCATCATATTTGTTCTGATATCAATAAGAAAATGTTATAGTTTACATTGTTGGATATTACTTATAAATATTAAGTAATGAAATCCATTTATATTGTGTAAATGGCGTGACCAAGGTTCGAACAACTAGTGACAGCTTTACTCTAATTCATACTACAAGTCATATATCCATAAAATTAGTTAATATGAATAAATTCATATAAAAATATTACCACTAGATGCACAGTTTCACAATGAACACAAATATATACTGCTTATCTATCCGGAAATGACTTTTAAATTGTCAAAGTGGTCCTCAAAGCCTATAATAGTAGGCTTGTGTACCATGTATAGGTTACATGACAGTCGATGAGCATATACTTGCAGCAGATGACAGATGACATGACTGTAAAATAATCTTCCAGTAATAAAACCTTTATATGAATCGCTTGATACTATCTAATTGTATCAATATATAGCTTGTAGTATGGAATTGAGTGAAACAATCAGTAGTTGTTCGAGTCTTGGTCACGCCATTTTCACAATAGAAAAGGATTTCATGTGAGAAATTTATCTACTATCTTGTATGTTAGGTGTGGTGTAAATGTGCATTTGTTCAAATACATTTATGGAATAATATTTTCTGTCACCTTCATGGATACGACTCAGGGCACACCCAATTCAAGTATCAATTGTCGATGACAGTCAATTTCAATTTCTCTTTGATACATAAAAATACAGGCTTAAAAAACTGACATAACTTTTATTGTAACGCATTAAAGTTAATAGATATGGTAATTACTTTGTTGCATTTCACAAGAAACTATTACGTACACTGTAGGCACCACATCTCTTCACGGAGCAAGGTAAAATCGACTATCTTAACTCCACTCACAGGACTTGCTCCAAAACAATTTTCTGGATTCTTCTTCCCTGAAGAAAGCGCCGAGGTTGCAGCTTGTAGAGTTCGATTGTCAGCAGCTCTCAGTTGCCGATTGTGAAATTTTTCTTTCACAAACTGCCCATTTTTTCTTCGGAAAATCTTCGGTCGTAGATGTGGTGGAGGATAGAAGACCGTGGGTGGAGGCTCGGTTTCATTCTCCATGGTGATGCGTTCTAACCTAACCACTCCGAACAATCCAGTGTCGCGCTCCGAAACGCCGGCCGCAGTGGAGCGGGAGACATATATGCGAGCACATCAGGTGTTTACAGTGTTGCCGTGTTGATGCGGCCGCTAGCCCACGGGTACAAAAACTCGTCAAAATAGCAACGAATGAATATTACGAATTTCCGATATTCACTCACAATTCAGACGTAACCATGATGAAAAATCATGTTAATAATTTAAAAACTATTGTAAGTATTAATAATGATGATTTGGAATGAAAAAAATTTAGATGCTAATTTGAGTCAGGTAGTCACGGAATTTCCACCTTAAGGGGTAACACCACTCTAGGATTTTCAAAAATTCGATTTTTTTTTTACTTAAAAAGTTAATAGATTTCCCGCAGAATACGCTCCTGAAACCTTTTTTTCGAAATTCGAACTCCAAGTGTTTTTTCCAAGGGATTGCTGATTGAAGTGTAAGTACAATTTAACGATAATTTAAAACTTTAAACGCGTTTTTCTCAAAACTGTTTTTTTCAAATCGGGCGTACTCGTAGCTTCAAAACTATTGCATGGATCGACTTCAAATTTTTACAGTAGCTTCATATATATATTCTCCTCCGAAGTACTTAGTCATTTCTTGAAATTTTGAAAATTACCTTTTTTATCGACAATTGACTGCTCTTTTTTAGTCGAAAATTTTTACGTTTTTTTCAAATATGCACAGTTTCTACAAAAATTGAAGAAGAAAAAATCCTACCTTCTTCGATAGCTATTAGTATGTAGTTTCAAAAAAATTTTGAATTTTTGTTCCAGCTCTCATGGTTGCCGAGATATGGGTACGCCCGCGGAGCGCCTTAAAAAAAAACTTGTATCGGAGATCCGCTGTGGTGCCGCCATTTTTTACGAAATCGATAATAAAAAAATTTTTTTTTATACTTCAATAGATGTTGAATGAACCATGTGAATTTCAATACAATCCCTCTTCCCATAATCCCATGAAAAATTCGCAAAATTACACCTTTTTTCGGTCTCTAGAGTGGTGTTACCCCTTAAAATGAATTTCCCATTACAAGAGCCTGTTAGAAAAAAGATTTTCTTCTACTTGAATTTGTCTTCTGGTAAACAAATTAATAAGAAAATAGCTGTCATTTGAATTGAAAATCAGTAGCTCGTTCCAGTGTAAGCGATGAATGTGTGCTGAGAGAGATGCCCTGCTTCACAACAAACAATGCAAACCAACTCACGATTCCAGTTCAAATAACAGCATTTCCTCGCAAAGAATTTTTTTCGCAAGAAGATTTTTTTCGCTTCTTCTCTCCAGAATACTTCTCTAGAAGGTTCCTCTAGGCAGTTGATTCTGATACGTGTAATATTTCATTAGAGCAATCAATTGAATTTGCTGCCCAACCTCTACAAAGGATCAGTGTTACGGATGAGAATCATACATTGTGAGAAGTATTTTATTTTTACAACTAAAAAATTTCAGTGGGAATGCCAAGGCTGAGATATATGCTAGTAACACAAGTAATGCGAGCAGCACTTGCGTTTACCTGGATGTATGATTTAGTGTCTGAGGTATCAAAAACAATCCAATCATTATCAATGCTATTATTATATTGGTTTAGGGAAGGCAACGTGAAATTATATTTAAAGTTAGAAATATTTTCTAATAAGATTCCTTACCTAGATTTCTATGATCACGGAAAACATGCATAATACTGATATTAGAAAAAGAATACATGTACTTACATCAATTATTACTGATAACACACATTCAATCCAATCAACCACGTGTTGACGCCCCGTTGCCTGCTAATCCTTAATCACTTGGTTAGGTCTACACCAATCAAATTACGAGTTAATGCCTTCACTCTTAAGGCCATCACTTTTCATACGAGGAATTTCAATAATACTTCATTCTAACTCTGCAATGCCTTTGTTTATAGACAAGTTATTATAGATTTAATTTATGGCGCGTGGGCCTATCTCTTAACGGAACTGACTCATATCTCAATTATGGTGTGGCCTTGCTTTGCAAATAAAATTCTCATTTGGAATATACAAGGATGATTATTGAAATATAGGAAGAAGAGGTATAATTTATGGGCTCGCTATGTGCATCGGTCTAGTGCCCGCTGGCTACATCGTTATTCAATATTGGCTAATAAGGAGATTTGTTATGGCAAAATACTCCCGCAACCTCCAGTGCAGCTGCAAAGCTGAGAAAATGCGTATCCCGCTTTTCATGTGCGCTTACGGGAGCAGGTGGCCGTCGCATTGGCAAGGTTCGCTCAGCGCA
This sequence comes from Aphelinus atriplicis, assembly GCA_020882685.1. Lineage (NCBI taxonomy): Eukaryota > Metazoa > Arthropoda > Insecta > Hymenoptera > Aphelinidae > Aphelinus > Aphelinus atriplicis. The sequence goes on from CM037076.1 coordinate 35,671,518, forward strand.
TTCTTACACATACACACTCTCACGAGTGCTAATCTAGTTCCCATCTCAGCTCAAGTCAGGTAGCTATGTGAAATTACACATCGTCTAAGTGCGATGCTGCAAAGTTAGTTCATCTCTTGGAAATTCTGGAAATATTTGGGTGGGGCAAGGCCATAAGAATCTAATTGAGAAAAAAGGAATCGCGAATATTACTACATATCATCAATTGAATATTGATAAATCAACTCATTTTTTTAGCAGCTACTTGTTACCTTTCCATTCTTGTACGATTGATGAGAGACGTTGATTTGGGATCGTCAGTACGTTTTTTTGAATTCTTTCAGGTCGGACTTTTTGAATGCACGGAGATACCAGCTGGCTTCTATCAGCGATGAAGAAACTTCTACATAGATTACCATGATCGTCATTAGTAGGCAGTTAAACGTGTGACATACTTCTGGGCTGCTCCGGATACCGGAGAGAGTTGTGAACGGGTTGAATGGAACTTGAAGTGTGGCACGGGGTTGAGTCCGCTTCACGTGGAACGTCGAAAGTTGAGGCCATCAGATTAGACGTGCCTCTGGGGACGCTCTATCAACTGATAAGGGAGCGCTTTGATCTTCCGCCTATCCAGTATGATCCTGTTCTCTGCATGAGGTTCACTTGCAGGGCTATTAAGAGACCGCTCTACCAAATAGACTACATAACCAAGCTCCTGGTGTGCAATTCCTGTTTCCAGAACAAACGAGTGAGTTCTAGCCTGTTTAACTTGACTGATGAGTTAATTCCTGCATGTTTGTCTCACTATGATTACAATTCTTTATCTTACTTTCCACTACAATATGCTGTTATTTTGAAGCAGCATTAACCAGCTGAACTCATTCTAAAGTTTTTTCAACTAAATATACTATTATGGTAGGTTCGTTGCTTCTGTTTCCAGGGTGAGTTCTAGAATAATTGTGAAATGAATCAGTTTTCATTCCAATTCTCAATTCTCAGACAGCGCAATTTTTACCGATGATATTCTTCCTCGCTGTTGATACTTGCTAAGATGAAGAAAAGCATTGAAACATTCCTAATATTGAATGTCCTAATATTATTGACGGGCGTTACACATTTGCTAAAATGGTAGAATTTTACTGATAATCTTGGTCAGCCTATAAGATCTCGTCATGATATTGACAAGGATAATGCAAAGCGTATAAAGGAAGCTACAAAGCACTTTAACGGCTGAGTAACTTGCACAGGAGCAGAGGAACATATAATAGATATTTATAGTTGTGCTCTTGATAAAACTGGTCTATCGAATACGAGGAATTCTTGTAATTCAACTAGGTAATATACAGTCAAGGAAGATTTTTAATTTATTATTTTTCAAGCGAACTTTTCAGCGTGTTTATTTTGTAGATCAAGGAAATGAACCCAAATCGGCTTTTTATGGAACTGTAAATATTGAAACATTCAGAAAAATTGAAGTTCCTAGAGCTAACCTAGAGTCGGAGAATAAGAAATTGGTCTTGATGGAACTTGCCAATGAAACTGTGTTGAAAGAAATTCTGTTCGTTCACTTCTACAGCGATTCGGGCGTTATTCTTTGAAGTTGTTTATCAATAAACAGCTCCCATCCCTAAGTGAAGATGAGGCTGGATTCAATTCATATCACAGTACCAACACAGTAGTGGCAAACGTAGGATTGAAGTGACAAAAGCTACTACTATGCAGTGAGCATTAATGAGCCTTATAAGAAAATGTGTCTCCCTTGCAGAACTGACATTGCAGATGGATCCAAGGTTGTAAGATGGTTAGACATGATATTGAAAGTACTCGTATGTTTCATTTTCGAATTGAATTTAGACTCATCAATAATTGTCACTAACAAAGAGAGGACACTACTTCCGGGTCACGAATCTTCACCAAACTCAGATATGAGATTCCCCTGCATCTAAAATGAACATATTTCATGAGCTTGGGGTCCAACGCTCAATCATGATTTAGTAATTACCCGTTCGACTGCGAATCCACTTACCGGCTGATGTTCCCTTCCCTTCTTCTGCAATACTTTCAAGCTCCACACCACTTCACTTACTGATTATTCTTGTAGAAAACAGCATAATAGCTTCAGGCTTACGGAGAATCAACAATAATATTTCAACTTCGACAGATGTATTATTAAATCATCCTAATAAATATCAAATGACTTATCTGAACTGCCAAGACTATTCATTTGAGCTTCATTCATTATAATCTTTCATTTTCCACAGTCATTTCAGTCATTTAACATTGAATTAATTAGATAAACACAGGGTATTCATTGTTTTACTGAATTCCATCTCATCGGTGCGTTCATCAGTCAGTCATTTGCTTGAAGTTGGCTGCAACACGATGATAATATTTTACTAACTGCTGGTCTGCCTGGAATAATAAATATAAAACATGGTGCAAAAGTCATGATACGCAGGGACGCTGATACAAGGTCTTGTCAATAGCACTATATATAAGGTTATGGCAATCACGAAAAGAAAAAGTAGAGCCATTGACTCTGTAACATTTAAATAATCGAACAGGAAACAATATCCTATTCGCATAACTGTGGAACAATAGACCCTCGTTCGGTTAATGAGAGTCAAATCTAGATATTAGTACAAATCTTACATTTATGCTTATGAGTCATCCATTATTGTTATAAGGTCTGCTACGTGAAAAGAAATTGTATTGGTGAATACAGTTTCTTTCACATTTCGTCAATCATCTTATGAAAGAACTCGCAAAAATATTAAGAATAGAGAAATATAGAGCAACTGCATATCAGCCGAAATCGAACGGAGGGTTTGTTTGATAGAATACACTCCGTTATGAAGGAAAACATTAAATTAATAGTAAACGAATAAGAAGAATGGGACGAGATTCTGTTAACTGAATAGCAATCTGCATATGCAAACCATTAACATTACATAACGCTCTGGATTATTAACAAGTATGATATCAGTAGTTGCAAATAGGGAATCTTTCTCAGTTTACGTTAGCATAGTATTTCATAATACGGATAGTCTCGGAAAAAATGATCCTTCTCAACTTCAGCATTATACTCCAGCCTTAAAGGAAATTATAAGAGAAGCTAAGCTAGCAAAAGTAGACAATTTCGAATAGTAATCCGAGCTAACTAGTATATTCATGCTCAAAATGATTATATCAGGATCGGAAAGGATAGGACATTGGATAAAAAATGCATATTCCATTTTACACATTGGTACTAAAGCAAACAGAATATTACAGTTACATACAGGCATTGGATCAAAAATATTGATACGATTGGAAAAGCGGCAATACCTCAGGTTACGTATTGTCGGGATATACATCAGAGTGGTCCACTACAGTGTCATCTCGAGGAGCATGAGAAACCTCGTCAAATGTCGCAGGCTGTGAACATTAATGGTTGTACTCAGTGATTCATCAATGTTCTCTTACAACCAAGTCTACTTTGAGAGACTGAAATTATCATTATGTTTTACGGCCTAAAGAAATGGTATCGGAACACCGGATCAGTCAAGACCATCTCTTATAAGGTGGTAAACAGTGTACAGTGTAGCTACTTTTAGACAGCGTCGAGAACGAATTGGCGCTAATTCTATGTGAGTTTAGTTATCCTGGTATCTCGGGTTTTACAAAATTATTGATTTTTGCGAATTTAGCTTACATGGTGGTTTCTTAAAATTCTGACTCATTACGTTCTCCACTATATATATATGTATCTCTTTAACTGACTTGAATGAGAACACTGATAACGATAAATATTCATTTATCAGGCTCAGTGGGCTACTCCAAATTATTGAAAAGTGAGATTACGAGAGAAGGAATTCACGTTTCCCCGGACTAGATTCAAACAAGCATCAATAACAAAAACACTTGCAAATACTTCACACTTTTTATTAATATTTTCCCTCTTCGAATGCTCAGAAGTATTTAGGAATCTGTTTCAAAAAAATTCGTGAACACTGAAAATATAACCTCCGTTAGTTTGCACAAATGCAAGAAGAGATGTATATGTAGGATCTCTCGATCTACTCAAAAGGGTGCTGAGAACAAAGAGACAATCTGTACTACTTTATAAAAGGACAAGGCTATTTTTCTGTGGTCGCTAATCTCAAAAACTACTCAACCGATTTTCATGAAATTTTGATAGTTAATTATTGATCACCCAAGGCATGTTTATTGATTCGTGGCATCTTTAAATTCTGAGTAGAAACCGAAAAATAGACGATGCATTTTTTTGTGGTGCGCCTGTAGATGGCGAGGCGTTGTGTCGCACATGTATAAGGAATATAGCGCGTTACTCACTCACAATAGAGTCGGCATTCTATCAGCTTCAGAAGAGAGCTTGGAAATTAAGAAAGCCTCATAGTGGGGTCGTTTGTATTCCAGTCTCCTATTTGGTTATTCCCTACTGGAGCATACCTTTGTGAACAATATGCCTTGACCCAGAAGTAATAATGGTCGGTACACAATTAGAACCAGACGAATAATCCAGATCGTTTGTTAGGATGGTTCTGCTTGAGAGTATATTGTGGCAAAAAATTATGCTAGTATACAAAATATTGTAGTTGGGTCAATAAATAAAAGTTATGACAATTGTCGAGCCAACAAAAATAGTCCTATAAGCAAAATTCATAAATCATCGGTCACATATTGGAGCTCTGGATCGTACTTAACGTAATTAATACCAGTATATTATGCACCCGTGCGAGGTTAGGCGATTTCGACACGAAAACCGTTTGCGATCCAAGCGCAGCGAGAATTGCAAGTTTGCGCATGCCGAAATAGACTAGATGAGCAAGTCGCATATTAGTATATTACGCACCCGACCGAAGTTAGGCAATTTTGGCATGAATTGTGGGTGCATATGTAATATACTATTTCGTAACCGCCGGAGCAAAGGGCTATTCTTTGCAAACGCCAGGATGCAAAGTTGGCACTATGCTACCGTTGGGATGAAAAATCTAATAATAAATCTTTAAGTGGGAATAAATTAGTATAAGAGGTTTTATTGATGTGCTGGTAAAAGTCCTTGAGAGGGCTCCATCTGGATTGGCTACTCTATTAATTAAATATGTTTGAACCAGTAAAAATCCATGGGTGATTCAAGTACCGATAATGCTAAGAGTTTGAAATGTTTAAAATTTGTTAGTTTACATTCTGGTTCCAGTATTCAATGCACAACTATTTCTGAAAGCAGAAAGTTTTCTGTCAAGAAAGGTTGACAATATTAAATTAGGAGATAAATCTGGTAGCAAAGAGGGTGAACAGGTTTATTCAACTAAAAATTCTGTTGGAGCTTTACGCATTCAGCTTGAAGCTGAAACAGCTAATGATTGTATTACCACTTTAGAAAAATCAACTGATGATTTGGTACTTGTTAAAAAGGACATGATTAATATTAGAGCTCAAGTAACTGAATGAGATACATCTTAGAATCTTGGTTATGATCCAAAATCAAACAGCTAATTTATAAAATCTCAAATCTGATCCAGAATCAGTAAAAGCTCAAATATTCAGGTATTAAATTCTGATTCGAATACATACAATTAAGCTCTTATTCCATTTCATCTCAATGTGATTCAGACTAGGCGTTACCATTATGAAAAATCAAAATTTCGCTGCTAGATAATTATCAAATAGTATTGTAATGACAATGCAATGCATATGCAATAATCAGACATGAGACTTTTTGGCAATAATATGAACCACTTTGATTCTTCATTGGATTTACAATTCAACAAAACTTTAAATATTTGATTGCTCCATTAGTACTGAATCTTGCTTTGTGCAGAAAAGACACTTTATATATCATCAGAAGAAGATTGCAAATTTCTCATTTGAGATTTGATATAATCGAAAGCTACTGTCTAAAATTTTTCTGCATTCAAATCAGATTTTAATATCTGGAGATTTGAGATTTTATAAATTAGCTGTTTTATTTTGAATCATAACCAAGATTCTAATATGTATCTAATTCAGTTACTTGAGCTCTAATATTAATCATGTCCTTTTTAAACAAATCATCAGTTGACTTTTCTAAAGTGGCATTAACTGTTTCAGCTTCAAGCTGAATGCGTAAAGCTTCAACAGAATTTTTAGTTGAATAAACCTGTTCGCCCTCTTTGCTACCAGATTTATCTCCTAATTTTATATTGTCAACCTTTCTTGACAGAAAACTTTCTGCTTTCAGAAATAGTTGTACATTGAATACTGGAACCAGAATGTAAACTAACAAATTTTAAACATTTCAAACTTTTAGCATTATCGGTACTTGAATCACCCATGAATTTTCAAAAATAACTACATTGGCTCAAACTCAGACCCGAAATGAAGAAAAGGAAAGGATAACAGAATTTTAGTGTTAGTTTCCAACAAGTCCTGCCTTGTAGTGCATCACCGATGTAACAACAAGCAAGTCAGGCTTGGCACCAAACAACCGAATAAGAATTGATGGAAGAAGGAAATGAAAAATAATTTATCAAAAGAAGAAGAATCCCCGTGTTGAAATCTTTGTAATAGGATATACTTGATGCTATTTTTTCATAGACACACGCTGTGTAACACAAATAATCAGTAGTATTAATCGGTTCAGTCAGTATAACCGTTATGAAAACATCAATTATCGGTCCCTATTGGCAAAGATCACGTAATATATCACATGATTTTCTTGCGTGGTAAATTACGTGTTTAGTACGTGACTTCATTCAAAAATATACGTAATTTATCACGTAAATTGAGAGTGATCATTTACGTGATATATTTTTATACTTACTTTGAGTTGTCACGTAACTTTTCACGTACGCTCGCTAACACGATTGAATGGTACGTAAAAAATCTTGTCACGTGATATGACATGTCACATAATGTTTAATGTACGTACAAATTTGTGATTATCCATCGCGATGTTGGGTTAGGAGTGTCTCTTTTAGGGCTCCTCGTAGGTTATTTCGTGTCTCCGGCTGCTGCAGTTTCATCTCCGCTTACCGGCTGGAGATCCGCGGAGATGGGAAGTTCGCTAAAAATGAAGTCCTACCTCGAGACAGGGTGGAAGTTATCGTTGCGGGTGCGCTGCTTCATAATCAGCTCCGCCGTCCGCTGCAGGGGCTGTACCTATAGATGCGGGGAATGCGCGGGGGCGGGGAGAGGGGGACGGTAAAAAATCCAAAATACGCTTGTCAGTATTTCAATTTTCTACTCCTGGGTTTATTCATAACTCGTTACAGCTATTTCGGCTGGAGCCGTAGCGGCCAAAATACAGTTCGCGATTCCTTGATCATACTTGTGTGATGGGGCCCCATCACACCATTACGTGACATTCTTCGTTACGTAGTTTAAGTTGTCACGTAATATTTTACGTACGCACAAATTTAGAGTGGTCATTCATGTGATATATTTCATCACGTAATTTGAGTTATCACGTCATTTTCCACATGCGCTTGATTCCATGGTTAATCGGCGCGTGATAAATTATGTCACATGATCTAACGTATCACGTGATATTTCACATACATGTGTATGCGTTTGCGCGCCCAAGATGTCGTTGGACCACTAGCAGGTCACCCGCTTGCGAGACGCCCTGCGTATTGTATCAGCGATCCGCCAAGATATAACTGCGCGCGCGTCTTCATCCCCGCTATTCCCCTCGCAGGTTACTCGCCTGCAAGGTGCCCCTCGGTTTTACCCACTCTCGTCTATCAGTTTGCGCGCCCGAGATGCCGCCGGACTCCTTACAGTTCGTCGCTTGGGTGGAAGAACGTTCCATTTCAGATATACTGCGATACAAAATGCCATTTCAGATTTACTTCTGTAAAAAGTGCCATTTCAGATTTACTTCCATAAGAAGTGCTATTTTGGAAGGAATTTTATCCCTCGGAGTTTTCTCGACTTCCGGGATGATGTTGATGCGCAGGTCGGTCGCTGAGATTCGCCTCTCTGCTTCGCCCTACCTTTCCCCATATTTGTTGATTATTTGAGAATTTTTGTTTTTCTTTTTGTACCAAATCGAGACTTATTGCGCAACTCGCCCTTTAAATTGTTTATTTCAAGATTCAATAATAAGTTTAGTGTTCTAAATAATTTGTACCTGTTTTTGATTCAATTTATATGAAATTGCTGCTTTTCTAAAAATTGTGAACGAGTGAGCTTATTTATTTATTTTTCCACCTCCTATCACCGAACGCCCGAAATACTTCGAAAAAAAGTCAATCTAGAGATACTTTAGGCAGTGTAATCGAGCTCAGAAGTTCATAGTAATTCACATTATACATTATCATTATGACCCGCTTCATTCAACGGTACAACTGCATTAATAAAAAAATAATGATTTGACATCACATACCCATGATAACCTAGCTAACGATTGTACAGTCATAAACCGATGACCGGTGACCCGCAACTCAGGTAAAGAGCCCCTTCCTTTTGGAACAATAGACCCTCGTTCGGTTAATGAGAGTCAAATCTGTATAAGTTTTCCTTGCACATGTAGGCTGGACTGTTGGATAATCAATTGGTAAGTAAAAAATCGTTATTCTATCAAATCCAAAATGAATAAGTAAATAACTAAATCAGTTCTATAAATATTATGTTTTCAGATAAGCCCAATTATTTTACCTGCACGTTTAAATGGCCCGGCATACTTGAAAATGCTCACAGATGAGCAGAGAGATAATATAATTTTTCAACAGGATGGCGCTGGGCCTCGCCATGCAGGTATTTTGAGAATAATCATTTGAGTCCTTTATTGATTAATGAATTTCATCTTCAAAATTTAATCGAGATAATTTTTATTCTAATTATTGTAAGAAACTATTTGGATAAAGCTTTTCCTGAGCGATGGATTGGGCGAGGTGGACCAATGGCGTGGCCAGCACGATCACCAGATCTGACCCCACTGGACTTTTTTTTGTGGGGTGCCGTCAAGCACAAAATTTATACATCCGAAATCAGTGACGAAGAAGAATTGCGTGCCAGACTTGAGGTTGCATTTAATGAAATTGACGGGGAAATGATTCGAAGAGCGACTCAGTCAGTAAGTCGTAGGGCAGAGATGTGCATCGTCGTTGGAGGTGGCCATTTCCAACAAATTTCAAGAAATTTATCATCTTTTTGTGTGTAAATAATGATACATTATAATATTAATTATTTCATCGATTAGTATTACATATATTCAATACAATAGAAATATTAAAGTTAGTAAATAAAAATTAAGCATCCATGAATTCTCTGATTTTTCTGAAAATGTCCATGTGTGAATTGTACTAATGTCTAGATTTGACTCTGATTAACCGAACGAGGGTCTATTGTTCCTAGAACGTGCGTGGGAGCGCCAGATACTTACAGTATCAGGAATTTCTCTCCTTTACTCGCGGAGTAAAGGGAGAAAATATACCAGAATAACAACTCGACTCATTGATTTTGAAAACGGAAAAACTCAATTCATTTAACCAACAGACAAACCAGATAAACTAGTCAATTTTATCAATTTTATCAGGAAACGCGATATCCAAGACAGTCCAGCTCATTCATATATCTCAGTTTTTCACGCGTCCCGAGGCGACCATTTTTTGCTCTCGTCCTTAATAATCGTAGCGACCATTTTCAACTCAACGATTCCCCCAAACGGATCCGGAGTACATCCACTTAAAATTATGCAGAATACTGTGATTTCCCATTCGCGGCTCAATCAACTCTCGCACATCACACTCTCACACCAAGCCCCACATTCACACAGTAAAAATTCACCCCGATTTACAATACCCCGCGCGACCACTTGGCTCGAGCCGATCCAGGCCGATCCGTTCCCTTACCACAACGCGCTTTCCCGGCGTCTCGTACGTTCGACGTTTATACCCAGATACGCCGCATCTCTATCTCACGATACTTTATCTCACTCACACACCTAACATAGTCTCTGATCCGCACAAAACGATTTGTATTTATTCGCGTCCCGAACTCTCGACGCATCAACGACCGGCGATATTCAAGCTCACCGACATTCCGCCAAAACTAATTTATTTTGTACGTATGAGCTGGTTCAAAGCCACGCAAAGATAAACCTCTTGCTTGAGATACTCCGCTGCGCAATCAGATATTCCAAATTCAAATTCATCATATCTTATACACCTTTGCATGTGCGATATTCCCACCTCAGGGGTTCTGATTTCTTTTTACAGAAGTGACTCAGTTTGAGCCAAGATAAATGCGCGACGCACTCAGTGTGGCTCGCCAGGTTAACCCATTAAGGGGATCTACCCATGTCTCCAGAACTCCGAATTGGAGGTCGGTAAATTTCAATTGTAGTTTTCTCTTTCATGAGCTACATATTAGAGATAGAGAATTTCAAAAAAATAGCCAATTTTCTTATTTCTTGAAGAACAGATGAGCATTGATCAATTTTGCAAAAAATTGTTATTTGAAAAGTATGTCAAATATACTAGTACGCCCTCTCAAAATATAAAGCGTGTATTTGTCTAACTATAGGATGTATGTCAAAAGTAAGTACTATGCTGAACCCGTCCGGGCCTCTTCCTCGCGGTCAGGCGCATCACATGTTGGCCAGCCGATGGAGATCGAGAAGGGTCGTACTCGGGCTCGGTCACTGAGCTAGCCGTTTGGGGACTTGAGTCCGCAGAAATCTCAATTCCGGCCGCCTTTGCTTCTAAATTTCTACAATGAGATATTCAGCTAGGCTGTCCTTCTTTCAGCTTCTGTCCTTTTTTTCATGTAGAGTGGGATACGGATCTGCGTTCGTCATACTTCGGGTTATAAGACTCATTTGGAAGCATCTAGAAGCTCGATTCCATAGCCTGAACAAAGGGTCGAGCATACCTTTATTACGGTCATTTATAGCTTTCACCAAAATTTTGAAATGTTTAAATTTTTTCCAGTCGACACTTGGAGTTGTTCTTATCTAAAACATCATTATTCAGTGATAATAGTCAATTTTGAATAATGGAAATCGGATGATTGCAACTTTCATAAACATGCGATGGTCAATTAGATTTCCAGATCAACAGCTGTGGTCAATTAGATTTTTAGATTTTTGTAGGAATCTTGAAATGGTTCAATTTCTATGAATCCAAATTCGCTATTATCACCTCAACGCTGTTTCAAGAAAAAATGATACTAATTTTGAATATGGAAAAAGTGAACATTTCAAAATTTTGTCAAACTTTACAATGACCCTAATAAAAAAAAAGGGACGGCGCTTGCTCGACCCTTCGAGCGGCAGACTCGAGAGCCGGAAAAAGCGTGCGGATCTTGTGAACACGTGTGCCTATCTGCGGTTTACATCCCTGGGCTCTGGTCAGAAAAGCCGCTTGTCTCCCTTTTTTCTGCTGGTTTTTTATATTCTCAGCTCTTTGCTCTGTTTTATCCTTCGTTCTACCAAGAAAATTCAAAAATTGACGCTCAGCGTAATTCGATCGAGTTGAATTAATTTTGCAGAGAACTTTGTTAAACTGTTGTCACATCGTTCCTAAGGTAACGTTTACCGTGGGAAAACCGTCAAAAGTCACTTAAACGTATTGATACTCTTCCTGTGGACGAAGGACATGTTTGGCGCGCTGGGATCGCAGCGCCAACGACAAAATCGGGAACTTTATTTTGTAATATTTTTTGATTATGCGGAAATTCTTTTATCTTCCCACTTTCAAGACCTCCTTGTCATACATCCCTCAAATTTTTATCGAAAAATATTCAAAATTGTTGGAATGCCAACGAATTAGCGAAATCCAAGGTCATAGCACATGACAAAATCCCCTTAACGCCGAAGCGTACCGTTCTTTTAGTAAACTTTCAACGCGATTATTTTCTATATTATCGGAGCTAAAATCATTCTATTTTTACATATTCCGACGTAGAATTTTATGCTCTCTCAGAATCTGGGCTTAAAATTTTTTGGTTTTTCAAAATGTCAAATAAAAATGGCAATTTTCCAGAAATTCGTTTTTTCTTCTGAAAAAATTTGATGATATTCTTCGATCGATTATAAGACATTTTCATTCTATAGAAATTTTTACCTAACTCAATAGTGTCCGGAAAAAAAATTATTCAAGTTAACATATTCCACTCTTTGCAGTTTGAAAAACCAAAAATCATCTTTAAAGATTATGAAAAAATTTGAGTGTACTCTCCGACCAATTTTAAGATGTTTTTGTTTTTAGATATTTTGTGCTCAGCTCGATAGTTTCTGAGAACAAAATTAGCTTAGATTTTTGTAAACTATTCACGTTCTTGCCGTCATATTGTAAAGAGAAGTAGTTCAATGATTACACAAAAATTCTCCGGTGAACTTCAACTATCGTGATCACCTCTGTTCACAATTAGGGCAGCATGGATTTTGAGCGGTAACATTGCGAAAAAAAATCGAAAACTTTTTTTTTCGAAAATTCTACGTCGGAATATGTACAAATAGGATGATTCTAGCTCCGATAACATGGAAAATAGTCGCGTTGAAAGTTTACTAAAAAAACGGTATGCTTCGACGTTAATGGGTTAAGACTCGCTTGGGAGTCGCGCGTCAGTCGACGATCGCCATTACGCTCACCGACGCGATCACAAAACCTCGGCCCAGCAACCCATTCCCGCGTAGGTAGCGTAGGTGGAACCGTCGCTTTCGTCGTCTAGTTTTCCCAGGAGGTCCGCACGCAAAGAACCGTGTGTTGCTCGCTCGCAGTTATTGTAGCCCGTGTCGCCGCCCGGTTGAGAGTGAACGAGTCTCCACCAGCTGCTCCGCCGCTTTCGCTTCGTTCTGGCAGCGTCCCGCTCTCTCCGGCGTGCGCGTCGGCCGCCCGCCAATCAGCAGTCACGTCCGCCGTGCAGCGTAACTGTGTAGATGCTGTCGCTCATTGTCAACTGCTCTCATGTGTGAGGAGAGTAACTTCCTTGATCGCCCGATTTTGGCCTTAAGCCCTCGCTGCAACATTTTCTCGCAACTTCACGCTGGTTCCTGCGTAAAGTGCATGGCATCTTTTGGCTTCCCTCATGACGTCACGCATCTCCGTTTTCGCATTTCTGAGCCCCTCTGCGCTTCGCTCGAGGCCTCAGCGCGCGGAGTTTGAAAATGAAAAATAACCCGGATAATTTCACGCTTGTTTTTACCGTACTCTGAACCAGCCTGGAACACTTAATTCGTCTTTTCGCCATCAAAATTAATCATTTTGGAACGTTGCGAAAAGCAATGTTACAATATATACACACATGCACATACAGACTCACGCATAACACATCGTCTCCGAAGTCTGAAAAACTCCGAAGGATAAAATTTCTCCTAAAATGGCACTTTTTATAGAAGCAAATCCGGAATGTCACCTTTTATGGAAGTGGATCTGAAATGGCACTTTTTATAGAAGTAAATCTGTAATGGAATTTTCTATATAAGTAAACCTGAAATTAAACTTTTCATAGAAAGTTTCTGAAATGGAACGTTCTTTTCCCCAAGCGACGAGTTCACCTGCCTGCGAGTTGCCCCGCGTGTCGTATCAGCGGTTCGCGTTAATATAACTTCGCTCGCCATCATTCCCGCCGGTCCCATGGCAGAAAACCTACCTGACTTCTTCGCAGCACGACTCTTCTCGGAAATTTGACTAATCGATTTCTTTTATTTTCAGCGATTCAAACAGACTGATTGGAGTTTCGTCTGAAATGTTCAAAATTTAATGCCGGAACAGATTCAGACAATAAACTTTTATGCCTGAATTATAAGAGCCTGAGCCCGATAACTCCTAATACACTCAGGCGCAAGAAAGAGGAACCTCCACTTAGCCGATATAGATGCCGGGAGTGAAGTCTTAATTCGAATGTCCGGTAAGCCGCTTTTACGAAGTACAGGTTTTCGAGTTGGACTCAAGTGCCGAACTTAGACGGTACGTTGCCGTACAATGAGGTCCAATCCGAAAAAATCGAGCCGTTCTGCTACGAAATTCATGGTAATTCGATGGAAAACTTTGTTGACAAAAACAAATACCTGCAGATCCACATGGAGGCAATGAAAGACTTCCAACTATGATGAAAAAGAGAAGAGAACCAGTCTTGGATGGAGCCATTGTAAATAAGACAAAACATGTAAACAATAGAGATAAGTTTTATTGAATCGAATTCCATTTTCCCATTTATCCATTTATCTGCCTGTTCAAGCCAATCAGCATTCGCTGATGTTCAAGATGTTAAACACTTTTTCGGTTTTTGTTCGTTACTATCTACACGATATATGGTAGATAAATTATACAACAGCAATACCTTAAAAGAACAGTGAGTATTATAATTTTGGGATGCTGGAAAAGGCGCGTGATATAAGAATATCTAATGATATAACTCATGGCATTATGTTTAGAATATTTCTGAAATCTCTATTAGAAGACACATCAAATTACGCTTCAACGACCTGCAATAGACCAATTCAATCGTATGCAGATTATAGTTAAGTAAAGATAAACCTGATCTAAGTGTTTTTTTAGACACCATTTGAAGAGAAAATGTATAAATTAGCGAACGATGGACTGACGTGTAAAATATTATGCAAAATATTATGCAAATATTGTGGTATGAAGTGCGTTGGATTCAAATCTTTACTTTCTGGTGTTGCGTAGATTTTGTAGCTCAAGCACCAATGCTAGGAATCACATAATTAAAGGTAAGAATGGATGCGATTGGTGCCTCCATCCTGGCGTATATGTAAAGAGTGCTCGAGGCGGGTGTATAAAATATTGTCTGTTAGATTTTGTGCTGCAGATTGACAATTCTCAAGCACAGATTGAAAATTTTCCAACACTGAGAGAATATGCTGGTAGTGTAGTCTACCAAATTTGCAGATCAGTTCAATTGTCAATCGTACATGGGGTGAACATATTATTGAAAAACATATTAATGATCATGGTCGCTCTAACGTACATAACTTACTAGGAGACCGCTTGGGATGCGGGTCACCAATTTTGACCAAAATTTTTTTGGTGTTTCCTGGTGACTAGGTGAATAGTAGAAACTGTGAAACCTGAAATAGTGAAACCTGGTCCTGGTGAATAGTAGAAAGAATCCAGAATCTAAGGGTCCAACGCTCCCAAACTTCCAAGATATTAATTAATATCTCCTGGCTGGAGCCGTTGTTTTCGTCCAAAATGACAATATGTTATCTGAGACGTATTTCTCTCACTGCACTGCACTTTCACTGTTCTCACTTGAACACCACATCACATTCTATCCTAGGAACATACAGAAGAAGTAAATTATACGTATACTCAACAAATCTTACTTCCATGTCTTATTCACATAGAGTAAAACATGAAATATATGGAAAAATCAACAATTATCGACTTTTTACTCTGTGCTTGGATACTGAAGCTATAATAACATGTATCCAAGCACAAAGACAACAAATGCAGTAAATTGTAAAACAATTCAGTGTCAGAGTTGATTTTCACGCATGAAAACTTCAATTCTGAGCATGTGTCGACCAATATCATACTATAACCAATAATATTAAAACTTATCTACTCACAGTTTTCTTCTCGCTTCAATAAAATTTCTGTCTCTGTACAGCTAACCTGAAATACGAAAATTATCACAAAGCAACATATAAAAGATACATGTATACATGCAAAGGTTAAGTTTACTTATCTGAATTCCCTTGCGTCTTGAATAAAAATCATTCTCATCAGCTGCACACGATCAAGCTCCAAACTTGCTGGAGAACACTGTGACGGAAATTGATCCATAAACTTCCATGAATATTACTCAAACTGTTATGAGTGAGGAATGTGTACCTGGTGAGTACATACGACATGTGTCTAACTGACTGTGTTTACAAACGACGCCTATGGTAACCTGCAGCGTGGAGTCGGTAACACAGGTACTGTTACCATAGGCGTCGTTTGTAAACACCATGTTTTGTTAGATATGTGATGTGTACTCATCAGGTAGACATTCCTCATTCACAACAGTTTGAGTAATTTTCATGGAAGTTTATGGATCGATTTTTGTCACAGTGTTCTTCAGCAAGTTTGGAGGTTGATCGTCTGCAGCTGATGAGGATGATTTTTATTCAAGACGCAAGGGAATTCAGATTAGTAAACTTAACCTTTGCAGTGAAAAGTCGATAATCGTTGCTTTTTCCACATATTTCATGTTTTACTCTATGTGAGTATGACATGGAAGTAAGATTTGTTGAGTATACGTATAGTTCACTTTGTATGTTTCTAGGATAGAATGTGATGTGGTGTTCAAGTAAGAACAGTGAGAGTGCAGTGCAGTGAGGGAAATATGTCTCAGATGACATATTGTCATCTTGGACAAGAACAACGGCTCCAGCTAGGATATATCAATTAATATCTTGGAAGTTTGGGAGCGTTGGATCCTAAAATTCTGAATTCTTTCTACTATTGCCACCAGAAAACACCAAAAAAATTTTGGTCACCCGCATTTTGGTCACCGCAATTGGTGACCCGCATCCCAAGCTGTCTCCTAGTTAGTAGATTATCTAGAAAACAAAGGTGTTTCAATATCGATTGAATTCAGGAACGTGAGATATTTTGGTCCTGGAGTGTCAACAGAATTGGAATGAATTCAAGTTTTGATCAAGTCAGATTACGTGACAAAATTATTACGTGCCGATCAATAGTAGAATCGAGCGCACATGCAAAATCACGTGACTATCCAAATGACGTCAGGAAATATGTCCCGTGATGAACCACTTTGAATTCGCACGCACATGAAATATTACGTGAAATGTCAGATCACGAGACAAGATTCATCATGTGCCGATCAATCGTAGAAGCGAGCGCACATGAAAAGTCATGCGACAAGTTAAATTACGTGACGAAATATAGCATAAATGCTGGACCACTTCAAATTGATGCGTACGTGAAATGTTACGTAACACTTCGGTCCATGTGACAAGATTTATCACGTCTCAAATCACTCAGAAAAAATACGGAACTAGATTAGATACGCGACTAAATATGTCACGTTCGACCATCCCAAATTCATACGTACGTAAAATATTGCGTGACACGTCACATTCCTTGACGATCATATGCTGATTAATCTGGAATCAAATTAGAAAAGTTACGTGACTAGATCAGATACGTGATAAAATATATCACTTGAATGACCACTCTAAATTTATGCGTACGTCAAATATTATGTGACGCGATAGTAGAGGATAGATTAATTAAGGAATTTCACGAGTCAGTAATAGTAGGCCATGAAGGCATAAATAAAACAAATGGAATAATAGCGATGGAATTCTATTGGAGAAATATGTTCGACAATGTTCAGGTCGTCCCCAAGTTACTCCGTCGAATGAATACGATATTCCGCATTCCTCTAACCAACTCATCACTAACGGAATATCGTACTACTCAACGTTGAGTTTACTTGTTCGGACGGATAAAAACGAATCAGTGTCGAGGAAACTTCGCGTGAAGAATAAATCGCATTTATTGAACCAAGCCATTTCTAACAAAATGTCTTACTATCTAATGTTGAATTCACTCCATTGGGAATGAAAAATGAATTGGAGTCGAGAGAACTTCACCTGAGAATATTTCATGTTCATCAAATTAATCATTTTCAATTGATCAACACAATACCCAACGTTGAGTTCACTCCAGTTGAACGAATAAGGAAAGAAACAGGATCAAAGAAACCCCCCTTCAAATTATTTTGAGTCATTCCATTAATTCATTACAACAATAATATAATATAATTATACCCTACGTAGAGTTTACTCCGATAGATAGATGAAAATGAACCGATACCCAGAATGATCCATCCAGGACACATCACGTGCTCATAGAATGAAATTCATTATTAACGAAAAATAAGGTCGTACTATTCAGCATTGAGTTTACTTCGCTCAAATGGAGAACATGGCGGTGTCGAGAACACTCCACCTAGATGACATTCGCGTGCACCTAACCAAATTATCATACCTCAATCAGAAAATCGCATTACAGCGTTGAGTTTACTCCGCTTGGGTGAATCAAAGAACAGTGTTGAGAACCTCCACCAAAACCACGAGTTAGCACGGATCGGACTCCGCACGGACAAGCATAGGGAACCCTCGGCCTAACAGATAATGAAACGGTTAAATAAACAAGTAAAGCGCAAAGAGCTCTCCGCATCGACATTATACTATGATCAATATCGTTTTCAATACGGTCAAGACAATTGGATCACGAATCAATTATTCATTAATATACTAATAAATATGACATCAACAGAACGCGATTGGCGGAGCCTTCTCAGTTATAAGGATATAATGCAAAATACTGAAGAATAAGCTCTGATGATTTTATTTTCCTTCTTTCTCCAGCAATATGATACCTGTAGAAGAAAAGGAAACTGCGAGTTAGAATTGAAAAAAAGGAGATTAATATGAAAGGTGATGAAAATACAAGTGCAGGATTTGATTCACATTATGTCATGGACATTCAACGATCCACTCAAAAATATCACACATTCTCAAATACACTCAACAATACCAAAGTATACTGGAGCGTTGACTGTTCTTCATATACCTTTTATCTCACTACACGAAAATCGTAAACCCAAGTGAGTGCAGTTGTATAGCCCAAAATCTTGATATCTCTGTGGATTATACTTTACTCTGTCGAGATAAACATTATCTCCTCGTTTCTACTATGCTACCCAGTGAGTTCCAGGTACACTCGCATCATATAAATTCGGCTGATCTATTGCTGATCTATTGCTGCTCTATATCACGGACCGCTAGATAGCAGTGCATGTCTCATGAATACACCTCGGGAAGTTGGTTTATTACAAATCGGAGTCGATTTGTAATAAGCCAATTTCTCGACGATTTGTCTTCCAAAACCTATTATAAAAAAATTAAATAACAGATATTATTATAAAATTATGAATTAAATTATTCACATATTTTTTAATTTCAAATTAAATATTCTTACCTTATACAGGTTGGCCTTGTGACGTTCACGTTTATTCGGATATTCCGCGTTATTTTGTGAACGCACTGACACGGTCGCCAGATGCTTAAAGCGCATCAAACTTCTTTGAAAAAAGTCCATTTGCAAATTCTTTAGTTTCTTTAATCGCACTCTCATCCGACGCGATGCAGATGAGACCTTGATCATTGCTTCACTCCCGAGTTATGAAATAGATGTTTTATTTCGACGATTATACCCGACGAGCCTTAGAATCCTTGCACTACGCGTATAGTCGCACTCCAACTTGACACTATGCAAGAAGGACCTTGACTATGGTGCGCAATTCGTGCAAGTGAGCCACGATCGCACTCTTATGACACCATGCAGATGAGACCTTGATCACTACTACACTCCATTAGCTCTACCGATTTAAAAAGAAAATAATTTTTTGTATTCATTATACATTGAAAAATCATGAATAACGGTAAAAATAATTAATTTATTTGATGCTTATTATACATGTTCAAAGATTGAACATGACGCTCGACCTGAAAATAACCGTTAGACATAGTGAGCGAGGCTCGTGTATGTCAGAGCGCAATGTGTTCGCTTCAGCGGCCGGCGCAATAATGCATGCGGAGCTCTGAATTGCTCCACTTATATAGTGAATGGTCGTATCGAGTTGTGCGACTTGTTCTACAAATCTTCTGGATGGTATAGATTATTTACAAATTTTTCAAGTGTGCACGTCGTTGATACCTGTAGTATTGCACACTGTTTCGCTTTTTCACAATTATCAATCAATCCGCAATGAAATTCGGTGAACAGTGCACCGACGGATTTCGCACTACCTAGCGCGTCATTTTGTTCGCGACTTTTCGCTCAGAAATGATGAGTTATATTACAATATATCTCAACAGTATGCACATGCCAATTAGTTACACTTTTGCATACTGTCGCGATTTTTGCGATGTGAATATTTTTTATCAATCAAAAATCGCGAACAACGTGTATTTTTGTGGTTTTCATCTATATGATTCTTGTTTGCGATTTTTCGTCAAATTCGCTCACGCACAAAAGAAATACTTGAACGGATTGGATAAATCGACTTGTGAGCTTGTGCACACGTTAACAATGGTTGCTATGTGTAAAACGGAGATTTTGTATCCCGTGCAGCTAAAAATACTGGAAACGAAACTTACGTGAATTTTTCTTTGCTTTAGCAATGGTTGCTAGGGTGGTAAACAACGCTTGCTGAGGAGCTAATAGGGAAGATTTATATTTTGTGTTCTTTGCCATCAAAAATGATGGAAACAGGTCATAAATTGATCATTTCCAACCTTCGTAACGGTTGCTAAGGAGGTTAACAACGGTTGCTATGAAAAATACTAGGAGCGCACCCTTGGAACACCGTCATCGGGTACCCTGACTACCTGGACATCGTTCGGGTCTAGGGTCAGGTACTCTAACCAAAAATACCAGGAGCGCACCCTTGGAACACCGTCATAGGGTACTCTGACTACCTGGACATCGTTCGGGTCCAGGGTCAGCTTTTCCAAGTCAAAATATGAGGAGCGCACGCTCGGGACACTGCCATCGGCGACCCTAGCCACCTGGACATTATCGGGTATTAAAGTATATCCTTATTCAAATAAAACTTTAGTCGACACGCCGACATCGGCATCCTAAACCACCATTTGCCTATGTAAAACTAATTATTAAAAAACATGGAATAAATTTTGATATGTCTTGTCTTATCTTCTGTGAGTTTGAAAAAATCTGCAGTGCTTTTTGTTGAATCTATGGAACACGGCCAATAGTTTTCCCATATTATTTCTAACTATACATTATTAATTTATTTTCAAAACTTTTCCCATATAGTTTCAAATCTACGCGGGAAGCAAAAGGATGTAAACGTTGTTACGTTGGCGTTCTGGACTATATATACCTCTTACTATGCGTAAACATAGCTCTTTTATCAGGCTACCGCGGCTAACTTGATGGTGCTACCAATAAATGATCCTAACAAAAATCTGGTCGGGAGAGAAAAGTATTAGATCGCTTGACACGGTACTCCAAACTCATTATTGCGAAAGAGTTTTTGAAAATTTCCTTTTGTCAATCGCCTAATTGGAATGCTAGATGAGCATGAATTCCTGTTTCGTATCCAAAAAAGTCGTTTTGGCTAAATTAATGTCAATGTAAAAATCGAGCGTGCGATCTCAAACTTTATATAGTTTCGGTGTATTCTGCTTGACGCATGGAACACTACCGCGTTCCGTGATAATACAATCATATGCCTACGTATATCCAAGCTTGGTCTTATATACAAATCAGCAGCATTCCTATCACTTGCAAGTATCGTCATATCGCTGAAGTTGATTGAATGTAAATATAGATATAATTCGATACGTAGATGCCCAATGCTGAGCTAGGGGGGGCGGTGTGGGTAAGGTAAAGATCTGTTGGTGGTAAGGCGATCGAAACTTGATCGATGTGTATCGGGTGATATTGCGAGAAAAGTAAATTCTTGCCCTAGGGATATAAAAATCATTAGTCATCTTCCCGGTGGCACAGTAGGCAGCGCTACTGGCCGGAGATCAGGAGGGTGCTAGTTCGAATCCAGCCCGGGGAGCGTAAATTTTTTCTCTCGCAATCTAAATTTTCAATAACTGGAATGGTCCACAGAGCCTAATAAATAAATATTTATCGCTCATGGATTGATATTTTTTATTTGTTAACAAAACGACTCAATTTTACTTACACACACACATATGGGGCGTTTTACGTCAACATTCTAGAGCGGCGCAGCGCATTTCCTCATGTTTGCTACTCAAATATAACGAAAAAGTCTAATTTATAGAAGGGCTATATCGACGTAAAGAACGTCATCTATTGATCTAGACTATTAAGAAAAATACAATAGAATGGCTTTTTGTGATATGATCTGTTTATGTTTTTCGTGTGAAAATTTTGTCGAAAACGCGAGGTATTGGTGTCCGCCCGCCGGCTCTGGAAAGTTGACGTGAAATCTCCCATATACATACGTAAACAACCGCGCGCGATTGTCATCTTTCAACTGTAATATGTGTAATAAAAATATAATGTCAATATTTCTCTAGCGTCATATACGTTGCAGCTTATTATACCCAGCGAATACATTTTTCCATTTGTTATGATGTAATAAAGCACACTGAAAGCAGTTTATAGTTGCGTGAACTATGAATCTACTATAAATATAGTTCTGTTTTGACCCAGCTATGAGATTATGTGAATCCAACTATACAAATTTTACTAATGCATACCATGGAAAAAGTATTAATTATACTATATTTAAAGTAGATTTTACTCTATACAGTACTTTTATTTGTAGTAGATATAATTGAGCGGACACGGTTGACTTATAATTCTGGTTCATTAATCAATAATTATTGGTCGATGAACAATAATCAAATAGTAATTGAACATTGATGAAAAAAATGAAAAAAATTGAGGGTTATTCACACAAATAAAGTTAATTTAACGATATTTATAGTAGATTCTTCTATAATTACGTTTACTATATCATATAGCAGATTCCGATAAGAGAATTTTTCTCAGTGCAATTACTTGAACAACTGAATTATTTACTCTAACATATAAAATAATTACTTTGACATATGAAGAAAGATAATTTTAACACAATACGTTTTCGATGATCTAACAGTTGAATTCTTGTTAGTTTAACGGATCGACTGTTTATCTTACCTCCCTACCTGCCAAATCAATCGACTCTGATCTGTCGCTCGCATTTAACAGGACTAGAGGGGTAACCCCCTACTCACTCCACTCGTTAACCCCCAAAACTGTACAAATTTTAAATTTTGGATTTTTATCAATACTAGGGGGGTATCCCCCTGCTCGCTCCGTTAGCCAACCCCCGAACTGCATACACTTGCTTTACTTGTTGAAAAAATTAATTTGAAAACAACGATCTATAAAGATGTTGATTCGAAATTTATGTACAAAAGATGGATTGTGCAATGGCACGAGACCTAAAATTTTGGATTAGTGTAGATATAATATTGAATCTGAAATAATAATAGGTGATAAGAAACATGATATAGTTCATATCCCGAGAATTGTTTTAGATACAGGAGAATATGCGTCACTTCCATTCATTTCATTTAGACGCCAATTCCCGATGGTTTTAGTTTTTGCTATGACAATGAATAAATCTCAAGGCCAAAGTTTCAAGTCGGTAGAAACTTATCTAAATAAACCTTGATTTTGGCCTGGACAATTATATGTAGCTCTTTCGCGTTGTAAAAATAAGAACAAAATATTTATTCAAAATGAGAACACAGAATCTGATACAATTGAAAATATAATTTAAAAGATAATATCTGATTGACTACTAATAAAAATGAAATGATAAGTAAAAATATGAGAAAGCTAAAAAATTTTGACCATCGAGGAACTATATTGGATACTACTAGATATACTGGATATATAGTACTTATATATAAATGGGTGATTCTCTGTCAAGTGAGAGAGTGAGAATGAAAAAAAATTCTGAATTTTTTTTTATGAATTCTAGAAGACTCCATCATGTCCCCTGAATTCCAGATTTTACATTATCGAATGTTAGTTTCTGATCATTATTTAATTGATCATAATAAAAATTGAATAATATTTTGTAGTTCGAAACATCTCACAAACTGTGAGATGTCACAAATCTCAGGCAATGCCTAAAAATACTAACTTATATGTGTAATGACATGGTGAACGTACACAAACAGTGCCAAAACAATTGAAATACATGACAAAGTCTGTAAGACAAATGTTGAAATTCATCAATGTTTATCAAGGCATATCATGAAGTGTATTGCATAATCATATTTACATAATTAAGTCATACATTCCAGTTATGGGAACATAACTTGAAGTTGTAGTTTGAGCCCACCAGGCAATAGCTGCCTGGACCTCAGCTATGCAGTTTATACAATATGAGTGAATTTCATGAGTCCCACATTCATGAATATTACCCATGTTTAGTGAACTTCAGCATTTTCTTGTTGATATTAAAAAAATCATATGATATCTATGCACTGCCTAGTGTGTACTTTATTAGTAGTTTCTTGTACATTTTAACACAATAGAGCCAATATATTGACCATCAATACATGTAACTACTGAAAGACAGGTGGCATCAAGTAGTATAGTAATGCTTGATCTATATAAATATGATATTGACAACTCAGGATATGTATTAGTATGATAGAATGTGAGTTTTTACAGTGGATAATTGTAATAATACCACAGACAAGTGTTTGCAAAAATTGGAAGTGTTGGCGGTACAAGGCTCTCCTTGAATTGTCATTTTAGCCTGTTTTACCCCTATTTTAGTTAATATATTAATTTTTTGGGAGCTTCCAGAGTCCAGGCCCATTTTTTCACTATATAGGCTGTATGTGGTATGAGTTGGGACAACTTTTAGTACCCATGTGGTGTGGGGCTTGACGAGCGAACTCCCAGGGTTCAAAAATAGAGGCTCCAATTGGTAATATGGAGTACTTAATGTGCTCCAATGACCTTGGAGATAATTTTTCTATAAAATTCAGGCAATTTGCAGAAAAAAGTGTCCCATTCATTTTTTGCCTCAGAGGTCATTTTCAGGGTGTGAATTAAGGTTGAAAATGCCTCTGAAAATGCAAAAACAGCAAAATCAGCAACTTTGCCTATTTATTAAAGGGGGTTAAAGTGCTCGAAAAAATCTAAAAAAATTCTGGGAAATCGGCTTGATGCCCTAGAACTTACAAAAAAATTTTGAGCCAAATCAAATTTTTTTATGTTCGATCCCACAGAGAATTGCCCATATATATATATATATATATATATATATATATATATATATATGGGTGATTCTCTGTCAAGTGAGAGAGTGAGAATGAAAAAAAATTCTGAATTTTTTTTTATGAATTCTAGAAGACTCCATCATGTCCCCTGAATTTTTTCAGAATTTTTGGGACTATGTCCCATCCTGCCAGAGGCTCAAAGTTGCAAAGTTAGCAATATTAGACATTTCATGAGGACCTTTGACCTCAACTTTGAGCTATCTAGAGGTATTTTAGAGCAAAAACTCAAGAGAACTTTTTTACTGGAAAAATGTCAATTTATTTAGAAAAATTGGTTCCAGGGTCATTTGTAGACATATAGCTATCACTTAACTTATTTCCAGGCTTAAAACTGAGCAAAAAGTGGTTTTGATCACCCGGAGCATAATGTCATACATACCAAAAGAAAGCTTATTTTATTACCAAAATGTCTTGACTAGTCACAGAGTGCTGCATTTGATCTATTTTTTGTAATCATCTAATCTCTCTATATTAAAAGCCAGACCGCCGCCGCCGCCGCCGCCGTCAAATTTCTCCACCCCTTTTTTGCACCCCATTCTTGCACCCTTTTCTTGCACCCCTTTCTTTCACCCCTTTTCTGCACCCCTTTCTTGCACCCCTTTTCTGCACCCCTTTCTTGCACCCCTTCTTCCATCCCCTTTTGCCACCCCCAACTCTCGAAGGATTGGTCCGATTTTCTAGAAATTTTGCACACAGGTTAGTCGCGGCGAAATCTAGGCCGAGTTCAATTTTTAGCAAAATTTCTTGGTTATTTCCCTAGCAACCGTTAGTAACGTGTTTTCTCACGAATCCTCATTTAAGTGCTCATTGGGACCATTAAAGTCAATGAGAATCGATAAGACATTTCCCATGGCAACCACTGTTGATATCGTTGGCAACCGTTTGTTTACATCCCTAGCAACCGTTGCTTCGGAAGCCGGGAAATCAGTTTTAAGTCACACTCGATGGCCAAGGACACTGAATTGTTGTATTTGCTCCATAGCAACCGTTGTTTACCTCCTTAGCAACCTTTACGAAGTTTGGAAATGATCAATTTATGACCCGTTTCCATCATTTTCGATGGCAAAAGTAGCTCCTCAGCAACATTTTTTTACCGCCCTAGTAACCGTTGCTAAGGGGAAGATAAATTCACGTAGTTTCGTTCCAGTATTTCCAACTGCACAAGATAGAAAATCTCCGTTTTACTCATAGCAACCATTGTTTACGTGTCTAGCAACCGTTGCTGCAGAAGAAGAAAAGGGCTAAATATCACTTTGCATGAGTCTTTTAGATCCACTTATTCATCGAAACAACCGTTTGTTTACATCCCTAGCAACCGTTGCTTCGGAAGCTGGAAATCGGTTTTAAGTCACACTCTATGGCCAAGGACACCATTTGCTCCATAACAACCGTTACGAAGGTTGGAAAGGAACAATTTATGACCCGTTTCCATCATTTTTGATGGCAAAGGACACAAAATACAAATCCTCCCTATTAGCTCCTCAGCAACCGTTGTTTAACACCCTAGCAACCATTGCTAAGGGCAAAAATAATTCACGTGAGTTTCGTTTCCAGTATTTTTAACTGCACAGGATACAAAATCTCCATTTCACACATAGAAACCATTGTTTACGTGTCTAGCAACCGTTGCAATATTTCTCGAAATCTTACTAAAAATCTGAGATGAAACACGCGAAAAACCTAAACCGAAAAATTCTTTTCAATTGATCAAAATCGAAGTTTCAAGTTTCAAGTTTTATTTATTTCAATGTAATTTTTTATTTAATTATTACTACACTTATCATTGAAATTATTGACAAGAAAAAAAAAAGAAATTATTGACTTTCAAAGAACATACGGGGGGGGGTTGGCGAGCGAAGCGAGCAGGGGGGTACCCCCCTAGTTTTTGTAAAAATGGGTGACGCATACGCCACTTATATGTATGCATGTAACTCTGGTTTTCTTATAGAATTTGATTGTTTCGTGTCACTTGTACTTGGATACAAGTTGTTACTACTTTATCATCCAAGCCCAGAGTGGGAAGTCGTGAACCGTGTCTTTTTTAATAAATTTAGTTCACATATAAGTGGCGTATGCGGTCACCCATTTTTAGAATATTTTCATTAATTCTCAGAATGTATTGGTTGATTACAAAAAATAGATCAAATGCAGCACTCTGTGATTAGTCAGGACATTTTGGTAATAAAATAAGCTTTCTTTTGGTATGTATCACATTATGCTCCAGGTGATCAAAAGCACTTTTTGCTCAGTTTTAAGCCTGGAGATAAGTTAAGTGATAGCTATATGTTTACACATGACCCTGGAACCTATTTTTCTAAATAAATTGACATTTTTCCAGTAAAAAAGTTCTCTTGAGTTTTTGCTCTAAAATACCTCTAGATAGCTCAAAGTTGAGGTCAAAGGTCCTCATGAAATGTCTAATATTGCTAACTTTGCAACTTTGAGCCTCTGGCATGATGGAACATAGTCCCAAAAATTCTGAAAAAATTCAGGGGACATGATGGAGTCTTCTAGAATTCATAAAAAAAAATTCAGAATTTTTTTTCATTCTCACTCTCTCACTTGACAGAGAATCACCCATATATATATATATATATATATATATATATATATATATATATATATATATATATATATATATATATATATATATATATATATATATATATATATTATATATATATAAACAATTGAGAGAGCGCTCGATGCTATTCACGAGACTTGCTAGGTGACTTGACATACAATTGTTCCCATAACTGGAATGTATGACTTAATTATGTAAATATGATTATGCAATACACTTCATGATATGCCTTGATAAACATTGATGAATTTCAACATTTGTCTTACAGACTTTGTCATGTATTTCAATTGTTTTGGCACTGTTTGTGTACGTTCACCATGTCATTACACATATAAGTTAGTATTTTTAGGCATTGCCTGAGATTTGTGACATCTCACAGTTTGTGAGATGTTTCGAACTACAAAATATTATTCAATTTTTATTATGATCAATTAAATAATGATCAGAAACTAACATTCGATAATGTAAAATCTGGAAATGAAAAATTAATTTTCGTGGACGCTTCAGCAGGAACAGGAAAAACTCTTCTTCTTACTTGTATAATCTATTATTTTTTGAGTATTGAAAAACAAATTTCATCTATGGCATAGACTGGTACAGCTTCTATTTCATCACCCAAAGATTGTATGACAAGTCATAAGACTTTCAAAAACCTTCAGATCTAAATTCATGTCAAACATCATATTTTAATAAAGAATTTGATTAAATGAGTATCAAAAATTATAATGTCATTATTAGGGATGAATCTCCCATGATTCCCAAAAAAGATCTAGAAATAGTCAATCTTACATTAAAAGATATTCGTAATAATTATGAATATTTTGGCGACAAACTAATGCTTTTAGTTGAAGATTTTGGACGAACTTTGCCAGTCATTAAATTTGGAACTCAACACTCAATGAAACGATGAAATTTTCTACCTTATAGACAAAATAAAAAATTTTACACTTTCACCATAATGTTAGATCACGTGAGCATAATTTTTCATCTTTACTCATGAAAGTTGGTAACGGTGAAAGGGGAGCAAAAAAGGGGGCTAAAAAGGGGAGCTATACAGGAGAGCAACTGAGGGGGGCAACTTGGGGGGCGAAAGTTCCTTCGGCGGTGGCAGTGGTCTGGCTTTTACTATATAGAGATAAAGTTGATTGGGTTTTAAAACAAATACGTGATTCAAATTTCCAAGCCTCCAACATACACCGAGTAATAATAGCCGATTGATCAAGAATAAATTATTGATATCTGTCCGAAACAGAACAGAAAAATTTATTAAAACAACTAAACAATTTCAAAATTGAAAATTATTACTGTGAATGAGGCGTAACTTCTGTATTGGGAACAAGATCGAGTGAAAATTCACTATTTCTTTCTGAAATTGTAGATGCTGGATACTTCAAACTCTCAGCGTCCTTATCAGATTTTGGAAATATAAATAGGAAGGAATCTTCTTTTTCTGTATTTCTTTGTAGTAGGTGATGCTCCTAAATTGTAAATCCAATCATTTTAGCAGTAATCTTTTCTCTGTCTATAATCTGTGAAAAAATAATCTAAGATCAGATGAATTGAATTATAGTTGTATGTTAAATCAAATTGAATATATTTTGGTGAGATGTGACATGTGTCGAAAGGAATGATAGATCAGTATTCCATTGAGGAATAATAAACGAATATATTGTAATCGTTGCATAAATGTCGCATCTCAACAACATATATTCGATAAGATCAATGTTACACTTGATATTCATGAACAAACACTGGATATTTTACACTGAAGTTGACACAGCACACTTAATCTGCTTCATATTAATAATTTCTTCTCTCAATAAAACAGCAATAACAATTTTTATCGACAAACACTTGACGGTAAAAATTGCGGATCATCAGGCGAACGCCAATAAAAGGAGGCAATATTGTCGGCAAGATATGGGTCGAAAACTTGTCGAACCGACTCTGAAAATAGTTTCCAGAATCGGATGGTGTGCCTCCGAGGCATGAAAGTAAAAGCAGAGACTATGCGTTGACGATGCGAAGGACACTGTATACCGAGCTACGCCGACAAGAAGCAAATTTGGTCGGACGGGAGAGAGAATGCAGTAGAAGAATTGACGACAGCAGGTTTGGCCCCCGGACGTCGGGCCGTCGATAACGGACGTCCGTGCCCTCCAATCTAGAAAAACATAATGATGGTAATGAAACTATTGGGAGTGCCACAATGAAGAATAAGCACAATCACTATTGTAAACAAATCAAAGAAGAAGCAGATAGCTGTTGACCAGGTGTAAGGATAGGAAAACGAGGATCCCTAGGAGCAGGTAAAAGATTACGCAATGAAAATTTTTCATCCACCGGAAAACTCAAGGGATGAGTACCATTATCATTATAGTTTAGTATTTCAACCCACTCAAATCAGACGAAATGGCTGGCTGAGTAGAAGTATTCGCCGCACTTAACGTATGGGAAAAAATGTAGCTTTTGGATCGATCGATTCAAGAGAAGACGCCACGAAAGTCCAAATAGTGAGAAGAATTCGCCAAACGAGTAACCTAGCGTTTTCAATGACTGATAAGACTGAGAATCCCTGATTCAGGGTAGAGTTCTGAGTCGATGGTCTGACCGCCAAAAGAAGTCGATACAATTGGACAAGAATCCACGAGTGGAGGAGAAATGGAGAGCACCTCGAGATGAATCAACAACAACAGCAGCAGCAGATCCCAAAGCGATTGGAGGAAGGTATGGTTTACAAAGACGACGCAGAGAAATAAGAAAATGCAAAATAATAGGCTGAGATGTCAACTTACGAGAATGAGAAAAATTAGAGTTCACGGGATCAAGCGACATTGCGAGATACAAACTATCGCAGCAAGTGATTTGAACGGTACCAACCGCTCTATTAAAATCATTGACGAGCACGCCTACAGCAAGGTGATTGCTACATGGAGGAATCACGATGCTGAATTGTCAAAACGAAGTTGCCAATAAAAAAACCCAAGAACTGAGGGGAGTGGCGGCACGTTCGATGGACAAACGAAATTCGCGAAACGGTATAATTTTTACGCAATGACGAGAATTCCATAAAGGTGAATATTATTCATGGATGATGAAAGCACGTGAAAATAGCGAAAACAATAATTGAGGGAAGTTTATCAGGACTGTCTAGGACTATCCAGTTATGAAGAGTAAAACTGAAGCTAAAAAAAGTAAAGCCGAAGAGTAAAAGAATAAACAGGAAAAGACAGTTTAGAAAAAGTCGATTATTAAAATTGTTAGATTTTACAACACAGAATATACATCTCTCACTCATGAAACGTCGGAATTATACGTAATCATGAGACCGTAGACCGTAGAAATAAGATGCGATGGCGAAACACGCCCAGAGCAAATACACACATACTATACATTATATCTATTGTTACCCGGGGATTATTTTTAAATTGGGCTTTCCAGGGTACCTCGGCTCCAATAACAGCGTGATCCGATTAAGAGGAACATTTATGAGTCAAAAATAGAAAGGGAAATTATTAATTATGAATCAACACAACAAGCCAACATAGCAATTGATAAGGCAGACCATTGCTAATGAGCGAGAGTGATTTATAAGAAGTGATTTATAGAAATAATCAGTTCATCTGCTGTCACGTGGCTAGTCCCGCGATTATTAGAAATCGCATTGTGTGGGGCCACGCCAAGAATATCGGAACGTTCTAAAAGGACGGTGTCGGAATCGTTAGGTGGCTGACCACCTCCCACCGAGCGCGCCGCAAAGGGGTTGCGACTGCACCTTCACGAGGAATTAAATACCACCGCCTGAAGGCGCTCGGGGCAGTCACACGGCAGTTACACGGCAGTCACGGTGGACAGACCAACGCTCATTTTGTATATGTAATGTCTTGATCGTGGGTAAGGTTTATTTCAATAATCCATCTGAATATAATGATATTATCGCAAAATGAATTCTTTACCAAATAGAAACTGATAGAATCTTTTAACTCCAAAAACTATAGCCATGGCTTCTTTGTTAAGTATTTTTCTGTTCAGATCATTCTTTGCTATTTTTCGCGGCGCATACGCAATTGGTTTTTCGGTGCCATCTTTATACTGATGCGATATAGTTGCTGACAACCCGTAATCCGAAGCATCACATGCTAGAACTACTTTTTCTTTCGGGTCGTAATTCACTAAAACTTTCGGTGAAATTAATTCATTTTTAACCCATTCAAAAGCTGTGGAACACCTTTCATTCCACTCAAATTTTTCTTTATTCAATAAATTGTATAATGGTTTCAATTTTTCCGACCTTTTCTCTAAAAATCGAGCATAAAAATTTAGTAACCCAAGAAAAGATGCTAACTCTTTATTATTTGTCGGTTGAGGCGCTTTAACCATCGCCTGTATTTTTTATTTTGCTTCATGTAAACCCTCTGCATTTATCACGAATCCTAAAACTTCTAATTTCTCTTGCACGAATTTACATTTTTCTACATTCAGCTTCAATCCACATTCTTGTAATATATTACATACCTTATGCAGGTTTTCCAAATGATCCTTTTCTGTTTTACCGGTTACATAAATATTATCAATATACGCTATAGTACCATCAATTCCTCTCAAACATTCATCTATTTTTTTTCTGCACATCCGCAGGTGCAGGTGATACCCCTTCAGGTACCTTTGTGTACCTAAATAACCCCTTGTGAGTTACAATCGTCAACAATTTTGATTAAGATTCTTCATCTACAGGAAATTGCATATATGCATGTCTTAAGTCCAATTCAGAAATAAATTTTCCACCTTGCAGTTTTGCAAAAATATCGTCTATTGTATGTAGAGGATATTTATCAATTATAACGTATGAATTTACCGTCATTTTGAAATCGCCACAAATGCGTATTTTTCCATTATCTTTTAATACTGGAACAATCGGCGTGGCCCATTCGCTCACGTCTACTGACTTCAAATGACCTAAATTTACTAATCTATCAATTTCTTTTTCTACTAATGGTCTTAAGGCATGCGCTACATTTCTGCATTTCAGCGCAATTGGTCTTGCATTTTATTTCAAATAGATTTTCGTTTGACTTTTATTATATACTCCTGGTGAGTCATCAAACAAATTTTGATATTTTTCTTTCACACTCTTCGCTACATTTTCAATATTTAACATATTAACGTTGTTTTCGCAATTTTTTCCAAAACTCAACGGCCATAAATTAAACGCTGCTAACCATTGCCTTCCCATCAACGATGGCCCAGTACCTGGTAGCACAAAACACTCTAATACATTTTCTCTATTTCAAAATTGTACCGTTAAATTATTTAATTTACCTAGCGATTGCAAAATACTGTTATCGTACGTTTTCAATTTACTTTCGGTTTTTATAATCTTAAATTTCTTAAAATTCTCATTATAACATTTTTCCGAAATAACCGTAGCATAAGTGCCTGTATCAATTTCCATTTTCACAATAACGCCATTTATATATACATTTACAAACATCGGATTACCTTCCATGTCTTTATTATTGATTACCTGTTTACCAACAAATTCCTTTTTGCCATACCCTTCTATGTACAAAAATTCATTCTTGATTTTTGACCACTGTGCAATTTCATTTGTCACCTTCTCGTCGTCATCAGTTCGTCCACTGTTGCTTGCTGTCCCTCCATCGTGCTGCATCAGCTGTACTCGTTGCTGCTCTCGATTTCTTTGTTTCTGGCTTTTGCAAACTTGCTTTAAGTGTCCTTTTCTGCCACACCCGTTGCAAATATATTCTTTGAATCTGCACTCGATGCTCTTGTGATTTGGCTTTCCGCAACAGTAACAAACAATTCCTTTTTGATTCTTGTTTTGATTTGTCTTATAGTCAGCAGGTCCCTGACGTCGTGCGCCTTGCTCTAGTTGCCGCTCCGGTTTCACTGTGCTTCTTTTCTTCCAATCTGGATGCTGATATGTATTTTTCAGTGCAAAAACTTCTCTTTTTGACTCTTTACCCTGTAGTATATTTTGCGTACCCGATGCATTTCTGTCTGCATTTTCTTGAGATATTGCTTCTTTGTAAGCATCTTCGAACGTTAAGTTCTCCTCTTTGAATAATGCCACCCTAGTGTCATGGCTTCTTAGACCGCAAACAAATCGATCTCGCAAAGCTGTATTTAAATTTCGTTCAAAATCGCAGCTTAGTGCTAATTTTTTTAATCTTGCTGAAAAATCAGCCACTGACTCAGACGCTTCTTGTCTAGTCACATAGAAATTGCATCTCTCCATCACTACTGATGGTTTTGGGCTTAGATGTTCCCTCATAATTTTCACGATATCCTTGTACGTCTTTTCACTTATTTTCCCTGGCGATACAAGTTGCTTTGCTAATTTAAATGCTTCTGTGTCTACTTGCATCAGCAAATGAGCTTTCTTTTTTCCTCTTTGATGTCCTTTGAATTCATTTCACCGTCTTCAATTTCTTCACTGTTGACGTCAACTAAATTCTTCGCTCTTCCGAATACGTTTTTCTCTTCGTCAACGCTTTTGCTGGAATTTTGTTCCACAGTTGACGCGTCTTTACTTGCCACTTTAAATTTTTCTTGATAATCTTCTATCAGTTTCTTAGCAATTTTTCTCAAAACATCTATTGTCAAGAGTTCTAATATACCTTCTTGTTCGTACTTACTCAATTGTTCAATCAATCTATCTTTTGGTAATTCTCTATTTTCTGTTAAGATATTCCCTTTGGTGCAAATGGTTCTTAATTCGTCTACGGGCAGTAAATCTAGTATGCTTTCAAGTGTAAAATTATCTATGAACTCAATTAATTCTCATTTTGATACTAAGTGTACCCACGTAGCATTTTTACCTTCAAATACCTCTTTTTCATTACCCATCCGTAATATATGTAGCCTGCACCTTTCTGCATCTACCTATGCACCTCAATCAGTTCGTCATTTTTTTTTGAGTTGCGCACCTTACACATCAGCTACACCTTTCTGCAGCTGTACACGATAACTTGACACGTCTGCACCTTCCTGCAGCTTCATTTAGTCACTTTTTCACTATTATTTCGAACACCCTCGTCGCCATTGTAATGTCTTGATCGTAGGTAAGGTTTATTTCAATAATCCATCTGAATATAATGATAGGATAATTAATTTATTAGAGTCGTACAATACTATACATGCTCAAAGCGCAGCTGGAATGCAACTGCCGCTCGTGCGGGCGCGCCGAGGCTCAACGCCATGTGCTTGCATACACCACAGTATACTAGTATTTGAATAATTACACGAGCTCTCTGAATGAAGTGAATAGGAAATGAAGGCACATATAATCCAATTACTGAGTACTAAGTTATTGACAAGGGTCAATGTGGCTCTTTGTCTGATCATAAATCGGAACGTTAAGTTTTCATTAACATGTTGTTAATGATTTAGATGACTATTTTTAGAGTAGCTGTCAAAAGTTTTTGAGACATATCTAAGGAAACATGATTTCAAGTTTATTTTGATCACAAGTTGATCTGTAGGCGTATCCTGGTTATTAATTCATTAGGAAAACCGCTGTTAACTGCAAAATGTAATTGTTAATATAGTCAAATGGGCGGAACCCCTTAGGGGGTGATATAACATGAAAAGAAAGAATTAACTATTGAAATGATAATAATATGTATACACTAGAATTTTCTTGTGACTTTCATATCAATATCTTTATACTTATCGGCTCATTTTCATTTTTAAGAAATATTGATAATAAATTTTATCAATATTGGCAGCCTGGCATTACTATAGACTCATGTATTGAGCGATTAATCTCAATCTCAACATCTCAACATAAGTTTATTCCTGTCTCAAATAGACAAGACGTGTCCCAAAATCTACGCATCGACGTCGTGTAAGATTGGAACAATTAGTATTTGCAAAGATTATCGTTGAAAACGAAGGAAATACATTGGCTTGCGAGGTATAGCGACTTCTATTCTCACCTTAGACGACCGTAAAGGCTGAAAAATTGTATATTATCCAACTAGTGCCTGACATGCGATTTCACTCATGAGTGTGAAAAGCCTGCACGAGTCGCCGGCGAAGCCGTTATCATATGCGTTTTCATATGCGTCCTTCATGGATTTCTCTTTACATAAAATTTCCGGGAGGATTAACTTCATATTATAATGTCGATAGATCGATCCTGAGGACAAGATATGAAAAAAATATAAAAAATCAAACCTTGCATACTGGTTGTACACTGAAAAACTTTCGGCACTACTGTAGTGACACTATCCACTACAGTAGCGTCGGATGGGTTCGTACAGTTGCGCCGACAACTTGGCACTACTCGATTGCCGGGTCGGCAATACCACAGCGCCGGGTCGGCAATACTGTACTATACCATATACGGCATAACCACAATGCCGTCGCCCGGGACTACCATAGCGCCGCATCTCGGCACTGTAGTCTGGAAGTATTATTTGAATAAGGATATACCCTAATCCACGATGATGTTCAGGTGGCTAAGGTCACCGAGGGCAGTGTCCCGAGGGTGCGCTCCATGTATTTTTGGTTAGAGATACTGACCCTGGACCCGAGTGATGTCTAGGTAGTCAGGGTACCCGATGAGGGTGTTCCAAGTGCGCTCTTGTTATTTTCCCTAGTCAACCAGACCCTGGACCGGACCGATGTTTAGATAGTTAGGGTACCCGATGAAGGTCTTCCAGGGGTGCGCTCCTGGTATTTTCCCTCGGTCAACCTGACCCTGGACCGGACCGATGTCCAGGTAGTTAGGGTACCCGATGACGGTGTTCAAGGATGCGCTCCTGGTATTTCTGGTCGAAGAAGCTGACCCTGGACCCAAACGATGTTCAGGTAGTCAGGGTACCCGATGACGGTGATGCATGGATGCGCTCCAGATATTTTTGCGTCAGAATGTGACCTCAATTACCTGGACATCATTTGGGTCCAGGGTCATTTTCTCGGAACAAAAATACCAGGAGCGCACCCCTAGAACATTGTCATCGGCGACCCATGCCACGTGGACATCGGTCGGGTCAAAAGTCAGCTTCTCCAAGTAAAAATACCAGGAGCGCACCTTTGGAACACCGTCATCGGGTACCCTAACTACCTGGACATCGTTCGGGTCAAGGGTCAGCTTCCCCAAGCAAACATACCAGGAGCGCACCTTTGGAACACCGTCATCGGGTACCCTGACTACTTGGACATCGGTCCGGTCCAGAATCTGGTTGATCGAGGGAAAATACCAGGTGCACACCCGTGGAACACCCTCATCGGCTACCCTGACCACGGGTCTGGGGTCAGGGTGTTCTTATTCAGCCCCTATATGTATAGCGCTATGAAAAATCCAGTGGCTCAGAACGGATAAATTGCTAGACTCGGCACGTCTCCAGTGCCGGGCACTCGGCGCAACCATAGTCCTATAGTCGGCGCTGTCGTAGTGCCGAAAGTTTTTCAGTGTATGTATGCATCAAACTTTCACACCCATGGATTCATGAACTCATTCGATGAGAGAAAATCTCAAAGATGTACAATCACATCAACATGAAAACGACAAGAACATTGAAAAATGCAACAAATATTATCTATAATCAAACTGAATACTGAAAGTGGAAAGTAACAAGAACATTGGAGAGATATTCATGAATTTATTCGATGAAATCGAATCTGAAATATGTACAATTGAATTAATTATATGAAATCAATATAAAAATGATAAGAACATTTAATAGTGCAACAAATGTTATTGATGCTCGAAATGAATGCTAACAGGTGCTAAAAAGTAAAATCTATATACATATATATATATGAGCAATTCTCTGTGGGATCGAACATAAAAAAATTTGATTTGGCTCAAATTTTTTTTTTAAGTTCTAGGACTATATATTATCGTATTCCCAGAATTTTTTCAGATTTTTCCGAGCACTTTAACCCTGTTAAATAAATAGGCCAAGTTGCTGATTTTGCTGTTTTTGCATTTTCAGAGGCATTTTCAACCTTAATTCACACCCTGAAAATGACTTCTGAGGCAAAAAATTGATGAGACACTTTTGTCTGCAAATTGCCTGAATTTTATAGAAAAATTATCTCCAAGGTCATTGGAGCACATTAAGTACTCCACATTACCAATTGGAGCCTCCATTTTTGAACCCTGGGAGTTCGCTCGTCAAGAGCCCTATACTCCATGGGTACTGAAAGTTGTCCCAACTCATACCACATACAGCCTATATAGTGAACAAATTGACCTGGGCTCTGGAAGCTCCCAAAAAATTAATATATTAACTTAAATGGGGGTAAAAATAGGCTAAAATGACTATTCAAGGGGAGCCTTGTACCGCCAACACTTCCAAATTTTGCAAACACTTGTTTGTGGTATTATTACAATTATCCACTGAAAAAACTCATCATGCTAATACATATCCTGAGTTATCAATATCATATTTATAAAGATCAAGCTTTACTAATACTTGACGCCACGTAACTTTCAGTAGTTACTTTTATTGATGGTCAATATATTGTCTCTATTGTGCTAAAATTTACAAGAAACTATTAATAAAGTATATGTGTCATGAATTGCATTCACTCGATAAGAAAGATCAATCCAAAAAGTAAATTATGAGCTGTCCATTACTTACACCTTATAATACACTAGGCAGTACATGGATTCCATATAATTTTTATAATATCAACCAGAAAATGTTGAAGTTCACTCCCTTTAGTATTATTCATGAATATTGACTCATAAAATCCACTCATATTGTATAAACTGCATAGCTGAGATTCAAACAGCTATTGCTAGCTAGCTCAAATAAAGTTATTTACTCATGAAAATGGATAATATGAATCAATCAATACAAAAGTATGATTCCTAGATGCGCAATTTGATAACGAACTTGAATATATATATAGTTCTCCTGTTCTTGGATGACTTCATAAACCACTTTCTGAACGTTATACTTGCCTATACTGGAGACTTGTATGAACTTTGTATATCACAGGTTAGGTTACTGACCACCGTCTTTTGAACTTCCAAAGCCAGTTCGGAAACTTAAAACTCATATATTTATATAATTGATATTGATAAGCCAGGATATATCGACCCTCCCTATTCATAAGGACGTATCTCGCGTGAGCGCGAAGTAAGGACGTATCTCGGAGGTACGCGCAAAATAATATCGTAGCTCGGAGAATTGCAAAGTAAGAAAGTATCTCAGCGGTTTAAAATCAACTAATGAAGTTTACACATGAAGATAAAATCCAGTCACGAGTCACTCAATCGTATTAATCCTTATATAAAAAAGTGATGGCCTTTAGAGTGAAGGCATTAACTCGTGATTTGATTGGTGTAGATCTAACCACGTGATTTGTAGTGGGGTGTATATAGATATAGAGTGATAGATGTATATATAGATAGAGAGTAGCCGATGACATGATATTATAGGTTAGCATAGTCAGTTTCTTTGATGATGCTGTCATAAGTATTGACAATTTATTTTCAAAACTATAATAATTATAGGTATGTGAATTTGATTGATGGTACGTGGATATTTTAGGCTACCTTTTAGTTTTGAACAGTTGTCGGATTGGATAACTCTGTTAGGTTGAGATGTCTGATTTGTAAATTTTATGAATAGTTTAATATTAAAAATCTGAAATCGTCTTGCGAGCTCAAGTGTCGATAGCTCAGGATTATTTAAATAGAAGATGTGAGTGCTCGATAGTTCTTTCTAATACTCTTATACAGTTTTTACATGAATCATAAGAATTTAGGGTTCGGTTATTCATTTAGCTTTTAGAAATTCGCATCATGAAATGAATTGAGATGTACGTCAGAACGATTATAGTCAAGATTCGTGGAAAAAATAATTGAGATATGGTTTTGAAACGCCTACATGTAGATCGCGCGCAGCGCGTTTGATGTAGCTAGTCTTCTAAAAATAGCAAGAGACCAATTCTGATCACTATACTCAGTCGCCACTCGAGTACCTTACACGTTTCACTGCAAGTTTATTAATAACATCCATAATAAGCACTGTAGTACACTGTCGATATGACTCTGGTTCTGATTTAAGAAGTTGACGGTAGCGCTCGAGTCTGACAGCGGCTACTGCAGTGATTAACTGTGGAATGAGCCGCCGCGCGCCGCGGCCGGTGGCTCAATTCGTGGATTCAATTCCCGGATTTCCCGGCATGCACCTCTGTAGGGCCAGTTTTATATGGAAACCAAAAATAAGAACACGCTCCGCCGTGAGCATCATGTGATTGTGGCTAGTCGGTTTCTTGAATGTAAACTACAAGCTAATAACGAGAGACGAAAAAATGCGTCTTGTTACTAGTTGCTAAGCGCTCGCGACTCGCGACTGCAGTCAGAGCATCTTGGCCTGTATACATACTATAGTCTTAGCGCAGTCCAGCGCAGTCGAGCAGAGAGCCACCGCGTTTCCACGTATATAAATGCCAGGTAGGCTCTTGACCATCGTTTCTGCAGTGCTTTTGACTCATGAATAAAAAAATACAGATGCTTCATATTTTGACTCGGCCCCATGATCGCTTTCATGTTTGCCGAGTTTTAATTCTATGCTTGAGATTTATTTGCGGTAATGATCGATTATAATTTTCAATTAAAAAAGAGATTCAATATTGAGTCGCAATTCTCCGCGAGCTGCGACATTATTTCACGCTCGTCCGAGATACGTCCTTACTTTGCGCTTTTCCGAGATACGTCTTTACTTTGCGCTCGCCCGAGATACGTCTTTATTATTCTGCCGCCCGAGATACGTCCTTATTTCGAGAATCTCCGAAATACGTCCTTATGAATAGGGAGGGTCGATATATTAGCATGATAGAATGTGAGTTTTTACAGTGAATAGTTGTAATAATACCACAGACAAGTGTATGCAAAATTTGGAAGAGTTGGCGGTGCAAAGGTCCCCTGAATGGTCATTTCAGTCTATTCACATGCCTATTCAAGGAAATATATCAATTTTTTGAGAGCTTCCAGCGCCCAGGCTCATTTTTTTACTATACAGGCTGTATGTGACATGAAACGAGGCAACTTTTAATACCCGTGGGTTGAGGCTCTTGACGAGCAAACTCCCAGGGTATAAAAAAACCGCTGCCAAGTGCCTCAGCAGTATGCTTTCTCAAAGTATTGCAATTGAACCTCAACTTGCATTAATCACCACTCTTTGAGAAAGCAAAATGAACCTCTAACTCATTTCCTCCACTCTATAGTAACGGTTGCTATGGTAAATATCCGAGCTTCGGTGTTCTTACTTCTTAGTCGTCAACAGTTCCGAAAATAGACCTCTAACTGACTTTTCCCACTCCATAGTAACGGTTGCTAAGGACGTAAACAATGGTTGCTATGGTAAATGTCGGAGCTTCGATGTTCTTACTTCTTAGTCACCAATAGTTCCAAAAATGGACTTCAAACTGACTTTTCCCACTCCATAGTAACGGTTGCTAAGGACGTAAACAACGGCTGCTATGGTAAATGTCGGAGCTTCGACGTTATTACTTCTTAGTCATCAATAGTTCCGAAAATGGACCTCCAACTGACTTTTCACACTCCATAGTAACGGTTGCTAAGGACGTAAACAACGGTTGCTATGGTAAATGTCGGAGCTTCGATGTTCTTACTTCTTAGTCATCAACAGTTCCAAAAATGAACCTCCAACTGACTTTTCCCATTCCCTAGTTACGGTTGCAACCGATATAAACACCGGTTGCTAGAGACATCAACAATGGTTTATACGGGAAAGGTCTCTTTGATTGTTATAGAATCCCATAAATATACAAACCCAAATGATCATTTATCATGAATTATATGGGAACTTATCGAAAACACGCTAGCAACGGTTGCCATGGAATCAAACAACGGATGTTGCTGAAGACCGAACTCGGTTCACATCTGCCGGTGACCGACCTGTGTGCAAAATTTCAGGACGATCGGACCATTCCTTCGAAAATTAACGTACGACAAAAAAAAAGTCAGTCTGAAGCTGAATTTTGTATCTCCATAGCAACGGTTGCTAGGAGAATAAACAATGGTTGTTCCAAAATGAATGTCTTATCGATTCTCATCGATCGTCGAAAGAATTCGAGACCCATCGTGCATTGATGATGATTTTTGGAGCTTTTATCAAAAACACGTTAGCAACGGTTGCTAGAGAAATAAACAACGGAATTGGCTGAAAATTGAACTCGACCGAGATTTTGCGGCGACTAACCTGTGTGCAAAATTTCAGGACGATCGGACAATTCCTTCGAGAGTTATCGTACGACAAAAAAAAGTGCACGTACGTACGTACGTACGTACGTACATACATACAGACATTTTCGGATTTCCATGTTTTTCGACCCGTAGATTACGAAAATTGAGGTCCCGAAGTCCGATTCGGTGGGTCGATTTTTACCCCGTTACAAAGCTTTCTCTTTGAGAAAGCAATAGAGGCTCTAATTGGTTATATGGAGTACTTTAAGTGCTCTAACGACCTTGGAGATAATTTTTCTGTAAAATTTAGGTGATTCGCAGGCAAATATGTCTTATTCATTTTTTGTCTCAGAAGTCATTTTTAAAGTGTAAATTAAGGTTGAAAATTCCTTTTAAATTGCGAAAACATTGAAATCAGCCACGTTGCCTGTCTATTAAACAGGGTTATAGTGATCTAAAAAATCTGAAAAAATTCTGACGGTATCATATGATGCCCTAGAACGCAAAAAAAAATTTAAGCCGAATCAATTTTTTCGATGTTTGATTCCACAGAGAATCGCCCATGTACCGTGTTCAAGATCATCCGCCGGATTCCTATATTTTTGATAAATCAACCTGAAAGATACTTATGTGTCTGTGATAATTTACCAATCTGCACATTTTATATTATTCCAACTCGCTAATGATGTCAGTGTCAGTTCCGATCTGTGATAGACTTTGAGTGTTCAATCAGTCAGTGGGGTTCGCATTCGATAGGAGCACTATTTTTTATTCAATGAGAAAGGTTGAATTTTCATGTAGAATTGTTGATCGTTGCTTTTGATACGATTAAGTCAGTTCTTCCAACAATTTTCTTTGAAAATTCTGGCAAATAGGTACTTTAATGAGTTATCCTTTGCTTGATACAAAGCAAGGCGCTCAGTTCGGAAGTACTTTTAGTTCACTATTCATATTTAGTTAGGAGTGTCTGTATAGAACTCTTAATTTTCGGTAGCAGAAAAAGACTGAAATACTTTAATGTTTCTGATATGGTATGGTTTGTGCGCTAACTCTGCTGAGTAGGCAGAGTGCAATAGAGTATTTTGGTGTCGGAACTCGATTGAAATGAACCTTGATAAGTCTGTGCATGCACGAGTCTGTGCATGCCGATCGGTTATAATTTCGATAATCCGGGAAGTCCCAAGTCAAATGTGATTCATGTGCACAACAAGAGAGAGAGACCATTCCTGCCATATAGCCAACATTGACCATCTCTTACTCATCCCTATGTTTATGAACTGATACTCTCGTTCTCTTCTATTATATCTCCATAATTTAATATTATATTGTGATTTTCAGACAGTCTGAATCCAAAGAAAAATGTAGTCTACTGGAGATGATTTAGTATTGGCTCGAATTTGAGAGCCAATCCTAGGTATGGACTGCCAAAAAATATCGGAAAATCAGACTCTGGAGGAAATGGAAGAGCCTAATTCATCATTGGAAATCGTGACTCATGACAATCAGTCCCTACGAGCTATGTGTGTAAAGAAATTACCTAAAAAAAGAAAATTCGATCCTGCAGAACTTGATGAACTGAACAAACTGACAACCATATGTGTGAATCCTAATCCTACAAATAAATCAACTGCTCAGCCATCACCTATATCCTCTAAAGAAGGAGCATGTGACTTGCCTGGTACTGACAATACACATCAGGTAAACTGTTCCTATTTTCTATTGTAGTGTACACCCTTCATAATTATAAAATCGTTCAAATGGTCGATCTTTGATGGCCAATCCGGAGTGAAGTGGAAAAGGATAAATCACAAATTCCACCTCATATTTTGTTGAAGCGACGTTCCGCCAGTATGGTTCACTGGCCTTATCAGGCTAAAAATTTTATCACAAAAAAACACTTAATAAATGGTACAATCAGTATACAAATCAATGAATTGACGAGAAAAGTATTCTTTCTCACCCGTTTTTGAATAAATTTAAAATATAAAATATTGCCAAACTATTGTATAGCGCTAGCTTCCTTCCTATTAAGCATGTGTTGGTACATATGGATGTGGAGCATTTCCAAAATAAGTCGTTTCTTATAATCCGCTTCGCGGTCTAAAATTTTAACGTTATTCCAATCTAATTTGTGTGTACTGTTTTCTATGATATGCGAAGGGACAGGTAGTAGTTTATCAGTAATTTTTTGATGCTCTGTGATTCTATCTTTTGATTTTCTTTTCGTTTCTTTAATGTAATATGCCGAACAGACATTACAGTCAAATTCGTATACTACACCTGGTTGATCTAATATTTCTGTTTTATCTTTACCAAGTTTTATTATGTTTGTGAGATTATGGTTACTAAAGGAACTGTTCTAATGTTCAATTTACTAAAGGAACCGGAAACTTTTTTATAAAACGTATCTTGAAACGGTATTGCCAAAGTACAGAGAGGACTTTTCTCATTGGAATTGCTTTTTTAGTGGAAAATCTAATTAAACCAAGTCGGTCATTTACACATAAATCTATACATTTTTTTGGGTAATCATTCTCCAATAATATTCTTTTAACTTTACTAATATTCTCATTTTGGAAAATTCTATCTGGGGAAATAGGAAAATCCATTGGTGTGCCAAAAATTTGTTCATAAAAATTATTGTCGAATGTAAAGAAATTATTGTCAAAGAAAAATTGAGTGATTTGTATAATTTCATCAAAGAGTATTTTACTCCTACTATGTATATATATATATATATATATATGTGAGATTTTCCCATCCAAACTGTTCAAAACTGACTCGCACGATATGTTTTTAAACAATGAGCTGACGTCAAGTGAAAGTAACACGAAATCAGCTGGGATAGTCATATTTGAAATTTTCTCTTTAAATTCGAAACTATTATTCACGCGGAAGATTGATGGTTTTATGCATTTTTTCAATTCAATATATAGGATTTTTACCAGAAAATGTGTGGGTGAATTTACCAACGAAGTGATCGGTCTTAGTGGAACATCAGCTTTGTGTATCTTGGGCAAACCACATGCTTTAGCCAACGTAGTATTAGTTTGTGTCAGTTGAATGTAGTGGAATTTTTTATTCA
Source organism: Aphelinus atriplicis (assembly GCA_020882685.1). Taxonomy (NCBI): domain Eukaryota; kingdom Metazoa; phylum Arthropoda; class Insecta; order Hymenoptera; family Aphelinidae; genus Aphelinus; species Aphelinus atriplicis. The sequence continues at coordinate 35,716,198 of CM037076.1, forward strand.
TGAAATCTTGATAATCTATACTGGATAAAATCTTATGAACTTTGATTTGTAGTGATTTAAGTGGGTTTCTTTTAACTATTTTGTAAGTATGTTTATCCTCTTAAAGTGAATTAATTTTTTCTCTATAATCTCTATTATTCATACTCCTTCATTCATCCTCTGTGAAGTTTTCTTTAACATCATAATCGGGACCCAATAATACTACCTCAAGGACATTTTCCGGTATATTCACATCTGGAAGGTTTTTAATTCAAAGATCGATCATTGCAACAATTTTGTTTCTATTTTCTGCCCTTATCATGGTATACTAGGGGTAAAATTAGTGTAAAAGAGACGACTAGCTATGTGATGATCCACACTTTTCTCTTCATCCCGTGTTCATTAAAATTCCCGCTCATCTTTAATAGTTGTACAATGTTCTAGCTGACGAAGGCTATCTTTTCTCTCCTCGAATTTTTAAACATTCCTAAATTCAGCCAGAATCAGAGAAAAACTCATTTTTTGGTTAATGCCAATGCTTTGTGAGGTTAACGTATAGCCACATACGGCCCTGAATATGTATGAGGCTCGGCCCTCATGTATCTTATACTTTATACTGCTCTCGTGAGTTTGTCAGATTGAGGTTTTGATATCTACATCTACATCTACATAATAATAAGATTGATCTGTATATTTATTTTGTCCCAACTGTTTTGCTCTTGGAAATAATGATATGACCAAGTTTTTGGGAATTTGGTTTAACAGATTAATACAGGAGTACGAGCATTTTTATAATTCAAATCGAAAAGTTTGAGAATGAGCAAATCGAGTGTTGCAAAAAAGAATGTTTTATCATTTGTCGAGGTGACACTATACAGTTTAAAGGTATTTCCGGTATTATGGATAGAAAGGAAGGATGAAGAGGTATGATTTCATATGGTCACTTGTTTGAAAAAGTTTATCTTTCAAGCCTCAAAGCCGAAGCTGCCAGAGGCCCAAAGTTGCTTATTTTTCAATATCTGCCATATCATGGCTTTTTTCATCTCAATTCACACCCATAAAATGACCTCTGTGCATAAAAGTGATAATAAAACTTTTTCTGGAAATCACCTAAAGTTTTAAAAAAAAATATGTCCAGTATCATAAGTGGTTATATGGCCATCATGATACTCACTTGAGTACTATAAAACAAAACTTGTTTTTGTTCATCCAAATCAGAATCTCATACCCAACAAAAGTTAGCTTATTATGTTACTAAAGTATCCAAAGTAGTCCTAAAGTGGAGAAATTTCTTCATTGCCCATGTATGTAAATGCCCAAATATTACCAATATATCTAAGAAAATTGGTAAATATTAAGATTTACCGTGTACACACAAAGTAGAAGGTTGATGGAATTCTCATAATTCTTCTAATATTAACAAGAAAATATTATGGTTCACTCCCTTGAGTATTATTCATGAATATTTACTCATGAAATCTACCTAGATTCTATGAACTCCATGGCTAAGGTTCGAACATGTATCGACGTGTTGGCTTGACCCCAACTCCAATTACTCATAAAATTGGCTAATATCAACCAATCCAGGTAAACTATATATAATTGAACGATGAATAATGAATTCTATCGGGCTTGGTGGCAAGGATTTGATTGTTACAACCTCAAAACTTATCATTCTTGTGTTTCTTGCTTGCCTGCATTCACTATCTATATCTATATTTTACGCGACTCGTCACGTGGTTAGGTCTACACCAATCAAATCACGAGTTAAGACGCTTCACTTTGGCCCCCGTCGCTTTTTATGTAAGGATAAAGGGTTTCAAAATGCAAATATTGTGAATGAATTGATAAGTAAATGGAAAAGATTATCGTAGGTGAATGCTTGGAACATAATTTGGAAACGCACGAATGTAGATCGCGCGCAGCGCGTCTGAATGTAGCTAGTGATATCTAAAGCAGTATGGATAAGTGGAATTCACGAGTAAATATTCATGAATAACACTCAAGAGAATAAACTATAACGTTTGCTAGTTAATATTAGAAAAATTATGGGAAATTCATCTACCATTTACTGTGTGTGTAAATTGTTAATTTTTATATTTACCAATTTTTTGAATATGGGCCTTTCTTTTAATTATATGCCTAGTTTTCGCCTTGGGTTGTCTGACTATTTTAATTTTTCTTTATTTTATAGATCAAAAGAAGGTAGAATATATCTGAAAAATTGATATTGAGTTGTTATACTGGTCCAAGTGAACGATCAAATATTAAAATAAATGAAAACCCGATTTTTCCTTCTATTTTCCATTGGCACATGAAAATAACTTAGAAATTATTGTAAATATATTTTTCACCCCAACGTTTTGTTGAAAACAAATGTCTACCAAAAATTGTCTACATGTCTACAAAAATTTGTCTACAAATTCAGTACAGTGTAAAATGGACGATAGTTGCATATTTTAGCTGTATCTTTGATTCTATAGGAGCAAGGACGACGCTCACATAAAATGGAATTAGAGCTCTTAGAAACTCTTGAAAAAACCTTTAACCCATTAAGACCCATGGCCGGACCAGCGGGAGATACCATAAAACTAACCATTGCATCACGTGCTTTTTTGAAAAAAAAATACCCGTATTTTTTCTTTTTACATTTCCATTCTTTAAACATTAATTATTCAAATAAATTGCACCCAAATTCGTAAATTCAAAAAAGTAATGGTGCGAATCGATTTTAGAGAAAGAACCAAGAAAAAAAGGTTCGATACGTTTTTTTAATTTGAGGATTATTTTTTTGGCAATCGCGTAATAAACAATTGGAATTCAGTAAAACCGAGAAAAAGTGGCTTCAGCTCATGCCTAAGCTATCACCATGGGATGAAAACTGATTGCGGGATCGCGTGCTTTTTTGGAAAAAAATACCCCTATTTTTCTTTTTTTAAAATTCAATGTTTATACAATAATTATGTAAACAAATTGCACCAAAATTCGTAAATTCGAGAAAGTAATGGTGCGAATCGATTCTAGAAGAAAAACCCAGAAGAAAAGTAAGAATACATTTTTTCGATTTGAGGCTTATTTTTTTGGCAATCACGTCATGAACAAATGGAATCCAGTGATAGCAGGGAAGTCGATTCACTTTGGGTGCAATTTGTTCAAATAATTATAACATTGAATTTTAAAAAATGAAAAAGTAGGGGTATTTTTTTTTCAAAAAAGCACGGTATCCCACAATTAGTTTTCATCCCATGGTGATGGCGTAGGCATGGGCCGAAGCCACTTTTTCTCGGTTTGCGAAAAATGAACACTGAATTCCAATCGTTTATAACGCGATTGCCAAATAAAATAAGCCTCAAATCAAAAAAATGTATTCCACATTTTTTTCTTAGTTTTTTTTCTAAAATCGATTGGCACCATTACTTTTTTGAATTTACGACTTTGGGTGCAATCTGTTTAAATAATTATTGTTCAAACAATTGAAATGGAAAAAGAAAAAATACGTGTATTTTTTTTTCAAAAAAGCACGCGATCCAATAATTAGTTTCATGATGTCTCCGCTGGTCTGGCCATGGGCCGTAATGGGTTAATTTGAACTTTTGTGAGTCAAAATCGGTTTACTAAATCAAAAATCTTGAGATCTCATATGAAGTCATTTTTTTTAGACGAAATAATTCTTCAATTCAATGTTATGTGACGTCGGGTTATTTGACGTGGCGCACGTACTTAGAATCGGGAATTTTAGAGCCAAGCTTTCGCTTACAGCTCGGGTTTACCGGAAAATGAAATGATTATTTTACGCGGGTGACTTTGTGTCTCATAATAAAAACAATGATAGCACATGCACAAAAAAAACAAAGAGAAAAGATAAGAGGAATGGAGTGAATTCATTGATTAAACGCGTGAACCGTGATTTTAATTGATAACCAGAGATCCTACACAATCTCGAAGCACGAGAGGTGTGAAACCCGTCCAGGGTTAAAGGAAATGGAATGTAGCTCTGGGGTAGTTAAATCGTGGTTGTGATTTCACTACAAAGAAACTAATACCGACAAGTGCGAACACTTGAGGGTGTGGTTTCCTTCAAAGGAGTCAAAGAAATAGAAATAGGAAGAGAAATAAATAACAACTTACTTTTCGAAGTTTTCAATGAAAACAGTCCTATTTATTTGTAAATAAATCTTCTCCTCGATCCTGGAGAGAAGCCTCTACGGTGGTATATGGACGAAAGGGGACTTAGCCATGTGGGTACCTAGCCCAAAACGAAATATGCTTCAAGAACAGGCAGCTGTCCGCGACTTGGCGGTTCGAGTGAAAAACTCGGAGTGACGCTTTTCTCCGGGAACCATTTACTAGTACATTCGGAGTCAAGGGCGGAGTTTTGACGACAGGTCCTCCAACTCCTCCCTTGAACTAATAAGAGTTGAGTGTATTAATTAAGAGGTATTTGTTTGATTCTTAATTGCAGTGATTTTAGGGTAAATTCAAAGGATGCAGATGATTGGCGAGACTCTGGTTAATAAGTGAATTATAACTTGAATCTCAATACTAAACATATTTTCTAAAGGTAGGCTATTATATCTAATGCATTTTTTAGGATGCTCAGTCGATTGTGAGCAAACAAATGAATATTTTCGCTGAAAACGCTCAAAGTTTCGTTAGAAGATGAGGAACAAAAAGTTATTGGGATATGAAACTGTCTAGTTTCCAAATACTACTATTTTTCAAATAACCGAAATAAACAACACGTGCGGGAATTTCAACAAAAGCGCGGACCACTCGAGTAACGATGTTTTCGATCTAATCGAAACTTTGGCAACATATTCAAAAGCTAAAGGCTCTAAATGCTATGTATGATTAATAACAATATTTATTAAACAATAATACAATATCATAGAGAAATGAAAAGTTCGAAATAAAATTTATATCCTCTAAAAGTTCAGAGAATTTTAGGCAAATTGCCGCATCATAAAAAAGTGAAAATCAATAATCGTTGTTGATCAAGGGCATAGCGTCTTTTTCCTGGGGTGACGCGCAAGAAAAATAGTATTGCAGAAAGTGCGCGTCCTGGTCGTGCATGAAGTCAGCGTCATCTAGAGGAGAACAATCTTCGCGGAAAAGCAACAAAGATCCGGCACGTACGCAATTTTGGGCCGGTGGCCTTTGGCGCTTTTCCGGGGCGCGTGCGGAAGGAACAAGGTGCATTGAGGCGATCGTCATTGGCGCTTGGATTTTGGGTAGGCTTGACGAATTGACTTCTTTACTCCGATGCATAAATTGCATTTTGACGGGCGGCCATCGATGCTTGGCGGAGAAGTGTATTGACGTCTGGCGCGCATTATCTCAGGGGCTTCGAACGGCGGCATCGGTGAAACGGCCAGTGCAACACTTAGCGGCGGAAATTTTACGACGCGGGGGTCGCGGTCAGCTCGACCGAAACAACGCAGCTGCGTGCAGCTGGTGACGTAGCAATGTCCGCTTTCTCGTTCTTGTTTTTCGCATTGCAGATGTAGTTGGGAGTGAGGATATTCCGAACGGAAATGAAAAACCCGAAATTTTACCTTTCACACAATAACACTTTATTAACCTTTAGACTGCCGGGATTTGGAATAGCATATCGCCCTCAGAAAACTGGTATTTAAGATACCTCATATCAAGGATAGATCATACACAAAGTATATATCGTCGCCTCCGTGTAAAAAGGGGCCAACTCAGCGTCCGGAACAAGAAGGGGCCAACTCGCTGGCCGGGCAAGAAGGGGCCAACTCGCCGTCCGTGCAAAAAGGGGCCAACTCGCAGTCCGTGTAAAAAGGTGCCAACTCGCCGTCCGTGCAAAAAGGGGCCAACTCAGACGAGTTTTGAATTTCACATAAAATTCAGTTCACGAATCTCTTGAGAAGTCTTATGCACACTATGTGATAGCCGTAGTGCGTCTCTTTCGATGATTAGGTGATTTTCACGTAATTTACATGTCATCAGAATGTAATATGTCAAGTTAACTATTTACGTTAAACGGCTTTTGCTCGATGGTTTCTTTTAGAAATTGGTATACATATGTTTTTGAGGTCGCTCATAATGAATCCGGCCTCAAATTCTAAAAATTCAAATTAGAGCCTCTAAGATCACCTGATAAAAATTTGGAAAAAAATTGAATTTTGTTGAAAATTGGTATACATGGGTTTTTGAGGACGCTGATTACAAATCCGGCCTCAGATTTTGAAAATTCGAATTAGATCAAGCCTCTAAGATCACCTGACAAAAATTTAGAAAAAAAATTGAATTTTGTCGAAAATTGGTATACATGGGTTTTTGAGGTCGCTGATCACGAATCCGGCCTCAGATTTTGAAAATTAAGATTAGAGCCTCTAAGATCACCTGACAAAAATTTGGAAAAAAATTGAATTTTGTCAAAAATTGGTATACATGGGTTTTCGAGGTCGCTGATTACAAATCCGGCCTCAGATTTTGAAAATTCGAATTAGATCAAGCCTCTAAGATCGCCTGACAAAAATTTAGAAAAAAATTGAATTTTGTCGAAAATTGGTATACATGGGTTTTTGAGGTCGCTGATTACAAATCCGGCCTCAGATTTTGAAAATTAAGATTAGAGCCTCTAAGATCACCTGACAAAAATTTGGAAAAAAATTTAATTTTGATGAAATTTGGTATACATGGGTTTTCGAGGTCGCTGATTACAAATCCGGCCTCGGATTTCAAAAATTCAAATTAGATCAAGCCTCTAAGATCACCTGACGAGAATTTGAAAAAAAATTTAATTTTGATGAAAATTGGTATACATGGGTTTTTGAGGACGCTGATTACAAATCCGGCCTCAGATTTTGAAAATTCGAATTAGATCAAGCCTCTAAGATCACCTGACAAAAATTTAGAAAAAAATTGAATTTTGTCGAAAATTGGTATACATGGGTTTTTGAGGTCGCTGATCACGAATCCGGCCTCAGATTTTGAAAATTAAGATTAGAGCCTCTAAGATAACCTGACAAAAATTTGGAAAAAAATTGAATTTTGTCGAAAATTGGTATACATGGGTTTTTAAGGTCACTGATTACGAATCCGGCCTCAGATTTAAAACATTCGAATCATAGTCTCTATGATTGGTGACCGAAAATTTGAAAAGATGCTGGATTTGAATAAAACTTGGTATACATGGGTTTCTATGATCGCTGATTATGAATCCGGCCTCAGATTTTTAAACTTCAAATTAGATTGAACCTGCAAGATTGCCGACCGAAAATTTGCAAAGATAATGGAATCTAATGGAACTTGGTATACATGGGTTTTTTAGGTCGCTGATTACACATAAAGCTTCAGATTGAAATAAGCCTAAATCTTCAACATCGTCGACCGTAACAAGGAAACATCCTTTTTGAAGGTTACCCAAATAAAAAACAATCTCATATTTGACTTTATAGAAAAAACCGTTTTAAGTGTGATTACATTCTTCTAGTTTTCGCGCGTTTAGAGTTAATACATGCATTTGTGAGTGTATATTCTCTATTATAATTATATTCATATACGAGCAATGATCTCTCGCTCGCTGTCGCTCACTCGAGTCGTTCGAGTGGATTTTAATTAAAAAATCTACAAAACATTCTATAATCTTCAATATTCAATTCAGTTTTGATAAGTTATACTTTTAAATTATTGTAAATAGATATAAATCGACATCATGGTGCTTATAAATTATAGCCCTCGATCTTCTCTTTCGTTCCATCACGCCACATGTTCTTCAAATCGTCATTTTCTGAGTTGTTTATCAGACAGAAAATTGGAAAAAATGGTTTTCGGCAACGCGGCAAGTTTTCTATGGCATATATTACGCCCCCACGTCTATTTTTCCGGATTTTTCACCTCAGATTATGAAAATGCTCATTTTACTCTATAAATCTGCAAGATCAGATTTTCAATAGATAACCCATTTATATTATTTTTTTAACGTTATCCTGGAATCAAACGTCGAATAATTGTCTTTATGGCCATTACGCCCCCACAGTATCAATTTTTCGAACACATAGCCAGTTCAAATTGTAGTTTTTGACCTCCTCTTTTGACCCATCATACCGATTTTTTTTCAAATCATCATTTTCCAAGTTGTTTATCACTTTCAATTCGTTTGTATGACGAAAATTCGGCTATGCATAATTTTCTATTATATTGTATTTATCTGAAAGCATAAAAATCGCAAAGTAAACTACCAATTTTCAATTACATACTTTACGCCCACGCATCAATATTTTTGATTTTTTCACGATGAATAATTGAAGCGCTAAATGAGCTCTATCGATACCTCAGATCAGAATGTTCATCAAAATTTCAATGCGGAATATGATACCGCAGGCAATTTCCCTTTGATCCGTTTTATTTGTTTCTATGGAAGTCAACTCCTTCATTGAAAAATCTTTCCATGAAATTTCCGGGAGGATTAACTTTACAGTATAGTATAGAAGTGTAGATTAGTATCCATGGGTTTTTTAGGTTGCTGATTACGAATCCGGCCTCAGATATGAAGATTTCAAATTAGAGCCTCTAAGATTAGCGAACGAATATTTGAAAAGTTAATGGATTATAATGAAAATTAGTTTCCATGGGTTTTTGAGGTCGCTGATTACTAATCCGGCCTTCGATTTTGAAAATTCAAATTAAAGCCTCTAAAATTGACGACCAAAAATTTAAAAAAATACTGGATTTTGATGAAATTGGTATCCATGGGTTCTTTTGGGCGTTGATTACACCTCGAGCTTTAGATGGAAATAAGCCTAAACCTTCAACATAATCGATGGTAACAAAGAAGCATACATTTAGATAGTTTACTGAATAAAGAGGCATTTCTTCTACTCTGGTGTCATCAAAAGTCGGTTGATTCCATTCAAAATAAACTTATGTTGGAAATGTAATAAGTATCGATCAAAATATGCAAAAATTTTTGTGGCAAGTATAATCTTCAATACTTGTACCAGAGGTTATGCTGTTACGCAAATAGAGTTTCACGGTATTTCACTCTAAACACTGTATATCAATTTTCTAGTTCTCATTTGTTCCATTCTTTCAAAGGAACTTGTAGAACAAATCTACATTATATTAAAATTAATCCGTACACAAATTATGATTCCCATATGTTGCTCTTAGAAACAATGTTTTGTTAGAATATTTTGGAATCGGGTCTGACAGATCGATAGAGGAGCCCGAGCATTTTCATAATCTAAGGTGAAAAGTCCAAAAAAAAAGACGCGTGGACGTAATCTATTATGTGGAAAATCATGTGTAGCCGAATTTTCGTCATACGAAAGATTTTGAAGTAATAAACAACTTGGAAAATGATGATTTGAAGAATGTTCGGTATGATGGGTCGAAAGAGGAGGTCAAGAGCTAAAATTTGAACTAGCTATGTGTTCGAAAAATTGATACTGTGGGGGCGTAATGGCCATAAAGACAATTATTCGACGTTTGATTCCAGGATAACGTTAAAAAAATAATATAAATGGGTTATCTATTGAAAATCTGATCTTGCAGATTTATAGAGTAAAATGAGCATTTTCATAATCTGAGGTGAAAAATCCGGAAAAATAGACGTGGGGGCGTAATATATGCCATAGAAAACTTGCCGCGTTGCCGAAAACCATTTTTTCCAATTTTCTGTCTGATAAACAACTCAGAAAATGACGATTTGAAGAACATGTGGCGTGATGGAACGAAAGAGAAGATCGAGGGCTATAATTTATAAGCACCATGATGTCGATTTATATCTATTTACAATAATTTAAAAGTATAACTTATCAAAACTGAATTGAATATTGAAGATTATAGAATGTTTTGTAGATTTTTTAATTAAAATCCACTCGAACGACTCGAGTGAGCGACAGCGAGCGAGAGATCATTGCTCGTATATGAATATAATTATAATAGAGAATATACACTCACAAATGCATGTATTAACTCTAAACGCGCGAAAACTAGAAGAATGTAATCACACTTAAAACGGTTTTTTCTATAAAGTCAAATATGAGATTGTTTTTTATTTGGGTAACCTTCAAAAAGGATGTTTCCTTGTTACGGTCGACGATGTTGAAGATTTAGGCTTATTTCAATCTGAAGCTTTATGTGTAATCAGCGACCTAAAAAACCCATGTATACCAAGTTCCATTAGATTCCATTATCTTTGCAAATTTTCGGTCGGCAATCTTGCAGGTTCAATCTAATTTGAAGTTTAAAAATCTGAGGCCGGATTCATAATCAGCGATCATAGAAACCCATGTATACCAAGTTTTATTCAAATCCAGTATCTTTTCAAATTTTCGGTCACCAATCATAGAGGCTATGATTCGAATGTTTTAAATCTGAGGCCGGATTCGTAATCAGTGACCTTAAAAACCCATGTATACCAATTTTCGACAAAATTCAATTTTTTTCCAAATTTTTGTCAGGTTATCTTAGAGGCTCTAATCTTAATTTTCAAAATCTGAGGCCGGATTCGTGATCAGCGACCTCAAAAACCCATGTATACCAATTTTCGACAAAATTCAATTTTTTTCTAAATTTTTGTCAGGTGATCTTAGAGGCTTGATCTAATTCGAATTTTCAAAATCTGAGGCCGCATTTGTAATCAGCGTCCTCAAAAACCCATGTATACCAATTTTCAACAAAATTCAATTTTTTTCCAAATTTTTATCAGGTGATCTTAGAGGCTCTAATTTGAATTTTTAGAATTTGAGGCCGGATTCATTATGAGCGACCTCAAAAACATATGTATACCAATTTCTAAAAGAAACCATCGAGCAAAAGCCGTTTAACGTAAATAGTTAACTTGACATATTACATTCTGATGACATGTAAATTACGTGAAAATCACCTAATCATTGAAAGAGACGCACTACGGCTATCACATAGTGTGCATAAGACTTCTCAAGAGATTCGTGAACTGAATTTTATGTGAAATTCAAAACTCGTCTGAGTTGGCCCCTTTTTGCACGGACGGCGAGTTGGCCCCTTTTTACACGGACTGCGAGTTGGCCCCTTTTTGCACGGACGGCGAGTTGGCCCCTTCTTGCCCGGCCAGCGAGTTGGCCCCTTCTTGTTCCGGACGCTGAGTTGGCCCCTTTTTACACGGAGGCGACGATATCATGAGGTGCTTCGATATATTGATTTTCCGACAGTCTCAAGGTTAATACTATCAAATCTAGCTATGAACAATTCAGTTCTAAAACTAACTTCTTCCGTATTAATCGAGCTTTCTATCTTTGAATAAAAGACTTGGGAATCATGGCACAAAGCACGAGGAGCAGTTTGCGCGCCGAGAGCTCGAATCAGAGTGAGCCGGCGGTGTGGCGAACGGGCTAGCGGTGGAGGGGATAAGCAGCTATAGGCTGACGCGCTAGTGGCCCGCAGCGTGAGCCGTATATGCGCGAGGCTTGGTGCGACCGCACATTTCTGACACTCCCTCCCGCAGCAATGCCGAGCACCTTCTCCTTCATCTAGCCCTTGTTATTCTGCTTGGTTGTACCTGAAATAGAAATAGAAAGCAGCAGAAGAATACAGCGATGAATCTGTATTTTTTGGGATGTGTCATTGGGCTTATGGGTCCCATCGTGTCTGCGTGTATTATTTCTAACGGTCTCGTTGCTCGAGTTCTAACTTTTGGTTCTAACATCATCGAGCGGGCAGTTTTTGCTAATGTGATCTGCATATTGACCCTTGTTTCCACACTTGCGACATAAGGGTTTTAGGATGGTACCCGAGTACAATGCCTTTATCGAGCTTTGGTCTCCCTTTCTATCTGCCTCTTGTTCAGTTATATATTTTTTCAATAAATCAGTAGTCATTTTTTCACTCGATTTCGGTTTCCGGCGATAGATCATTAGGAAGTTTGCATATTTGAATTTTACTGAGATCTAGCTTTTTGGCTGAATTAATGCCAATGTAAAAATCGAGCGTGCGATCTCAAACATTATATAGTTATGGTGTCTTCTGCTTGACGCGTGGAACACTACCGCGTTCCGTGATTATCAAAAATAGCACAATTGTTTGATCCATTAGGCATTTTAGGCCCAATAATTGTTAATGCCAAACTCATAACGCAAGAAATATGGAAAGCAGAGTTGAATTTGGATGAATCATTGCCCCAGGAACTTCATAGCAAATGGATATAATTTGAGCGCGAACTACCTATTATAAATAAATTCAAATTTGCCAGAATGATTCGCCCGCAAAATACAATCAAAACACAATTGCTCGGTTTCTGCGTTGCCTCTGAGAAGGCTTACGGAGCATGCGTATACTTACGATCAATTGATAAAAATTGTGAAACAACTGTTCATCTTATTTGTGCGAAATCTTGAGTGGCACCAATCAAAACCTTAACTGTCCCCAGATTAGAATTGTGCACGGCGCTATTATTAGCCAAATTGTTAAAAGTCACATCGGACGCCCTAAAATTGAAACACTAAAATTCAAGCCTTTTCTGACTTTACTATTGCGCTGCATTGGTTGAAATCATCTCCCCATACTTTAAGAACATTTGTTGCAAGTAGAGTAGCTAAAATTCAAGAATTAACAAACGCAAATGACTGGCATCACGTAGCCACCGAAGAAAATCCCGCGGATCATGTGTCACGAGGACAAAATCCATCTGAATTTATCAATAACAAAATCTGGTTACATGGCCCTTCCTGGCTCACCCACGATGAAAAAGAATAAGTAAATTAGTCCGATTCGCAGCTCTATGTTTTCGCTTAAGGGGTTACATACACCTTAGAATTAATAATTATTGGACAAGAAAAAAAAATAACTATTTAAAATTTTTTCTGTGAACAAATTTTTTTCAAGAATCTATACACTAATTTCAAACTTTTCCACAAAAAATATATCCCAGAAGTGCACTGGAATATTTTATATAGCTATATATTCAAATTAACCCTAATATCACACTTGTCGTGAGATCCAGAAAGCTGAGGTCCACGTAGACCACTTTTGCAAAATAGATTATGTTTCTGACATCAATACTTATATCCGGAACCTCAATCACCAAGAACTGATCAATTTTGACCACCCAAGTATGTAGGCTTATCGGATACAATGATGAAAAATCAATAAAACAGCTATTTTACTGTTTTCGTCATCCGCTTATGGAGTCAAACTTGACTGGATCTTGGCGACTAAGGTTCCAGATATGAGTATTGATCTTACAAACATAATCTATTTCACAAAAGTTGTATACGTCAACCTCAGCTCTTTGGATCTTACGGCAAGTACTATCACATATGTCAAAATCACACTATTAAGAAAAACACATTTTAAAGTTTATTCTGATGAACAAATCACTGTCACTAATGATATCAAATACCTTCACCACTGGAATTGCTCTTTAGTATGCCCCTGCTTGATAGGAGTGATCAGACACTTTATGCCTGAGTCTTCCTCTCAGCGTGCGAGCTTGGAGAGTTGATGCCTCCACTCGACTATCCAGTACACGAATCCTAGTTTCATTCTTCTTTGCAGAATAGAGACTAGCACTCGTACCAGGAACAATACCTAATGCACTCATCACATCTAGAATAACATTAGCACCATCATTGAAACTTGCCACTGGGGAACTTCTATTTTTTTTCTTCCGTGTTGACATAGCTTTCAAAACAAAAAAATGAAATCATGAATAAATTTTTGTCTTCAATATTTATTCAAATAATTATGAATTCAAACAGATACTTACTACTAATGACTCAGCAACGTGAACTATTCCCTTTTATGTTCCTATTTTTATATTGAGAAAATGAGAGGTTAACCCCAAAATAGCCGGTAGTTGATAATCAAAACAAACTTGAGAGTAAGGGCTATTCAACTTGAGAGTAAGGGCTACTCAAAAATATGGCGGCCGACATATCGATGAAATCAATATTTTGCAAAACAAAAAATTTCATTCCATTCAACATAAAAAAATAAAAGAAAACTGTCCCTAGCGATTTTTCGATTCGTCGAACAGTTTTTGAGTAAAAAATTCAGAAAGTTTGACGACAAGTGGGGCGGATTCAAAATTTATAATTTCATGAATTTTTCACTCGCAAACTATGCGACAAATTGAAAAAACACCAAGAACAGTTTCTATCAAAATTTTTACACAAAATATGAAAAAATTTTTTGTTTATTTATTTTTAAAATTTTTTTTTTGAGGTTATGTCTAAACGCAGGGGTGATGGAGCTAAACAGACCTCGAGTTCAGATTCAACAGCCAAAAATACATAGAAGTAGGGGGGTCCAGTTTCTGGTTCAAATTTTTTTTTGTGGAGCTGTGTAATCCGCAATGAACATGAAAAGAATTGGCACGCTGGAGTGCGATTCACTCTTAACTCATTAAAAGCTCGATTCTGGATTATTAACGGAAAAACAGCAACGCGAACAGAGTTATTGGAATGCGTGCGGTGTCGCAAACTCAATCCTAAAGTTCCCAATTATATAATGGGAGATCTTCCAGCCAGTCGAAACACTCAAGCTCGTCCTTTTGCGCATGTAGGAATTGACTATTGTGGCTCATTCTACATTAAAGAAAAGAAGTTTAGAAACAGGCAAAAATTGAAATCGTATGTCATGGTACTTGTATGTTTCACTACCAAAGTGGTGCACCTATAGTTGGTCACTGACCTAACAACAGAGTATTGTTTGGAAGCGCTAAAACGTTTTATTGCGCGAAGAGGTGTACCGTCGCACGTATACTCAGATAATGCCACTAATTTTGTTGGCGCGCGAAACAAAATTCTACGAATAATTATTTTTTAACGTCCACATGTTTCAAACGACGAATAAATTCGGGCTTGGTGGACTATCCCAAGATGATATTGCGAGAAAAAAATTCCACGCTCCCCGGGCTGGATTTGAACCAGCGACCTCCTGATCTCCGGTCAGTTGCGATATCCACTACGCTACCGGGAAGACGGCAGCTCTCCACATCCCTGGAGCATGAATTCATTTTCCCGCAATATCACCTATATACACGATCAAATTCGATCGCTTGAATCTGTACGATCAAGGTCCGATCGTATTGTTACAGATTCCCTTTTTACCTATCCCCCCCACCCTCCCCCCGTACTCTCCCCAACCTAACCTATTGGGCTACTACATCTTTTCACCCGAAGTAGTATTTTACAAATAATTATTTTTTAACGTCCACATGTTTCAAACGACGAATAAATTCGGGCTTGGTGGACTATCCCAAGATGATATTGCGAGAAAAAAATTCCAAAAATTCCAAAAAAAATCCTTAATCTATTTCAAATCCAATAATTTATAATATCTCATATTCAGTTAAACGTGTACGTGCCAATGCACACAAACAACCGGATTTAAAATATTCCCCACTCGACTAATCTGCTAATTGCATACTATTACGATTCACGCCGGTTTTCCCCATAACTATTGTTGACCGTTATACCCCAGCGTCGGAGGGTCACTTACCTGCAGCCCTCGCATCCTTTCTCCTCTCCATCAACAAACATTGCTAAACTCGTTCCGATTCGTCGATTTAAGCAACTCCCAAAAACTATTTGACCAATCATGAAGCATTTCCCACCCACTATTTTCCCTTTAAACTTGAAGCATTGTAACCTGCAGCGGCAGGACCTCACTTACGATTTAACCGTCGAGCAAAGAGCTACAGCTCTGCTCTCTCAACATTGAACTAGGATTAGGTGTTAGTAAATGAAATGATAGTGTTTAAAACTTGAAAATTCATTTTTACACCAAGTCCACAGCGAGTCACACACCAACTACAAACAGTCTGTGACGTGAGGCTAACAATTAAGCCTCACCCTTCAACACTATCCCTGAATAAAAGACTTGGGAATCACGGCACGAAGCACAAGGAGCAGTTTGCGCGCCGAGAGCTCGACTCAGAGTGAGCCGGCGGTTAGGCGAACCGGCTGGCGGTGGAGGGGAGAAGCAGCTATAGGCTGACGCGCTAGTGGCTCGCAGCGTGAGTCGTATGCGCGAGGCTTGGTGCGACCACACATTTCTGACAATACCAAACACAAAAAAAATATTATTTTCTGAAATGAATTGCCATTCAATGTATTTGTATAGAAGTAGACCTTCAAGAGCACTCTCAAATTACCATTATGAGATATTGGAAGCCTTTATCTAAGTTCAAATACACTTGATCAACACTTGAAGGAGGTTGACGCAACAGCAGCTCCTTCTCCAGTAGTGCCTGAGTTCTCATAGCTCTTTAATAAATCTGGCTGTAAGAATTCAAATGGATTATACTCATTCATTCAAACTATTCATTTTATATAAGAACGTTTGCTTCAAAAAAATATTCTGTTCAATGTTTATTTTCCAAAAATCTTTTCAGTGATAGAGATTGGTTCATCAATGCTTAATCAAATTGCAGGAGTTTTATAAATAAGCTGATCTGCGAAAATCTCAATTTATCGTATTTTGAACGCACGTTTAGTATTTGTAAGAACATGAATGGAATGAAAGTAGAATTTTACAATGTGTTTGAGAAAAATAAGATCGAAGAAATTAACTATAAAATATGGGCTACAACAGATCGTTGCACTATATTGAGTTCGCTAAATGGTACTGAAGGTTCTGTCGATATGCTTTTTGAAAATACAGATAAACTTATAACACACGATTTTATTGCATTGGAATAATCTAAATTTCATCCTCAGCTGAAAGAGAATTTCAAAGAAGAATAAAGACATTGGATTGAACATTTAAAAAAACAATTTGACCAAATAGATAACATTTATTAGATGTTTGATTAGGTTCCTCAGAATTTGAAAACAAAAAAAGTTTTCCTATTATTTGTAATCTCTTTCAAATCCAGTATTCAAACAGAATTGCTTTTCCTTGCTGCGGTACATGGCAAAGGTCTGTGTGACGGAATTGTAGTACAAAGCGTTATGCTTATCGTGCCAGCCTTCCACGCGGATCTGTAAACCCAACATCAAATCCTCGTGATTCATTGGAATAGGCTAAAGGAGCAATAAAATACATCGAATTTTTTTGCATAGATTATTATCTATGATTATTATCGTGTACGAAGAAACGTATTAAAATCTGGAAGACCGATTATCGAAGGTTGTTGCGGTGAAGTGCACACTTGGCTTACATGCACTTGAACCATTGAGTGATAGGATTGGTTACGCTAACGCATACAAATTCTCAAATTCATCTTCTTATGAAACTGCGAAAGTAGTAAAATATAATTTTAAAGTACTGGATAATTGAATTTTTCCTAACATTATTATTCTGTCCCACTTTACTAAATTCATAAACCCATTTATGAATCTGTATGTAACTATAACTAGCCAGAATCACTCACTCGCTATCGCTCGCTCGTGTCTTTCATTTGTTCGATTATAAAATGGATGAACATTGGAATTTTTAATTGAATTCAAATCAAAACGAAAATTTTTTTCATCACCACACCAATTTCGTTCACAGAAACTACTCTCACGCATTAATATCGAATCTTTAAAATCTGGCCAGAAACGTGCATCTCACATGTTTATAATAATTGATATCACCTGATTTTCATTATTCAAAATTGATTATCATCGAATCTCCACCGGATGGTCAACATATGCTGCGTCTGACCGCGGGGAAAAGGCTCAAAGAGGCTCTGCATGGTACCTACTCTGACATACATCCCACTAGTTTGACAAATAAACGCTGTATACTTTGAGAGGGCGTTACCAGTGCTATAGGCCCAAACGTTATTTAGAAAGGCGGTTATGCGAAATACCCCTGTATTATGGGAATGTTTATTTGCGGAGTGTCGCCTTGTCCGATGTCGCCGTCCTTGGCCGATGCTTAACAGCGTGGCAGCCGAGTAGTTCATGGCACGCTGGGCCGTGAAGTCGAGTAGGCTCGGGATGGATGTGTTATGTGGGGGGAGGTTCTGAATAAAGTTCCTTCATGTGCACTACCACTCACTCGTATTATTATTGTAAACCTCGAAATTATACACTAGATCCCACGTGGTTGGATCGTTTTTCCGATGTTATAGGATATGTGAATGAATCTATGTAAATAAATCTTTATGCTACGTGTTTGCGGTGGTTGCGGGGAGCTGCGCCGCATGCGTGTTCTGTGTCCGGCCACCTGTGTGGCGTCCGTGATTAGCGCCGATCAACTCGTCCGTATTCGCCGCAGCTGCTTCTTTTATGAGCGTCGTGGTGTCATGTAAAATCGCGCTCTTGGCGCGCGTAACGGTTGGAAGCGCTGTTGCACTTTGCGAGAATTAACTTTCTCTCATGGAGTAATAACCGGCACGCGTGGCTCAGCTTGTTTCCTCCGTTCGCACGCGCGTACTTATAACTACAATGCGTGTCAGTTTTATTTATACGAACATTCAACAATTTAGCATTGTATTTATCTCAAATGGTAAAACGCTTATTGATAAAAATTATGCTCACTCACGGGGCAAGGGCCTGTCTGAGATGAAGATATACATAGGAGCTCATTTTAATTTTGACAGATCATTTACTTTTTCCCTAACGGATGAATATGGTTGCCTTGCGTGCGGATTTTCATACTCTTTTTCATACATTCATTCGTTCGGGCCCGCTGGCTACTTGGAATATTATGTTTCTATATGTCTACTCCCAGTAATCTTACGTTATTCACTCGATTGTCACACCTGCGTGACATTAGGAATAAAACGGAAAATCAACGCAGAGGAAGGCATCAGTCTCTTGCTCATTACAGTCCATATGTTTTGAAATATTAATTTTTGAACCGCATCTTGCTGGCTGCTCGTCAACTTATACGTGCCGATAAGATAATATCCTATGGCCGTTTCTAACTGAATGGATGCTGCGCAGTTGCCGTGTACATGCCCATAAAAGAATGTCTCATGGCAGTCATCTATACGTCTCAAGGTTGCGCATTCCTACACTGATACTTATGTCGCTGACATTTATACATATACTCTGAATCGTGATGTTGCTTCTCGCGCAATTCAGGTAGCCGATTAACGTCGTTGAAGGAAATGTTAATCACGTATAATATACGTGCGGTTACGTATTAATTCGGCGATTGACAATTTCGAACGCATCGACATGCGATTAAGAAGTCACGCACTCCGACTATTACGTGCGTCAGCGCCACCGACAACAAGTATGCGCAGCAAGCACTCGTGGGGGACGCGACTTATAGCCATTATATACAGCCCAATGTCATGTTCAACCTCACTTTTTTAATTATTTTTGTTTTACCGCTGTCCCGCAGTCTTGTAACAGTTATAAACAAGAACTACGGTCACTCACTGTTACTTTTGTCAGAAAAGTTTCATCGAAATCGCTCTGGTTATATTTGAGAATAGAAGATTGACTCGACCAGCAGATGGAGTGCGCCAGAGCGCTTGAAAATTCCAACATTTCAATTCCTCAAGAGTACGCTATAGATATACAAGTGAGCGAGCAAGCGAGCGAGCGCCAGCGGTGCCCAGTGGTGAGAAGGTGACGGCCGGTGAGGTTGGGTTACCACTGCGGTCGGTCGACTGCGCATGTGCTTATAAGCTCTCGAGTGAAGCAATCGTCTCATGAAATAGTATATAATGCTCAGTTTACGGTTACCAGCGAAATACCAAACATAAGATAACCTCTAGCAGTGAAGAAGAAAACGTCAGATGAGTATATCATCATCCAGGTCATCAGAATAATGAAAGTGGTTTTGGACCCATGTCTTCCAGGACAAGTGTTAAATTTAAAGGTGAGCAAAGGAGCCTTACCACAAAAGGTGGTAGTACAGCTACTTCTTGTAAACAAGGTTTAAATAAGCATATGGATAGAGACCAGGTCTGTTGTTTGGATTTGGAGATGGCAGCTGCCGTCAATGCAATGAAGAGTTTGGAAAAAGAAAGTGAAACTGATAGACAGAGTCAAAATCTTGATAGAAGTAAGAAAAAAATTAAAACTATGAGTGGTAAAAAGAAAGAAGAAACACCTTTACCGGCTACCCCTGTGAATGAACCACCACCTGTAGAGATGATGTGTGTGTTCTCCAACTTTCTACTATCAAAAGCATGAAAGTATTGGCATCTTCAATAATTATTAAAACATCAATGCCAGGTGCACATTAGTAATTCGACAAAATATAAAATCTTCAGAAATCAAACCTGCACAAGCTCCCGGATAACCTCTTCACGACTCAAATTATTAAAAGTAGCATCTGATTCTTGTGAATATCTTTTTCAATCATTTACTCGTAGATATGTAAAACTAAGTTCCAAGATAAGAGCTAAAGTTATTAAAAAAATTTCATTTTTCTTCAAATCTAGATTGTAAACAATGATTGTTAATAATGTGTCATATAGAGTTATACCACCTCGATAATTCTGTATTTTATCAAATATGTTATGTATGAAATTTTTTTTGAAAAGTCGAGTATTTTTTGTTTTATATTATTTATTGTCATGTTATTCTATGGGAGGTAAGTTGGCAGAGATTTCTGGGGACATGTTGGCTTATTGCATAACATATACTTTTATTCAGAAATGATCAGAAATCGTAAAAAACAACGGCTAGAGTCACTAGCAGATTTCACAACAAATAGGCCATATGCATCTGAAAGTAGTTAAAAAAAATGATGCTCCATTGTCATTAACGCCTAACAAATTTGAAACAATACAGTCACTGCCAAAAGCGAGATGATAATCGAGTTTGTAGGAAAAGGAGCTCAGCAATTTAGACATATTTATTGTGTCCGAAACCAGCTGGCTGCAAGACATAAGAAGTCCCTCCAAAAAATAAACAATATTCATCCAATAAATCTTCCTTGTCAACTTGCCCCCTTCTATTGTCAACTTACCTCCACTAGAGGCACATTATCAGCAATTTTCTAGCTCAATATAATCATTTATTGTACAAAAATGAATTTATATTTCGTAGATATAAAAATCGCTATGTACTCATGAGAGCGAGTACTTTCATATAGTGAACTTTGATATTCGCTATATTACATTTTTCTCGTAGAAAAACTATATTTTGTAAAAACTCTGCCTATCTGCCCCTCTCTCCCTTACACACACACACACACACACACACTTTTGTTTGAAAGAATGTTCAAATTTTAGACCGTGAAGCAAATTATAAGAAATGACTTATTTCGGAAATGTTTCACATCAATATGTACCAATCTCAATAGGAAGGAAGGCATACAACACCTCCGACACACGTATTTGGCAAAACGAGCACATCAACGCAGCGGATGGTATGTAAGACCTTTTTTTACATCCACACATTTTTGAGTCATGAATATTCATTTATCAGGCGTAGTAGACCAATCCAAATTCATTTGAAAGTGAGATTGCGTGAGAAAAAATCCACGCTCCCCGAGCTGGATTCGAACCAGCCTCCTGATCACCGATCAGTAGCGCACACGGAGAGAAGTTGGTGCTATGAAATGAAGCATCAGGGTCCATATTTTATGTACCAGTAGTCACAATTCGTTGCTCAGCGCCCGGCGGCCGCGCTGGCGTATATATACATATATGTATACGCGCGTATGTATCACGAAAAATTTTCTTCTTTCCTTCATAACTCTGGTAGTTTTGTTCCGATTGACCTGAAATTTGGTGTGCGTACTCTTCGAGCCTAAACGAAAAACTTTGTCGCGAGAAGTTTTCTGTCGCTCGACTTTCCTCGCACACTTTTTTTCGTCAAAGTTGAAAAATTAGTTGCTTTGTTTGCCGATTTTTTTGTATCGCTCGATTGAATTTTTTGGCCAACGTGATAACATTGTCAGCATCACTGGGATTCCCCGCGTATGCTCAAGAATTTTCAAGTCATTCCGGGCAATGGCAGCTGAGATATCGCGATTTTCATTTTTGAAAACTGCGTAGTCGCCCTGCGCCGGCCGCGTGCCGCTCTCCGAGTAGCAACGAATTTAGGCATACTGGTACATAAAATATTGTACCTCGGGTCTATAAACGATGTCGGTCGGGTAGTATGTTTTGTGTTTGGCGCTAGGGACTGCATTTCATAGCACCAACCGTGCAGCATATTGCGCCATCGGGAAGACGACTGATTCCCACATCCCTGGAGCACGAATTCATTTCTCTCGCAATCTCACTTTCAAATAAACTAGCTACATTCAGACGCGCTGCGCGCGATCTACATTCGTGCGTTTCAAAATTATTTCCCAAACATTTACATACGATAATCTTTTCTATTCACTCATCAATTCATTCACAATACTCGCATTCTTAAACCCTACATTCATATTTCATTCAACTTTCATTTTATTTTCATTATCAGCAATTTAAAAACCTACATTTAGATTTTGGAAGCATCTGGCAAGAAGGATTTGGTTGTTACAACCTCAAAACTTGTCGTTCTTATGTTTCTTGATTGCCTGCATTCACTATCTATTTCTATGTTTTACGCGATTTGTCACGTGGTTAGGTCTACACCAATCAAACCACGAGTCAACTGGCTTCACTTTGACCTCCATCACTTTTTATATAAGGATTTGGATTGGTCCACTAAGCCTGATGAATGAATATTTATCGCTTAAAAATTTGTGGATGTAAAAAAATTGTTAATTATAAAACTGCTACTTCAGGTAAAAATACGTAGATGCCCAATGGTGAGCTGGGGGGAATGTGGGTAAAGTAACGATCTGTTTAAGACAATCGAATCTTGGTCGATACGGATCAGGTGATATTGCGAGGAAAACGAATTCGTGCTCCAGGGATGTGTGAATCAGTCGTCTTCCCGGTGGCGCAATATGCTGCGCTACTGACCGGAGATTAGAAGGGTACTGGTTCGAATCCAGCCCGGGGAGCGTGAATTTTTTCTCTCGCAATCTCACTTTCAAATAAATTTGGATTGGTCCACTAAGCCTGTTCATTAAATATTTATCGGTATATAAGACCACTGCTGTTAGATTTATACACAATAGCTTTGCAATGATAGTGGAATTAGCCGCTTCCACAGCTAAGTTTTATGATGTGAATTTATTTAAAACTGTTAAGGAAAAAATAGGTTTTTGTTGTACCAAGAATGAATCATTTATGACGTGTTTTTTTTTGTGATAAATTTTAACCAGATGAGGCCAGTAAACTCAACTGGCGAAACGTTGCAACAATTAATTATGTGGTAGATTTTGTGATTTTCCTCATCTACTTCACACTGGATTGGCCCTCAAAGATCGACTATTCATCATATATTTGAATAATAGGTGTTCTCTACAATATTGTCCATTAACCTACTATATATTGTCTATGCTGATGATCTGCAGGTTTATCTTTAGTGTGCCCTTGAAGACAGCAGAGTTGCTTCTAATATCGCTGTACCTCATCTAATCTGCTTCGACTTAGCACTAGTGAGACCAAGGCAATCATTTTTGGCATCAGCTACCATGTGAATCAACCTCTCTTTTCAGGCCGATACCACTCTATAGTAATTAATGACACCAAGGTTCTCGTTGTGTGTCTGTACGTATATTAGGCGTGATGCTTAATGCTAAACTTAACTGGAGAGCAAAGCACGTTCTCTCTGTATGCAAATAAATTAATTCCTCTATGTACAGACTCGATCACTTTAGGCGCAGCTCTTGCACTTGAGAAGCTCCCAATTTAGGCGCTCTTGTCCTTTTCCCCTGGTTGACTACTGTTTTCTGGTGTACGTCAATCTCTCTGACGAGCAGGATCTCATACTTAAGAGGATCCTCAATACCAGAATACGCTACATTTATAGTGTAAGGAAGAGCGAGCACATTACTCCCTGTAAGCGTGAGCTTGGATGGCTCAAGGTGAGCCATAGAGATAGGAACTTCAAAGAAGTCGCTTTAGTCTGAATCTTTTCAAATAAATGTAGAAATTAATGGCAGAATATGATATATTTTTCTTACATTATTTCTCTGTCACAGGTTACAAAACAATAAATTCCATATCTACGGATATGAAGTCATATTATTTGAATATTATGTTTTTTTCTTTAAAATACAATGGAATCGCTTCCATAGTTATTTTCTCATTTACATTATCATAATTTATTCCATTTTTTTTTGCAATGATGACATGAAAAAGTAATGAATTTCAGAATTGTAAAATTATGTCATTTGTTATACGGAAATTTGTAATCGCGATAAAAGAATATTTAAGACTAAACGATTTCTATTGGAATATCAAATAATGATGAATAAAAACAATCCTATTATACATAAATATCTAATTATTCATCCTTATTAAAAGCTTTGGTTCAAATATAGGTCGAAATATTCCTTATTTATAATTAACCATTATTCTATACTTTATCGAAATATCAAGAAAAAGAAAATTGTGATGATTATTTGAATAGAATATATATATACTTGAATATGGCTCAAAACGCTCGGAAGCACGTGACGAATGCAAAGTCCCTTTGATTCTATCTTCTATATGATTAAATTATATATTTTGTTGGCTTGGGGAGTGGCGAAGAAAATAGACGATCACGGATCGAACTCTAGAATGATACTTTGATCATGATGGTCAAGCGTTTCTCGCGTGATCTCGGCGAATTACTCGCCGATTCACATATATACACACAACAGTTCGGCGCGGGAATTAATTGTTGTATCATCTGTTATCCAATGTCAATGCAGATCAGTTCATCAATGTTCGAATCAAACGTATTAAAATTAAAAACCTCTGTCAAGTAGGTACAGAAACTCCGAATACATTTGCCTAGGTTGAGATAGAAAGTACTGAAATCACGAATCTATGTCAAGTAGTTGAACTAAGGTAACTATAGCCAATGCGCTACCCTCTAAGGGTTATTCGCGATTTTGACTATGATAAACTTCGAATATTTTTAAATTCTGTAGACGGCCTATCTCAATACCTATCAGAAACTCTCTGTAGTTATCACCCGACCACTTTAACCTATAAAAAATGTCAGTTTAAAAAAAACGCAAGAGGTCCTAATTGGCTACATCTGGAGTCAATTTAGCACGATTTCAAAATCACTTGTTACAGCCTCTGAACGCCTACAAGAACGATCAAATTGGTATTAGAATGAATTCTCAATCATTCTCAAATTCAAAAGTTTTGATGTTCATGAAAACTTTTGAAATTCAACTCATAATTACATATCTAAATCATCATCATCACATGTCTATAAAAATACAACGTTTATTTCTTGGATATTGATCCTTTTAACTCAGTGTTTCAGTTCATGATCACATATTGAGATCGATCAAATCACTCGAAATAGACCTATTTTCGATATTATAATTCTAGTATTATAGGATTACTATATAGCAAGAGGCCTGCATTAAATTGAGTGACCAGATTTAAATAACAGAATTGAATATACTAATTGGGTGCTAATATACTAACTTACAGTGCGGCAGTAACAATTGCCGAATAAAATAGATAATTCAACGGTATTCAACTTCAAAGTGTTCTAAAAATGACTGGTTAGAGTGAAAGACTGGTACTCTAACATCTGGAACCAATCATCTTGTTTTAATACTACAATGAGCACAAAATAAAAAACCGCTGCCAAGTGCCTCAGCAGTATGCTTTCTCAAAGTATTGCAATTGAACCTCAATTTGCATTAATCACCACTCTTTGAGAAAGCAAAATGAACCTCTAACTTATTTCCTCCACTCCATAGTAACGGTTGCTATGGTAAATATCCGAGCTTCGGTGTTCTTACTTCTTAGTCATCAACAGTTCCGAAAATGGACCTTTAACTGACTTTTCCCACTCCATAGTAACGGTTGCTAAGGACGTAAACAACGGTTGCTATGGTAAATGTCGGAGCTTCGACGTTATTACTTCTTAGTCATCAACAGTTCCGAAAATGGACCTCCAACTGACTTTTCCCACTCCATAGTAACGGTTGCTAAGGACGTAAACAATGGTTGCTATGGTAAATGTCGGAGCTTCGATGTTCTTACTTCTTAGTCATCAACAGTTCCAAAAATGAACCTCCAACTGACTTTTCCCATTCCCTAGTTACGGTTGCAAGCGATATAAACACCGGTTGCTAGAGACATCAACAATGGTTTATACGGGAAAGGTCTCTTTGATTGTTATAGAATCCCATAAATATACAAACCCAAATGATCATTCATCATGAATTATATGGGAACTTATCGAAAACACGATAGCAACGGTTGCCATGGAATCAAACAACGGATGTTGCTGAACACCGAACTCGGTTCACATCTGCCGGAGACCGACCTGTGTGCAAAATTTCAGGACGATCGGACCATTCCTTCGAAAATTAACGTACGACAAAAAAAGTCAGTCTGAAGCTGAATTTTTTATCTCCATAGCAACGGTTGCTAGGAGAATAAACAATGGTTGTTCCAAAATGAATGTCTTATCGATTCTCATCGATCGTCGTCGAAAGAATTGGAGACCCATCGTGCATTGATGATGATTTTCGGAGCTTTTATCAAAAACACGTTAGCAACGGTTGCTAGAGAAATAAACAACGGAATTGGCTGAAAATTGAACTCGACCGAGATTTTGCGGCGACTAACCTGTGTGCAAAATTTCAGGACGATCGGACAATTCCTTCGAGAGTTATCGTACGACAAAAAAGTGCACGTACGTACATACATACAGACATTTTCGGATTTCCATGTTTTTCGACCCGTAGATTACGAAAATCGAGGTCCCGAAGTCCGATTCGGTGGGTCGATTTTTACCCCGTTACAAAGATTTCTCTTTGAGAAAGCAAAAAAAATTTAAAGATGAATAAATTCATTTTATTCAGGCTTGTTGGACTATCCCAGAGTGATATTGCGAGAAAAAAATTCACGCTCCCCGGGCTGGATTTGAACCAGCGTCCTCTTGATCTCCGGTCAGTCTCGCTACCAACTATGCCACCGGGAAGACAGCAGCTCATTTCATCCCAGGAGCGTGAATTTTTTTCTTGCAATATCACTCTGGAATAGTCCACCAAGCCCGATCAGAATGAATTTATTCGTCGTTTGAAACATAAGGACGTTAGAAATGATGATTTTGGCTTTCTCAAAGAGAAAGCTTTGTAACGGGGTAAAAATCAACCCTCCGAATCGGACTTCGGGACCTCGATTTTCGTAATCTACGGGTCGAAAAACATGGAAATCCAAAAATGTCTGTATGTATGTACGTACGTACGTACGTACGTACGTGCGCTTTTTTGTCGTACGATAACTCTCGAAGGAATCGTCCGATCGTCCTGAAATTTTGCACACAGGTTAGTCGCTACAAAATCTCGGTCGAGTTCAATTTTCAGCCAAATCCGTTGTTTATTTCTCTAGCAACCGTTGCTAACGTGTTTTTGATAAAAGCTCCAAAAATCATCATCAATGCACGATGGGTCTCTACTATTTTTCGACGATCGATGAGAATCGATAAGACATTCATTTTGGAACAACCATTGTTTATTCTCCTAGCAACCGTTGCTATGGAGATACAAAATTCAGCTTCAGACTGACTTTTTTTTGTCGTACGATGACTTTGGAAGGAATAGTCCGATCGTCCTGAAATTTTGCACACAGGTCGGTCTCCGAAAGATGTAAACGTGTTTAGCAGCATCCGTTGTTTATTTCCATGGCAACCGTTGCTATCGTGTTTTTGATAAGTTCCCATATAATTCATGATAAATGATCATTTGGGTTCGTATATTTATGGGATTCTATAAGAATCAAAGAGAGATTTCCCGTAGAAACCATTGTTGATGTCTTTAGCAACCGTTGTTTATATCCCTTGCGACCGTAACTAGGGAATGGGAAAAGTCAGTTGGAGGTTCATTTTTGGAACTGTTGATGACTAAGAAGTAAGAACATCGAAGCTCCGACATTTACCATAGCAACCGTTGTTTACGTCCTTAGCAACCGTTACTATGGAGTGGGAAAAGTCAGTTGGAGGTCCATTTTCGGAACTGTTGATGACTAAGAAGTAATAACGTCGAAGCTCCCACATTTACCATAGCAACCGTTGTTTACGTCCTTAGCAACCGTTACTATGGAGTGGGAAAAGTCTGTTGGAGGTCCATTTTCGGAACTGTTGATGACTAAGAAGTAAGAACATCGAAGCTCCGACATTTACCATAGCAACCATTGTTTACGTCCTTAGCAACCGTTACTATGGAGTGGGAAAAGTCAGTTGGAGGTCCATTTTCGGAACTGTTGATGACTAAGAAGTAATAACGTCGAAGCTCCGATATTTACCATAGCAACCGTTGTTTACGTCCTTAGCAACCGTTACTATGGAGTGGGAAAAGTCAGTTAGAGGTCCATTTTCGGAACTGTTGACGACTAAGAAGTAAGAACACCGAAGCTCGGATATTTACCATAGCAACCGTTACTATGGAGTGGAGGAAATAAGTTAGAGGTTCATTTTGCTTTCTCAAAGAGTGGTGATTAATGCAAATTGAGGTTCAATTGCAATACTTTGAGAAAGCATACTGCTGAGGCACTTGGCAGCGGTTTTTCAAAAAACATACTATTTGTCATCAACGGAGACTTATTTCGAAAATAAATTTTTTAGAAAGTTTGTTTATATAGGCTAAATATAGAACTGATCATATCATTTGATTACTTGACGTCGCATGATTTCATCACTGTTATGTATGTTCAATAACTTACTTAACATATTTCTTCCTTACGTATATTGATTTCATAATTCTTTTTATAAATTCACGGAACGCGGTAGTATTCCATGCGTCAAGCAGAAGACACCGAAACTATATAATGTTTGAGATCGCACGCTCGATTTTCTTTTAACCAAAACGACTTTTTTTTGGATGCGAAACAGAATCTCATGATCATCTGGTATCCCAATTGAGCGACTGACAAAAAGAAATACTCAAAAACTCGTTCGCAATAATGAGTTCGAAGTACCGTGTCAAGCGATCTATTTCTTTTCTCTCCCGACCAGATTTTTGTTCGGATCATTTTTTTGTTTCATGAAGTTAGTCGCGGTAGTCTGATAAAGCAGCTATGTTCACGCATAGTAAGAGGTATAGATCGTCCAGAACGCCAACGTAACAGTTTACATGCTCTTGCTTCGCGCGTAGAAATCAAACCATGGGAAAAATTTCGAAAATAAATTGTCAATGAAGTTAGAAAAAATATGAGAAAACTATTGCTAATGGCCGTGTCCCATAGATTACAAAAAAAATATTGCAAATTTTTTCAAAGTCACAGAAGACAAGACACATCGAAATTCATCCCATGTTTATTTATAATTGATTTTACATGGGCAAATGATGGTTTAGGCTGCGGATGTTGGCGTGTCGACCGGAAATTTCATTCGAATAAGGATACACCTTAATCCCCGATGATGTCCAGGTGGCTAGGATGGCCGATGGCAGTGTCTCGAGGGTGCGCTCGTCGTATTTTAACTTTGAGAAACTGACCCCGGACCCGAATGATGTCCAGGCAATCAGGGATACCGATGATGATGTTCCAAGGGTGCGCTCCTGGTATTTTTGGTTGGTGAAGCTCACCCTGGACCCAAACGATGTCCAGGTAGTCAGGGTACCCGATGAGGATGTTCCAAGGTACGCTCCTGGTATTTTTACTTGGATAAGCTGACCCTAGACCTGTACGAACTCCACGTAGTTAGGGTCGCCGATTACGGTGTCCCAAGGGTGCGTACCTGGAATTTATGGTTGGTGAAGCTCACCCTGGACCCAAACGATGTCCAGGTCATTAGAGTCGCCAATGACGGTGTTCCAAGGGTGCGCTCTTGGTATTTTTGGTTTGATAAGCTGACCTTGGACCCGGACGATGTCCAGGTAGTCAGGGTACCCCGATGAGGGTGTGCTAAGGGTGCGTTCCTGGGATTTTTGGTAGGGAAAGCTTACATTTTGATGTGTCATGTCTTATATTCTGTGAGTTAGTAAAAATCTGCAATATTTTTCTTGGAATCTATGGGACACGGCCATTAGCAATAGTTATTCCACATTCTTGCTAACTACATTGACAATTTATTTCCAAAAAATTCTCAATTGTTTCATTTATACGTGGATTTAAAAACAAGAATTGCAACAGTTCTGAAACCCAATTACAAGATCGATTCGTAAAATGTCCAATAAGGGCTCCTACTACAGAAAAGTTAAAGTTCACGATAGATTTTGTCGAGTCCAATATTGTATTTTCCATCATGAGAGTTTGGTTGATAATAATTATTATACATGTATGATTGAGTCAAAAGAGAAATTCAAAATATGGCATTATTTTTGTTTTAGAGAAGATTTAAATGCTGTACTAAATCAACTAATTTCTACTAATTACTTATAGTTTTTTTTGTGTAACGCTTATGCGTACATATATTTGCATTTTGGAAAAATATTTACTGAATCTTATTACCGACGCTAATTAGTGAATCCTTAGTGTAGGTACATTTTATTAATTATTATTTTTATCATACATAATGCTCCGCAAAAAAAATTGAAATCTTCAACAAACTCTTTTTTAAAAAAAAAAGTAAAAATGTTGTGTCAAGCATGTGGCAGAATTGGCTTATTTCTTATAATCTTAAAAAAAAATTGAAATCTGTAATAGACACATGAGTCAAGTTACTTCATCTGTATTCATTCTGATTAGTTCTCATATTGGTCGAGTATTACATATCAGGAGTCGAGTATTACATTATCCCCGACGACAAGTTCTTATTGAAGTTTACTTACTATAGAAGACGTTGTCAATTTTGAGGGAACCAATTACGAAAAAGCTCACCGGAATGCTTTTTGGGTACCTCATCAATTATTTGAAGAACTAATGACAAACCAAATTGACGCCACACAGAATTTCGAAAACCTGAAGTCAGATTCATCATCAGCGCCCCCGAAAACCCATTGATCCGAATTTTCACGATTCTCCGACTGAAAATATACAAAATCATGAGCTTCTATCTTGAAACTGTCATCTTGGATCAAGAATTTTGAGAATTTGATGTCAGAATCGTTATCAGCGACATTGAAAACGCCTGTATACGGAATTTTAAAGAAATATATCGAATATAAAAATGTATGCTTCAAAATATTGATAAAATGAAAATCCACAATATTGATTCCAATTTTTTGGCCGCCATTTTTCTGCAAAATATCATAGTCGAAAAAACTCAACGAATTTGGAAAGTTCAAATATTCTGTGCACTTTTGTGCATATTTTCAACACTAAAAATACAATTCCTTCTTCCTCTGATTTTGGATTGAAAAAAAGTGCTCCAAAAATCGCTTTTTTTATTTTAATTCGTTAATTATTTATTGAAAATCAATTTTTTCAGTCTTTTCAACCATTCTATCGTGTAGAGCATACCCGAAAATAGTATGAATAACGATTTTGCAATAAACCTTCCGTCTTATTCATCAAATCATTCGAGCTCGAAAGTACAGATAAAATTTCTGCAATTTGGGATTTAATGGGTTAAGAATCGTAATTTTCCAATTACTAAATTAACTTTACATATTTCTTTATCTTACTTATTTGAAAACTTGAAATTTGTCCATAGTGCCGACATAATATTCACATGAATCATCTCCACGATGAAACCTTAGTTTTGTATTTTACTGGATGTAAAAGTTATTATAGAAATATTTATAATTTACTGAAACATATGATCAATAGTTTAAATTATGAATATTTGTCTTTTTGAAAGACAATGGAAGTATTAATTATAGAAGAATATATAAAGTCTATCTGAATTATAAGATTAACTGAACTTGCAATCACAATACAAAAATATATTTTAAATGAATCAAACGATCGAGGAGAATCTGTGAAACCATATGAACTAGAAATAATTAGGTGATGAAGAATATCATACTTATGTAAGTTTAAGGTACTAGTACGGTTTAGAATTTTGAAAAAATCAATTCATTTTTCACATTTCATGAATCCTTATACCTCCAAAATTGACCTCCTAAAATTTTGGAGTGATATTTCAAAAAATAAAGAAATTACAGCGATTTGGATGCGCGCGCCTTTTCGACGCTCTACCGGCGGTTAAAACTTTGAACGCGTTTTACTCAAAATAGCATTTTTTTAAACGGTGCAGACTTATTCTCCACATCTACTCAATGAATTTTTTTCATTTTGGTTACATCTGTTTACTTTTGATGTCCTCTACCGTAATCCACCAGAAAATTTGAGAAAAATTGAAAAAAAAATTGGCAAGTGAAAAAAGGTGAAACAACACAGTTTTCACACAATTTTCTGGTGGATTACGATGTAAACCAGCTTCCTCTGTAAAATGCTTCTTGACATTTCTGTTTCAGACTTGCCATTTTGGAGATTCACCCCGAACAGTGCGAGGCTCTAATTTTCGAAGACTCGACTATGACGTCATATAGCAATAAATGTTCAATGGAAATAGTATTTAAAATTTTTTTTTTCACTGCCAAAATGTGTGGTAACTACAGGAAAAAATTTTCATCGTATTCTAGAATAAAAGGAACGAGAAAAAAATGTTTAAAATTGGTCATTTTTCAGCCTTATAAACCGTACTAGTACCTTAAGAAGGTATTCGAAGATATTCGATCCTACCAAGTGGCGTCCATTTGGTTCGTCATTAGTTCTTCAAATAATTGATGAGGTACCGAAAAAGCATTCCGGTAAGCTTTTTCTTAATTGGTTCCCTCAAAATTGATAACGTCTTCTATAGTAAGGAAACTGTAATAAGAATACGTAATACTAAACCAATATGAGAACTAATTAGAATGGATACAGATGAAATAACTTGACTCATGTGTCTATTACAGATTTCAATTTTTTTCTAAGGAATATAAGGAATAAGCCAATTCTGCCCCGTGCTTAACGCAACATTTTTAATATTTTTTAAAAAAATATTTTTTTAAGGATCGAATATAGTTTGAAATTCGTCATGAAGAAACATGAGGGGAAAATATTTTTATTTTTCATCATTTTACTTTCTCCAATTCATTTGGATCTCTCCAGATCAAAGAAAATTACCCAGAATTTCCTGGAATTGTGCAAGAACGATTCGGAAAACAAATCATCCAACAATGAGTCAATAGCACACTTGAAGACTCATTTCGATCATTTTCGACGGCTGAGGTTAGAAATGATCAATTCAAAATCTATTTTGATTTTTTTCGACGGCAGGAGGCACAGAATTTCCCCTAGTTTCTCAGAAGCACACTATTCCAGATGAAAAAGACCTATACAGATATGTGATTAGACCTATACTTAAATGTCTGACCTTGAATCCTTGATGTTTATTGTAATATTAAAAGAAACCGCGTGAACGTCTCGTACAGCGGTTTGGCAGCTAGTGGCCAAACAGAGAAACCGGAGCTTCAATCGAATTGAGGCATATTTTAGCCGTTAAAAATAATTCCTTGAGAATATATATCCGAGTTCGATTATTGAGGCAATCGATTACACTGCTATAATATCGGGAGTCACAATAGGACGACCAATTTAAAGTTTTCATGAGAAAATCGAGGACTTCAACACTGATTGCCTTATACTTATAGGCCAGACCGCGCTACTTAAGCCGCGTGAACGGTTAAAACAGCGTTTCGCCATTTAGTGGCCAAAGACAGAAGCCGGAGCTGATTTTCATGTTATTTCCACATTTTGCATAGAAACGTTCCTGATTGATTAATGATTTATCTTAATAGCCTATGATACTTTAGGGTACATAGTAAAGCTACTGTCAAAATTTGGAGGCGATTGGTTCAGTAGTTTTTGAAATTTTTGCGAACATACAAATAAACGTTTACTCTTTGTATAATAGTAAGATAAGATATAGTATCACAAGTCTAGCCGGGACGATGAAGGAGCGCGCGTCATAAAAAGCCCATGACAGGCTCGTTGCTAGGGGCGTCGTTATGAGCATTCCCAATAAATGGTAGAGAGCTCTAGCAAACTTTGCATGATGGTCGACTAGCAAAGAGGGCATAGAACTTGTCTCGCACTAAATGCACAAAATTTTTCTCAGTGCAGAATATTTCGATCATTAAGTGGATTTATATTGAAAAAACTTGTGCAAAATAATATCTAGCTTCTTCCTTAATCTGCAGTAACGGTTGCTAGACACGTAAACAATGGTTCCTATGGGTAAAACGGAGATTTGGTTTATAATTTAAAAATACTGGAAACGAAACTTACGTGGATTTTTTTCTTCACCTCAGCAACGGTTGCTAGGGCGATAAATAACGGTTGCTAAAGAGCTAATTGGGGAAATTTTGTGTCCTTTGCTGTCGATAATGATGGAAATGGGTCATAAATTGATAATTTCCAACCTTCGTAATGGTTGCTAAGGATGTAAAAAACGGTTGCTAAGGATATCAACAGTGGTTGCTTATTGGAAATATCTCATCGATTTTCATCGATTCTCATCGATTCTCATTGATTCTCATTGACTCTTATAGCTCCAATGAGCACTTATGAGGATTTGTGAGAAAACACGTTCGAAACAATTGCTAGGGAAATGAACAACGGATTTTTTTGAAAGTTATACGGGGCTAGATTCTGCCGCGACTAACCCGCGACACACACACACACACACACACGTACTCTTTTGGATTTCCATGTTTTTCGACCCGTATATTACGAAAATCGGGCTCCTGAGGTCTGATTCGGTCGGTCGAGTTTTGCCTCATTACAAAGCTTTCTCTTTCAGGAAGAAAAACGTCAGCTTTCGATGTAGACTATTTAACAAAATAAGAATAAATAGCTTTTTGAGCCGCATTCTTATCTTTCTGCCAATGCACTTCCCACATCAGTCCCAACTCTGAGAACTCCTGTGAGAGAGAGAGAGAGAGAGAGAGAGAGAGAGAGAGAGAGAGAGAGAGAGAGAGAGAGAGAGAGAGAGAGAGAGAGAGAGAGAGAGAGCCGATATCAGCTTCTAGACTTCTTTCCAGTTCAATGAAGAGTAGTAGTGAGGAGGATCAGAACCCCTACAAATACCACATTCAATCAAATCATTAATTCACAATGGCTGTCATTTCGCATTATATTTTCAAGATTTTCTGAATATTATCAATGTGTCGCTATTCTTGTGTTACAGTTGCTTGAAAAGTCAGAGACAATTTCGCAGCAAAAGACTGTTCTCAATTACTCCCCTAGGGAATATTATTCTAAGAAGCCAAGTTCTTTACGTGCGTCTCCAACGAATATGCCTCTAATTACAAACGACAAGATTGATTTGAATGAATGGAAAGATCACCGAGTATTGGCTCTTCGTAATAATCATTACCACCCAGGTGTCCTGAGGAGTGCTACAGAAGAAGACTTATTTATTCAGTTAGATGACAGAGAAGAAATTATGAAATTGACAAATATACTATCTACTAGAAAATATGATGTAATAAGTGATGCAAGCCCATCTTTAAAACAGATATCCATTGATACTCAAGTTTGTTTCCGCCATTCTCATTCCGAGAATTCAAATTATTCTGGACTCAGTAATGTGTTTTCAATTGGCATAGTTTGTAAGATATTAAAAGAGCCCACAAGATTTGTTGTAGAAATGTTATGTGAAAAAGGACATTATACAGTTAGACGAGCTGATCTCAGACTAATTCGACCACCGTGGTGGGATGAGCTGATGGAGAGCCTTGAAGAAGGAAAGTCGTCACATCTACAGAGAAATGGTAAAATACTATTCATTCATAAATCTATGTTAATTCTATGTTTCACAGAAAATAAAGATATCATTTACCAAGAGAAAAAACTTTATCGGGGTGTGTGAATTCACGAGTATGAGTGGAGCATTATATTTCTGTAGCAATTAATCATTATACCACAACTAAAATGCTTTTTTACATAATATGCTGGAGGTCAGCTTCTTGGACTTTGAAGGTTTTGTCAATAATGGAGAAAATGATTTTCTGTTTCTCTTTCGTTAATAGAAAAATTCATTTCATATTATTCTAGATTGCTACTTCATTATCTTTCTGTATTAAAAGCCATCCCTCATTTTTATCCCTAATTTTCATCCTTCATTTTTATCCCTTATTTTCATCCCTCAATTCCATCCCTCATGTCCATCCCTCATTCACATTCCTTATTTTCATTCCTCATTTTCATCTCTCTTCTCCTCTATCAGAACCCCAAAACCTATGTGAGCAAAATTTATTGCAGCGACTTCTTACCTCCCCCTAATGACATGTCTATGCGTCTGGTTGAATGGGTGAAAAAACATAAAACCACACAAAAGTTTTTGTTTGAATATATCCAGGAGGATATTTATAAGATGAATAATGTTGCCCAAACTATTTGTTTGAAAATTTCTGGTAACCAGCGAGAGCGGGGGTTTTACCAACTTGACTTCACAAATTCTTCCATGTGAATTCTTTTCATCAGTGGATAACAGAATATTGAATCAAAAGTAGGGGGTTGGCGAACGAAGCAAGTTGGAGGGTAACCTCCCTAGTTCCTGTAAAGCGCATGAACAAATATGGTAGAAATACAGTGAGACGCACACAAGTTCTTATTGGAGTGCTTTTTCTTTTTATAATCAGAATTAAGTGCTGCCACTCACACCACTGAGAAAGATAACGCGAAATTGATCTTTTTAGCGGAGTTAGTGTTCTCTAAAACTAATCCTAACTTGGAACAATCCTCTCAAATCGATTCCGAACTATCAATGAAATGAACCTCTTATAAGGTGGTATTTTATTCTACCATGGAAGAGAATTTCACTATCTCAAGAGACAAGCTTACTTGTTAAGAAGTAACAACATAGCTGACTAGTATGTCAATCTCAGTTTCATTAATATTTGTTATTGACTCCAGTAAACACGTAGAAAAATTACAAATGTTTTTTCTTCTGCCTTTTTCAATTTTTCATACGGAATTATTTGAACATTTCTTCCCGTAATTTATCATTCCGGGAAAGTCAAGACACAGGAAGTTAAGCAAAACCTGCTGTCAAACGCCTTAGCAATATGGTTCATCAGAGAGACTTTGATTGAAGGTTATTATGTGAAATATTGCTGTTCTTCACAGAAATCGAATTTCGAATATTTTCTCTACCTTAGCAACGGGTGCTATAGAGGTGAACAACGTTTGCTATAAAGTATCCCTACTAGAAAAAGTCACCTGATTAATCACATGATAAATCATGTGATTTATCATGTGATTTATCATGTGATTTATCAGGCCAAAACGTCATGTAGTTAAAAGTTAGAGTATTGAAAATTGGAGTTAGAGAATGGTTTGATTGGGAAGAAACATATGCAATATATAATAGTATTTGAATAAATTTAATTTATATTTCACAGCAATTCCCTGCATACTTCATAACATCAACTTCTGTAACTAATTAGTATGGCATGAAAGGTATCGACTTAAAAGTAATTGTGTACAAATTAAAGAACAAACGTGGTTTCAGATCTGATAAATTAACAGATTTGGTAATGCGCAAATGAACATTTGATTGTCCACTTCTACTAAAATACAAATTGTCTTTATACTACTCGTTTTAATTATTTGGTCTTTTCTTTCGATATTCTGAACTAATTGAAATTGTTTACAGAAACTTCCAATTGAATACTGTAGTAGAACAATATTAATGTTAATAAACTGTACCCCAAGCCACAGTTGAAACACAAAAATATAATTGTATTGACACCTTCTCAGCATCAATTGTACAGATCTAAATCATATTCTAGAATACAATACTCTATAACATTTTGACCCGAGTTGACTAATTATTCTGGTTTGTACGTACGCATTGACATATAGGCTTTGATGTTGTAATTTTTTCAATCTTACTAGGAGAGTGCCCTTTGGGTCACCAAATGGCACCAAAATTTAAGGGGTCTCGCCTGATACTATCACCAGAGATCCCTGAAAGCCACAGGGTCTAACGCTCAGCCATTCTAGAGAAAAAAAATAAAACATAACATGATTAGTTTTCCATTATTGGCGGTACAGGGCATAACATGGTATACGGTACCCAATACATATCAATACTTGTCAACCACATATACCAATGAACTTTTCATTAATTAGATTCAAAACTGAACTCAATAGCTACTCTGTCAAATTATCATCGGCTTATCCTACTCTTTTTATAGGATATATGAGGGTCTCAACATGTTAACCAAGATATCGTGGGAAAACATGTTGAACCGCTTCCCACCCAACAAAACACGCATCCCACCCATGAATATATATCAGAATATATATTCTATAGTTATTTGAAGAAGGGAAGTACCTATAATATTACCTCATTCTCTTCTACAGTCCAGAACAGTTGAATTTTTGGCGTCAAACAGTCATATCCATTCAAAACTGTATCTGGACATATACTAACTTCCTAGCTAAACTATCCTTATGGATGCGGATATCTCTCCAAGTCTATGGAATTATGGGCACATGAAACAGAAAAAATGTACCCACTTACCTAAAGTAACATGCGCTTCATTGATATGATGTTGCCATGTTATCCCACACTGCAAGTTTGTTGGGGATTAGTTTTTGCGCAAATCTGTCACTTTTACTTGAATCTCTATGGTCCACCAGCTTCCATTGAATTTGTTGCCTTCAGCACAGGAATGATGTTCTAGAGGATGAAAAATAACACTCCAAGCCACGTCCATTCATGATTGTACTCTTGAAGTACCTGAAAAAAAAAAAAAAGAATCATTTTCTTTGAATTGAGAGATTAAAAGTAGAAAAAATCTAGTTCAACTCATAGAGAAAGAGAGTTTAAGAGCTACGTCAATTTAATTTGAACAGAAAATAGAAACACAAAATTAAAGGTTAGGTTACATTATTTACTTATCTGATGATTGATGAAGTGATTGATCCTTTCTGCAGCAATCATCATTCCTGATCCAGTGGGAGAGTTTTTCTCAACCCAAATTTTAGATAGAATTTTACTTTCCCAGCTCTATTCATAGTAGTACACAGTACACTACATAGCACTCACGTATACTCCATGGTATATCACTAGAGCCTCCCTGGTATATATAATATATATTCATCTAACTCATCCTGACTCATCCCGAAACAACAGGATAACTAGGCCATCTGTTGGCGCAACAAGTTATCACTGATTGTTGTGAGATGCCAGTGACCGCGGCTGTGATCAGTTGGAAATTCAAATACGGTGCACTACTGTATACTCCTATCAATAGAGCTGAGAAAGTAAAATTCTTTCTAAAATTTGGGTTGAGAAAAATTCTCCCACTGGGTCAGGAATGCTGATTGCTGCAGGAAGGATCAATCACTTCATCAATCATCAGATAAGTAAATAATGTAACCTAACCTTTAATTTTGTGTGTTTCTATTTTCTGTTCAAATTAAATTGACGTAGCTCTTAAACTCTCTTTCTCTATGAGTTGAACTAGATTTTTTCTACTTTTAATCTCTCAATTCAAAGAAAATGATTCTTTTTTTTTTTTTTCAGGTACTTCAAGAGTACAATCATGAATGGACGTGGCTTGGAGTGTTATTTTTCATCCTCTAGAACATCATTCCTGTGCTGAAGGCAACAAATTCAATGGAAGCTGGTGGACCATAGAGATTCAAGTAAAAGTGACAGATTTGCGCAAAAACTAATCCCCAACAAACTTGCAGTGTGGGATAACATGGCAACATCATATCAATGAAGCGCATGTTACTTTAGGTAAGTGGGTACATTTTTTCTGTTTCATGTGCCCATAATTCCATAGACTTGGAGAGATATCCGCATCCATAAGGATAGTTTAGCTAGGAAGTTAGTATATGTCCAGATACAGTTTTGAATGGATATGACTGTTTGACGCCAAAAATTCAACTGTTCTGGACTGTAGAAGAGAATGAGGTAATATTATAGGTACTTCCCTTCTTCAAATAACTATAGAATATATATTCTGATATATATTCATGGGTGGGATGCGTGTTTTGTTGGGTGGGAAGCGGTTCAACATGTTTTCCCACGATATCTTGGTTAACATGTTGAGACCCTCATATATCCTATAAAAAGAGTAGGATAAGCCGATGATAATTTGACAGAGTAGCTATTGAGTTCAGTTTTGAATCTAATTAATGAAAAGTTCATTGGTATATGTGGTTGACAAGTATTGATATGTATTGGGGTACCGTATACCATGTTATGCCCTGTACCGCCAATAATGGAAAACTAATCATGTTATGTTTTATTTTTTTTCTCTAGAATGGCTGAGCGTTAGACCCTGTGGCTTTCAGGGATCTCTGGTGATAGTATCAGGCGAGACCCCTTAAATTTTGGTGCCATTTGGTGACCCAAAGGGCACTCTCCTAGTAAGATTGAAAAAATTACAACATCAAAGCCTATATGTCAATGCGTACGTACAAACCAGAATAATTAGTCAACTCGGGTCAAAATGTTATAGAGTATTGTATTCTAGAATATGATTTAGATCTGTACAATTGATGCTGAGAAGGTGTCAATACAATTATATTTTTGTGTTTCAACTGTGGCTTGGGGTACAGTTTATTAACATTAATATTGTTCTACTACAGTATTCAATTGGAAGTTTCTGTAAACAATTTCAATTAGTTCAGAATATCGAAAGAAAAGACCAAATAATTAAAACGAGTAGTATAAAGACAATTTGTATTTTAGTAGAAGTGGACAATCAAATGTTCATCTGCGCATTACCAAATCTGTTAATTTATTAGATCTGAAACCACGTTTGTTCTTTAATTTGTACACAATTAGTTTTAAGTCGATACCTTTCATGCCATACTAATTAGTTACAGAAGCTGATGTTATGAAGTATGCAGGGAATCGCTGTGAAATATAAATAAAATTTATTCAAATACTATTATATATTGCATATGTTTCTTCCCAATCAAACCATTCTCTAATTCCAATTTTCAATACTCTAACTTTTAACTACATGACGTTTTGGCCTGATAAATCACATGATAAATCACATGATTTATCATGTGATTAATCAGGTGACTTTTTCTAGCAGGGTAAACATCAAAAATCGCCATCGAGAGTGCTTGAAAAAGTCCTAAAATTTATTTCCCTCTTCTGTAACAACAGTTCGAGTTGCTGGAGATCGAGAACAATTCACAGATTCTCAAAACCAATATTTTTGATGAAGTAAAATGTTCATGTAACTTTATATTTTGATCTAAAAAGATTGCAAATTTTTTCCAACTTTGATATTTTTCGTATTACTGTGAATTCTGCACGCAATTCTCTTACTTATAACAATATTTTTATTTATACTTGATATGTATATGAAAGTATCGAGATCAATTGATTTTCTGGCAAGTTTACCCTGATCTTCACTTAATAAATCTTCTCTGATCTTCGAGTTTTTTTTTTCTTTTTTATTTAGTTGTATCTGATAGAATCATCTGATATTTTGGGAAGTATAAACTTCATTAACCAAAATATAAAACTTTTATATTTAGAAATGATGTTCGAAGTTTTTTCAAGGGCACTTGACCTCAGGGCACATGGGGTAATTTATTCTGCAGGTAGGAATTGATACGATTTGATAAAATTTGAATACAACATCTGAACGTTAATATGTATGATACACGTGTAAAATAATAATCTCCTCAATTGCAGATGCAATTACATGAATATTTTCATAAGAGATAATTGAATCCATCACTGATGAATAATGTTAT
Organism: Aphelinus atriplicis; assembly: GCA_020882685.1. Classification (NCBI taxonomy): domain Eukaryota; kingdom Metazoa; phylum Arthropoda; class Insecta; order Hymenoptera; family Aphelinidae; genus Aphelinus; species Aphelinus atriplicis. Next base: position 35,757,722 of record CM037076.1, read on the forward strand.
TTAGGATTTTTGTATCATTATTGTAGAAGAATAATAATGATTTTACACATGAATAAGATTACTCATGAAATTATATATTTTTAATAGAATTCGAAGTTAAGTAGATAATTATGTCTGGTGAATTAATCTATTCTTGTTCATTATATTCATTTTATCCAGAAGATTTATGACATGCACTTGTTGAATTTACTTAATTTGTGAATTCAATAAGTATATATTATCACCGCCGTATTTATTAATAATTAATTAATACAATGGCCATAGGGCCTGGAGCATGATAACAAATGTAGGAATTGCGCGCACGAGGTGGTGAGGCTCGTGTGCGCGGGAGTAGGATCTTGAGCGGGAACAGTGTGGCAAATAAAAGATAGTACGGTTCTGACGAACACAATATTTATTTAATCTTAGGGAAGAGGTGACACAAAAGGGCAACGAGCCCTGGGTCGCGTTTCGCGGGCCGGAGCGAGAGAGAGCAACAAAAGTGAGTTGGCCAGGAGAGAGAGAGATGACGATCGGTCACGGTACTCACTCGGCGGCGCAGGTGTTTGTGCTCCGGCTTGGTTCGCTCGTTTACTCGACGGACAGCAGGGAGTCGGCTCGTGTCCTGGGCGACAATCAGGGAGTCGTCAGGGCCTGTTGTAGTGGCAGATGGGCGCGGGAACACGGTGGATCGGTCTCGTTAATCAGGGCCACGTGCTCTCGCGCGCAAGGGCCGGCAATGAACTGATAAGCTTCCGCCGCGCGCTAGGTCGGCCGAGCTTACTTCGGCCGTCTTCGGCTGACGTCACGCGACGCGATGCTCGAATTTCGTTCGCGACGCGGTCTCTCTCTCTCTCTCTGTCCATTGTCGGCAGCGCTGGCTCTCTCGCTGGGCGCTGAAACATGACTGAGTAACATAAATATAAGGCAAATTATAATGCCTGATGAAGAGAGATCTCACAGGGCTTGATATAACAAATAGTTATAATTAACAGCCCGTGACAATATATCTATATATATATTCTCTGACTCATCAATTTATGAAACTTCTGGATAGAATCAATCTAATAAACAAAAAATATGTAATTTGGCATGTTTAATATGCCTTGAGAATTTATTTATTTGAAATCGTATCAAGTTCTACCTGCAGAATAAATTACCCCATGTGCCCTGATCAGATGATTCTATAAGATACAACTAAATAAAAAAGAAAAAAACTCGGGAGGTCGGGCGCGAACCACCGAACCTTGGGTCGCGGAGCAAAAGCTTTGCCACGAGACCACCGCGTACTCTTACAATATAAATCTCAGATGTTATATTCAAGTTGTGACCCCTGAAAGGGGTTTACTTATTTACCGGCTGTGTGCGGTGCCGGAAGTATTGAAAATGAGTACTAAGTGCTCATTGTACAACTCTCACTCACCCACCTAATCATAATTTCAACGAAAATTTTGTGTTTGACACGTGCTCCATGTGTTGTGGACGCACGGCATAATCACCAAACCGCTCAGAGAGAGAGAGAGAGAGAGAGAGAGAGAGAGAGAGAGAGAGAGAGAGAGAGAGAGAGAGAGAGCTCACTTTTAATTTCTAATTCTTTGAATATAAGGAGCATCCTCGAGGCTTGCCTCAAAGTTCAAGAACTTAACCACTCCAAGAGTAATTGAAATCAGCTACGGGACCATGTCCCTAGAGCAAGATATTGACCCCTCGAGCCAAGTCGAGAGAACCGTATCAAGTACTTGAATGTAAAATGATACTTTTCGAAAAATTAAGGAGTTCCCACAAACGTTACAAATAGTTTAAGCTAAGTTCATATTCACATATTTCATAGTTCATAACACATACTTCCGGAAATCAGGTGGCGCGTCAGCGCCACCGACGACAAGTATGCGCAGCAAGCGCTCGTGGGGACGCGACTAGCCATTATATACAGCCGAATGTCGTGTTCAACCTCACTTTTTTAATTATTTTTGTTTTACCGTTGTCCCGCAGTCTTGTAACAGTTACAAGCAAGAACTACGGTCACTTACGATCACTTTTCTCAGAAAAGTTTCATCGAAATTGCTCTGGTTATATTCGAAAATAGAAGATTGAGTCGGCTAGCAGACGGAGTGCGTGAGAGCGCTTGAAAATTTGTCAACATTTCAAGATTTCAAGAGTACGCTATAGATATACAAGCGAGCGAGCGCCAGCGGTGCCCAGGGGTGAGAGGGTGACCGCGGTATAAGGTTGGTTATCACTGCGGCCTGTCGACTGCGCATGTACGCTCTCAAATGAAGTAAAGCAATATCATATCATCGAGTATTATATAGTTATAGTAGTATCGTCATAGTAAACAGCTGGTAGGCAAACATATGGGCAGTCGTGATGAAAAGTGCAAATGTGCTTGACGTCATCATAGCTACTTCAGCAGCTTTGTCAATCCGACTTTAAATTGATTGAGTTGTTTGACACGAGCTAACCTATTTGCTGGTGCTGATATACTTTTCAAGGTAAATTAGTTTCTTTTTTGGAAAGATTTGATTTGAGGTTATTCATTGACTGGTTAATGAATCTAATTAATCATTGTTTTTGCAGTTCAGAAATAGATCTGAATGAAGTTAAGAAGCTACAACTGCTCAGTATTTTCATACGGGCCACAGGAGTTGGCAAGACTCATCATACAAGATGAGAAAATAAGTTCTCGCCAATAACAGATTGACTTAATATGAAGATGAATAAGCAAGTAGAAGACTTCTACAGCACAGTGGATTTCAGTTGACGTGTTGGACCTTTTCGACAATAACATCTTATATAAATATGCACAAGTCCACAGGAGAAGACGTCTAAATATGTTATGAGTGTTACCTTCATTGACATTTCTGTGAGTGATTTTAGTATCCGACAATTGTGAGATGATCAGTGTAACCTCAAGACTGTTGACTTTACCAGCTCCTTATCCGCCACCTCATATAATTCTCGAAAATAGAAATTCATCACCTACTACCATGGAACTCTTGGATAACTATTTATACCTGGTGCAAGGACTAAATAAATATTGTTATCAAGTGAAAACCAGTGAACAGTTAAATGCGAAAAACAGCTGTGAGCGAAAGCAGCTCATGAATGAAGCTCTACATTATAATGGTCAAGTATAAACGCGTAGAACGCGAATATGTACGGGGTGGATGATAAGTGACAAGAGGAAATCGTCCGGGTCGCAGCGATAAATATCTGTATTTATTTGTACACACACACACACGCACGCACGCACGCACGCACGCACGCACACACACACACACACACACACACACACACACACACACACACACACACACACACACACACACACACACACACACACACACACACACACACACACACACACGCGCGCGCACACACACAACACGCACACACTCACACACACACACACACACACACACACACACACACACACACACACACACACACACACACACACACACACACACCACGCACACACACACACACACACACACACACACACACACACACTAATACAAATAACCAAGTTCGCTGATCGGCCGTTGTGTCCGGATCGACGCTGTACAACCGTCACCGTCGGCTCGTAGAAACTTCGTTTGTGGAGGTCGTGGCGCGCTCCTGGACGATGATGGGTCCCGTTGAATCCGCTGTCTGGGTCCGAAAGTCAGCAAGTGGCCGTGGCGTGGCGGAAAACGGAAACGGATAGGCATCGAAACTATTTAACCTACGCGTTATCACATTAATCCACGGTCGGGCGACAATAATTTTACTAAACTTTACGGCACAATTTACCCCTTTTTAGGCTTCGGTGATACTCTCGGGGGGAGATGGGAACCGTCCGTGGAGGTCGGCTCCCCGCGATCGAATATCGCTCCGACACTCACGCGCGCAATCATATCCCGAATTTCGGCCACCCGCGATTCGCGCGAGAGGGGGAAATGGGAAAGACGCGCGACGCTGCCCATGTTCTTACGGGTCTGCTACACCATCTCTACAAGAGGAGACGTCTAGCCGTGTTATGAGTATTAGCTTCATTGAAACTTCAGTGACTGATTTCAGTATTCGACCGTTTCAGGATGATAAGTGTAACTCAAGACTGTTGACTTTACTAGCTCCTTATCCGCCAGCTCATATAATTTACGAATATGAAATATGGAAATGAATCACAGATCACTGTAAAAATATTGGATAACTATTCATACCTGTTATAGGGATAGAATGAGTATTGTGATTAAGTGCAGAAGTGTGAACAGTTTAATGCAAAAAACAGCTGTGAGAGAAAGCAGCTTATGGATGAAGCTCTACATCTCTACAAGAGGAGACGTCTAGACATGTTATTAGTATTAGTTTCATTGAAACTTCAGTGAGTGATTTCAGTATTCGACAGTTCCAAGATGATAAGTGTAACTCAAGACTGTTAACTTTACCAGCTGCATATCAGCCAGTTCATATAATTCTCAAAAATGGAAATTCATCACCTACTACCATAGAACTGTTGGATAATTATTTATACCTGGTGCAAGGACTGAATAAATATTGTGATAAAGTGAAAACTAGTAAACAGTTACATGTGAAAAACAGCTATGATGGAAAACAGCTTGTCATGAAACTCCTCAACTTTACATGTAGACGTCCAGAGATGTTATGTAGTGTTTGCTACATTGACACTTCTATCGGTCATTTCAATATTCAACAATTTCAAGAGGATCAGTAAAACTGAAGACTAATTGACTGAACTAGAACTGTGAATAGTCCATTGTATTTGTTATTTTGTGTTTGTTGAAATATTTATTATAATAAATTTCTATTAAAAGAGGACTCTTGACCATATATCATCATCACATATTGATGAAAATTTTGATGCCTGATTTTGATGACTTCATAAGTCTATATCCACCTTTGACATATTTAGAAACTTTTTTAGGTAAGACTATAATATTACGATCCAATTTTGAATTTGCCAAACTTTGATTTGACAAATTAATTGTTTTTATCTGTTTTTTAAACATTTTATTTTATGTTTATATATAATTAAATGTTCTTCTCTCAATAGTGCAATTACTGTAAGATTTGATTCAATTACCAATTAGCTTCATATATGAGAGTATGAACTCATTTTCGAGTAACCGCTCAAATACCATGGCGCGTCTGTAGGTGGCGAGGCGTTGAGTCACGCGTGTATAAGGTATAGCGCGGCGCTCTCTCGCAAGAGTGTCGGCGTTCTACCGTCTATATAAGGGAGCTTGGACATTAGACCAACTCGCGCCTCCGCGGTCAATCCCAGTCTCCAAATTGGTCATTCCATGTTGGAGCACACTTTTTTGAATAATATTTCGTGACCCAGAAGTAATATGGCCGGTAAACTATTAGATTAAGACGGACCCAAGTCGTACGTCAGAATTAGTTTGCCAATGAGCCTAACATGGGCTGGAAGTAAAGTTGGATCTATGAAACATATTGTCACAATTGTCAAGCCATGCGTTCGCTTCATAACCCTGATATCTTCACAGGTTCAAAGTTCCAATAAAATAAACAGCTTTCTGACGAAGTTTGAAATGTACTTAATCTTGAAAGGGCTAATATAAATGCATTTCTGCATTTACACATGCCCCGATGTAGGTAGCTCTGGTATCCATCTAATATATACCTCCCCTAAAACCATTCTTTACTCGTGAACTAGTTGTACGTTTCTTCAAAGGTTCGCTACTCTTCCATCAGAAATATATTATCAAAGCAATATTGTTTCGTTTTAGTTGTATATAGTATTCTAGAAGAAAAACCAAGAAAAAAAGTAAGAATATACATGAAAAATTACACTTCGATGTATTCTCAGCTAAAGCTTATTTTTATAATGTACATATTATCAACTATTATTAACAAAAGTTTCATCATTGCCCATTTGATTTTTTTTTATGAATATACTATAAAAAAAATTGAGTTTTGCCATTATTATATTTTGACTGACATTTTCCTCTGCAGGGGAGGCCTTATTACTTCTACCTCCACCTAAAAAATGGTGGCTAGAGGTCGTTTTCTCAGCATACTCTCCAAGACTTATCATATATGAGGAAATCAGCGTTGCCCACATTGGTCACTCAAAAGTGTCTTGGGTTCTCCCGCTAATTGTGAATTGTGGTAGTGTTCGCGGTGGCGTGACGGTGCTTCTTCTCAAGGTTTTGGTGATATTTTTTTTTTATCTCATAGCTTTATTAACTTAACACAAAGTTATTTAGCCTTAACAATGTGGCTTACATAATGAATATATTTATAAATATAGTTTGTTCAATGTATTTATCATATTATTTCTTATAAAATAAAACGTTTTATTCATCATATCTTCAAATTATAATCTTGGAAGAACTGATGTAGGATCTTGTAGGCGAGTATGCGACCATCTTGTAATATATGTATTGCTCTCGTAGGGAGTGGCAGGTTGATTTTTGCTAAATTTCTCACCAACTTAATTCTTCGCTGATCGAATATAGGGCATCGCCATAAAATGTGGTCTAGGTCTTGGGGGATAGCATCACAGGAGCAGTTCGGATCATTAATAAATTTGATGCGAGCAAGAGACGCTGCATGATGGTAGTGGTCGGCTCTGCTTCGGTTGATCGTGACAATATTCTCTCTGGGAAGTTTACTTCCATAGAACCATGGTTTACTACTTTCCTTGTAAAAGTACTGGAAGTATTGTGTTCCCTTGTCTCTGCCCATTGCTGTGATTTTGGCTGTTGTACTTACTTTGGCTGTTGATTTAAAGATTTGCCTCAAGTCAGAAAACGGGAGACGAGTATCTTCGCATGCTTCAATAGTAGTGGCATTCTTTGCTAGCTGGTCAACATGCTCATTTCCTTCAATTCTATTGTGTGATGGTATCCATACAAGTTTGATTTTGCTGTTATTAGAGCTGATCGTGTAGAAATTATCTATTTTCTTCTTTATTTCCAATATGTATCTATTGCATCTAATATCTAGCTTGGTAGAGTTTAGTTTCTCTAAGACGCTTAGTGAGTCACTAAAGATGATTACGTTATTTTGATGATTAGTTAAGGCCATATCTAGAGCGTCGCTGATGGCCATGCTTTCAGCTGTGAAAATGGATGCCTTGTTTGAGATACTTCTGGTTATGGATATGTTTGTAGAATCAGAGAAACAGGCTGTCCCCACAGAAACGCTATTATCTATTTTGCTGCCGTCAGTGTAGAAAAATTGGTTCCAGGGTCATTGGTAGACATATAGCTATCACTTAACTTATTTCCAGGCTTAAAACTGATCAAAAAGTGGTTTTGATCACCCGCAGCATAATGTGATACATACCAAAAGAAAGCTTATTTTATTACCAAAATGTCCTGACTAGTCGCAGAGTGCTGCATTTGATCTATTTTTTGTAATCAACCAATATATTATGAGAATTAACGAAAATATTCTAAGAATGGGTGACCGCATACGCCACTTATAAGTATGCTTGTTACTCTGGTTTTCTCATAGAATTTGATTGTTTCGTGGCACTTGTACTTGGATATAAGTTGTTACTACTTTATTATCCAAGCCCAGAGTGAGAAGTCGTGAACCGGGTCTTTTTTAATAAATTTGGTTCACTTATAAGTGGCGTATGCGGCCAACCATTTTTAGTATATTTTCATTAATTCTCATAATGTATTGGTTGATTACAAAAAATAGATCAAATGCAGCACTCTGCAACTAGTCAGGACATTTTGGTAATAAAATAAGCTTACTTCTGGTATGTATCACATTATGCTGCGGGTGATCAAAACCACTTTTTGATCAGTTTTAAGCCTGGAAATAAGTTAAGTGATAGCTATATGTCTACCAATGACCCTGTAACCAATTTTTCTAAAAAAAATTGGCATTTTCCCAGTAAAAAAGTTCTCTTGAGTTTTTGCTCTAAAACATCTCTAGATAGCTCAAAATTGAGGTCAAAGGTCCTGAAAAAATGTCTAATATTGCAAACTCTACCACTTTGAGTCTCTGTCAGGATGGGACATATGATCTAAAAAATTCAGGGGACATGATGGAGTCTTCTGAAATTCATAGAAAAAATTTCAGAATTTTCTTTCATGTCCACTCTCTCACTTGACAGAGAATCACCCATATATATATATATATATATATATATATATATATATATATATATATATAATAAATAATGACTATATAATAATATATATATATATATATATATATATATATATATATATATATATATATATTCAGTCGCATATTCAAGTCATTAATTAATGTTTCCAATTGTTTATTTTTATTAGTAGAAATTTGTACGTTACTTGAATCCTCATTAATTCTATGAACAATCTCACTATTATTTTTCTGAGAGCTATTAGCACTCTCGTCAATCTCAAGAACTCTATGATGTTGAGAACTCTTGTCCAAAAGGAAATCAAAATTATCATTTAAATCATTCAACAAAGAACCGAGTGGATACCTAGCTTTAGTTGAAAATAATTTTCTTCTATTATTCATATTCCCAAATAAAAAAGATGATTTGTCAATTGAATTTATAATGCTAGTAGAAGAAGCAGTTTCATTATGTGTCTGTATAGCTGAAGCGTCAGCACCAGAGTCAAACAGTCCAACCGTTTGAGCAACACTTGAAGAAGAAAAACTCAAGCTAACATCGATTTCGGAACAAAATTCTCATGGATTCATCTCAAGTATTACAAGCTTTCTAATACGTTCCAGCCGAAACCGTGGGGGGTCTTTCCCACGGACAGGCTACCATACCAGTGGACGAGACCGGCTGCGTTTGTTGTTAACGTTAACGTGAGCTCACAACTGGGATCCCATTGGGTAGACATTTTTGTTGATTTTGAGGTAACACGTAGTTAGAATTGCGATTATCAGAAATTGTATTGTGCGGGGCTACGTCACGAATATCGGGACGTTCTAGAAGGACGGTGCTGAAATCGTGACGCACAAAGCGTTACTCGAGACGGCGGGAGGTGACTGACCGCCTCCCACCGTGTGCGTCACCAAGGGGTTGAGACTGCACTCCCACGAGGAATTAAATACGACCGCCTCGAGGCGCTCAAGGGTAGTCGTACAGCAGTCGCATGGTAGTCAGACGAAAGAAACTCGAGTTACGCGGAGACGATAGACAGTCCAACGCTCGGAGAAGGTAGACATCAAAGTAAATAGGGAATAAAAGCACATATAATTCGCGCTCACATTTGGGGCGTGAGGCGTCCACGCGCTGAGGCTCGAGTTTGGCGCGGCGCGGCGCATTTTCTCATGTTCGCTACTCAATTACTCGAATACAAAAAAAAGGTTCATTTTTTCAAGGCCTATATCGACGTAAAAAAACCTCAGCTTTCGATCTAGACTATTTAAAAAAATGAAAAAAAAATAGGTTTTTGAGATATGGCATGTTTTATGTTTTTTTATTCGGAAAACGTAAAAACTTTGGAAAACTAAATTCACCATCGGAAAGCTGAAAGAAAAAACTACATTGATAGCATATCCAACATTATTTAGATATTGGTCATATAGAGTCAAAAACAAGCGTCGGAACCGTGAGGTTTTATCGCCCGCGCGCCGGCTCTGGAGAGTTGACGAAAAACGCCCTATATATCCTTATCATACGGGCCCGCTCTTGGCACTTACAGGCTCACGCTTTGCGCTCACGTACCATTCAGGGTCGCGCTAACATAACCCTTTTGGCCAAAGCGTTGCGCAAGAGCGCCAAGGAGAGTACCAAAGAGAACGCCGAAAAGAGTGCCACCCCCCCCTCTGCGCGTGGGGCCCAGAGAGGTACCCCTACCTAAAAATGTCCGCACAGCCGTTTCAGCCCTCCCCCTCCTAAAAAAGTCCTACTACCCTGCCCTTCTACTGACTACCTTATTGAAATTTCTTTATATGAAAATTACAAGAGGATTGACTCTATATCCAGTGACTAAAAACTGAATTAATGATCCAATTCCAACTAGTAAATTTGTATTCAAATTTTCGAGGGAGATACCGAGAAACTTTGTTTTGCACAAAACTGAAAAGCTACATTTGTATAGAAAAAATGACTGGTTAGAGTGAAAATGACCTGTGCTCTTAGCTGTAACTTTAGTAACTAACATTTTGTTCCAATACTAGCATCGTGACTTGGGTACCACTATGCGCCACTAGAGCGCATAAAATGTTCAGAATACGAAAAATCAAAACAAGATTAGGAGTGTGAGAGCATTGGACCCTGAGACAGTGGATATACACTCTATTCTTGACCCGAACAAATATAAAAAAATGTTTTGGTCAAGGTTGGTGACCTGAATCCTAAGCGGTTTCCTACAGTAAATCTATATGTGAGTAACGACTTGGGGTAAAGTTTAATTTTCCTAGAGTTGTAAGGGTTTGTCAATAACTACGAGTAGACCATCTTGAAGCTCTTTATCTGAGGAATCAATTAGATTTTTTTACGGTCCAGAAATATTATGGCGTACAAGATGAAAGTGATCGATACGTATTGGATATTTCACTGATTAGTTGATGGGATTCATTTGAAGGTAGAAAGTAATTTTTCATAATATACGGATAATTTATAACAAGTTTTACCTCTGTAAATTTTTTGATTTTTAGACTATTTTCAGAGTAAATTGGGACGTATAAAGTTGATAGCAATATGATACCTCCAAAATTATCCAATGTTACAACTTTCTCATATTTGGGCTCGAAAATTTTGAAAAAATTCTATTTCGCTTTGAGGATCCAGATTATTAAATTGGATGAGCAGAAATTTTAATAAATGTAGACGTGGTGATTTGACGTGAAGCAGTCCATGTGTTGTGTGTATATATATATATATATATATTGTGAAGAGTACATTGCGGGTACTCGTTATAGTGCGATCGCCACGAGCCGCGCCGGAAACACGGGCGAGCGTCGTGAGCTGCAGCCCCCTGGACTCGATTCCACGTGGAGAAGAGAGAGAGAGAGAGAGAGAGAGAGAGAGAGAGAGAGAGATTTAGATAATATTTATTAACCTGTACATTATTTTGTACAATTTTACAATGGATTAACAATTAGCTTAAGGGGGTAGCCTACCTAAATTCTAACATGGTTAAGAAAAAATCGTACGAGGCCGTAAATTTATATTCTAATTCATTTTTTTACGGCGGTTTCAATGACGTATCGACCACCCCGGAAAAAAATTTTTTCATTGTAAAAAAATTTTTTCAATTTTGTAAAACGTACTTGGGATTTTTTTTCTCGGCTCCTAGAAGTCTAATCGCAAAACCGATACGTACGTTTGTGGACATTGTATTGAGGAACCCTAAAAAAAATTTTCAGCCCAAACCACTGAAAATAAGTCTCAATTATTCACCTCCTCCTGCATCACGTTTCCACCTTCATTCTGCAACGTCATAAAGATATCCATTCGCACAAAGTAATTAGCATACATGCGATGTGTGCGTGGGAGGATGTGTGTGTGTGTCTGTGCGTGTGTGTTCGTGTGTATTTGTGTGTGTGTGTGTGTGTTTGACACTCTCACCCTCACACACACACACACACACACACACACACACACACACACACACATTCACACACAAGCACACACTTCACACATTCACACATTCACACATTCACACACACACACACACACACACACACACACACACATCCTCCCACGCACACATCGCATGTATGCTAATTACTTCGTGTGAATCAAATGGATATCTTTATGACGTTGCAGAATGAAGGTGGAAACGTGATGCAGGAGGAGGTGAATAATTGAGACTTATTTTCAGTGGTCTGGGCTGAAAATTTTTTTGAGGGTTCCTCAATACAATGTCCACAAATGTACGTATCGGTTTTGCGATTAGACTTCTAGGAGCCGAGAAAAAAAATCCCAAGTACGTTCTAAAAAATTGAAAAAATTGTTAACAGTGAAAAAAATTTTTTTCCGGGGTGGTCGATACGTCATTGAAACCGTCGTAAAAAAATGAATTAAAATATGAATTTACAGCCTCGTACGATTTTTTATTAACCATGTTAAAATTTAGGTAGGCTACCCCCTTAATACTAAGTTATTTATAGCTAAAGGTTAATATGGAAGAGACATAGGAAAATATCGGCTTATAGCTAATTACATACAGTTAGAATAATTATTTATTAAGATCTAATTTATTAAGAGTTGTGCAACCTCTCACCACGGTCGCAAGCCAAAAGATGTGCGAAAAGTAGCTTTTTGAAAACTTGAAGGGATGAGGCATTAGTAATAATATGGGGGAGAGAGTTCCAAAGATAGGAAGCACTGACATGAAACGACCCCTCGAGAAATACCGTACGAAATCTGGGAACAACAAGCTCCGGTCTATATCCACCCCTACAGGGCCGAGTACTGGTGTTGATAAGAAAGTACTCAGCAAGATACTCAGGGCAGCCATATCTAAGGATCTTAAATACCATACAGGCCATGAAGTAGCTACGCCGAGTAGAGGTCTTAAGCCAATTTAGCTCGGTCCTGTAGGGAGAGATATGTTCGCTCCTCCGCACACCATAGATATATCTTATCCCAGTGTTTATGAGACGCTGCAGAACTTGGTTCCGCTCCTCAGAGAGATCACAGCACACGACGGAGCAGTAGTCAATTATCGGAAAGAGAAGCGATTTGATGAGGTGACATCTGAGCTGGTGGTTGGTGCTCCTGCGGAATTTGTGTAAGCGATACATGAGGGCATGAGATCTGGCCACGATTGAGGCCACATGCTCCCTCCAAGTAAAAGTGGAGTCAAGGATCACTCCCAGACTCTTAACTGAGGACTCAAGTTTAATGGGCGAGCCGTCAATGACAAGTCGCTGCGATGCCTCTATGGGCAGCCGAGGAATGAATGGTTCACTGCCGAAAACGATAGCTTTGGTCTTAGTGGCATTCAAGATCAGTTTATTCACCGTTGCCCAAAGCACGATCCTGGCCGCGACCTCACTCAGAAAGTCAAGTGTGCGAAGTAAGTCGTCAATATAGCAGTGGATGTAGATTTGAAGGTCGTCCGCGTATAGTAAGTAATGCACGCCAGGTCCCAAGCATAGCGAAACGTCACCGATATAGAGGGCGAACAGTAGGGGGCCCAGTACAGATCCTTGGGGAACCCCCCTGTTGAGGCCACAAAAATCAGTGAACGTTCCATCCTCTCGTCTAACACACTGCTCCCTTCCTGTCAGATATGAAGCTATCCACTTTAGTGAGGCAAAGGAAAATCCAAGCTTTGCAAGCTTGTGCAGTAGTGTGGAGTGACATACTGTGTCAAAGGCCTTGCTAAAATCGAACAGGAGTAGAGCAGTTAGCTTTTGCACATTCTTGGCCCGACGGACATCGTCTGTGAGTCTGAGTAGTGCTGTCTGGGTGCTGTGACCACGCCTGAAACCCGTCTGACGCCCATCCAATAGGCCCTCAGATTCCACATAAGCACTGATTTGATTGAAAACGAGTCTCTCAAGGACTTTAGAGAGAAAATTAAGCAGAGAGATAGGGCGGAAGTCACTCAGGGATCCCGGAGTGGGGATCTTGTTAAGGGCGAGAACTACAGCTTTTTTCCAGGGAGAGGGAAAGTGAGACTGGTCAAGGGAGGAGTTGAAAATATTTACAAGGATCGGGGTGATGGCCGGGAGTGCCTTGGAGATGAAGTTCTGAGGCAGGCCGTCAACTCCCACAGACTGCGAGAGCGACCGGCCAACGGCAAGCTTCACCTCACCCGCGGTGACGCGCGTGAAGCTGAACCCGGAGCCATCGGCCAGCCCCCCCCCCGCAGCTGCTCAAGTGTGTCATCGAGGTTAGGAGCCAGTGGGTCATTCGCTATCCGAGCAAAGTTGGAGTTGATTTCCCCCTCATCAAACCCCCCAAGGTTGTTAGTCGATTCAGGAACCAGTCCAAGATGCCTGAGCTCCCTCCATATCTCTCTGCTGTCAGACAGGCCAACAAGTCTGCTTTTGAAAAAGTCAAGTTTGACATTCTTGGTGTTTTCATGAAGTAGATCACGGGCAGTTCTGTACGCATGTCGGTCAGTATCAAGTCTCGTTCTTTTAAAGCGCCTGTAAAGTCTAGTCTTGTTGTGTTCAAGGGCGTCGAGGCGGCTGTCAAACCATGGCTGTTTTTTACTGTTGACCTTGAGGGTCCTAATAGGGGCATATCTGTCGATAGCTATACAGAGATTCTCATAGAGCTTATGTACGTCAGTTTCAGTGGTTCGGTCGGTGTCCTCAAGCCACGTCCAGTCACATCCAGTGAGAAAGTCACAGAGGTCATCAGGTTTGATTGCTTTGAAGTTTCTATACGTAAAAGTTCGTTCCTCCGGCGATGAGGTCATGACCGTCAATAAATGGGGTCTCCGTCTTCCAGTGGTCAGTCACAGTGTCAAGGTTGTCGACGATGCAGAGGTCGAGCCAGGTGTCAGCATTACCACGGTGGAAAGTAGCACCATGGGGAACGAGCCGCAGCGATTGCTGGGAAATGAAATTTCTGAGAAATACAGCATCCGACGAGTCAGACAGCTGGTTCGCATTGAAGTCTCCCAGTAATACCTTGGTGCTGTAGTCCGGCAGATGGAGAGTGAGCTTGGGAATGAGATCCGTCCCTTCCTTGAAGGGGGCATGCGGCGGTCGGTAGACCACGCCAGCGAAGAAAGTGTCATTTCCAGAGCTAACCTCACAAAATAGAAACTCCGGAAAAGCCCTGTCACCAGCCCCGTCACGCGTCGATGTGCAGGGCACCGACGCTGTTAGCGTACGGTGAATGAACAATGCTACGCCACCGCCTCTAGTGCTGCGATCATTTCTGACCAGCGTATAATCATGCAGCCTCACCATGGGATCATTATCCGGTATGTTGGGACCAAGTTTCGTTTCCGATACAGCTATGATATGAAAGAAGGGTCGTGACTTCAGGAAACGTCTGATGTCCTCAATGTGCGCTCGAATCGAGTTTGCATTGAGGTGGCAGACTCTCAAGTTGTCCACAGCCACCGAACGGCCCTCCGGGGCAGCAAATAGCAGTGCGCGAAGGTTGGGTTTAGTAAGAATATAAGAGCAAGTGTGTGAGAGGTTGCACCACTCTTGTACATTTGTACCGATAAAGATTATTGAGCCAGAGGGGCTAAAAAATTATCCACGTCCTCCGGAGCGCTGATGAGCACCGGCGCCTCTCTCCTACGCCTAATGAAAATACTCCCATCCATGTGAAAAACGGATGGACGAGGCACAAGATCACGCGTTTTGTAGCGCGCAATTTGGTAGAGTTTGAAGACATGTGATGGGAGGAATTCATTCACGTTGATGAAGTTTGGGGGATGAGGCGACGTGGCTCCCGCGCTCAGGAGGAACTCTGGATCTATCGCGGAAGTGTGAACTCTACCCAGACCGATTTTGCTTTTGATAATTACATCAATAAGAGCCGGCGAGATCAGCGTCACAATTATAGAGGTGGGGTTTGGCGCAGGGGGGGGGGCAGAGGAACCTGCAGTCGATAAACCTGCAGTCGACAAAGTCGCGGTGCTGGGGCCTCCCGCTCGACCGCGCGGCCTGATCACACGAGCTTTGATTACATCGTGCTGCTGAAGCTCATTGTAAATAGTGCGTAACGCAGCGAAGGCCAGTTTGCGCAGGTCAGTGACGGCATCAGGAGTAAGACCTGTTAAAATGATTTCAGCTGATAAGGGTTTTGCCGCCACTGAGACCGACTGTACCCTCGCCGCGAGCGCGGTGTTAAGCGATTGGAGTTGCTGAAAGCGAGCTTCATCAGCAGGAGTAGTCTGGGATGAGCATGATTGGACATGCTCATCAAGTTTACGTTCGAGAGCTGTCTGCTGCTCAGCAAGAGACGCGACCCCCGACTCTACCCTCTCAACCCTGCCAATCAATGCAGGCAGGTCTTCAAGCACCGCGAGCTTGGATGAGATAGTATCTACTAGAATAGCAGCAAACGCGTCCTCCATTGACCCAGTAGATGAGAGGAGAGAGTCAGAGTATCCTGAATTCGCAGATTCAGGACGAGAGCCGGGGAGGTTTACAGCCGATGCATCACCGCGCGATGATGCTCCATTTTTTGCCAAAGCTTTGTTGAGACAGGTGTCACAGACTGTCGCAGCCTGCCCATTAATTTGGGTTTCGGTCAGGCCCCCACACTTCGAGTGGAAATGCCTGTGACAGAGCATACAGCCGTACACATATGCATTGTGCCTGGCAAGCTGCTTGCACTGAGAGCAAGTCCCACCCGGAAGCGGGAGAGCCGCTCTGACGCGCCTTGTCTTACCAGGGTCAGATATGATGCACGAAAGTCGAGGGGATTAGGATGAGAAGCTAGGACTAAAGCTAAAACTAAAACTAGAAAATTGGCAAGGCCAATGCAGGATGGCCCGCACGCAATACAATGAGAAACTAGAACTAAAAGTGAACTAGAAAATTGGCAAGACCAATGCAGGATGACCCGCACGCGACAGAGCGAATATGCAACGTACGGACAGAGCAATGCAGAGTTGGCCTGAGCCCACACGCAAGCCAGGAGAGGCAGAGTGGGGAGTGGGCGGAGCGTACGGCTGCGAGTGGGGCGCAAGGCTGTGGAGCCGACGCGAGAGCCGAGACCGGGAGCTGCTGCCACCTTACGTTCAACGATGGAAAATGTAAGGGTAACTGTATTACCAATTGAGCACTCGGACTGTACAGGTGGCTATATCAATCAAGCAAATGATGATAAACAATAAACTAACACTGGTTAGTAATGTACAAGTAGCCAGTATCGGTGGACAAATGTTAATGTATAATTATGCACACCCGTCACAGTCCGGTATCGTAAGGCAGAGCACGAGTTTGCACGCAGGGTCCACACGCGTTATATCAGTGATAATAAATTATTATTACACTCGGTGCAGCAGCTCGGGACAAACCGAAGAACAGCAGAAAGGGAACACCCACTCTCACGCACGCACGCACTCGATAAAGTCTAGTATATCTTCAGTTCAATAGCGTGAATTTTTCTCAGCTGTACTTCACCGAGACGTAGGAGAGAGACAGCAGCAGACGGTCGATGGTGGGGGTCAGCGGCGAGCGGCGAGACAGCTTGGCGCCTTCGAGCGGGCCTAACCTCCAAAGGCCAGGAAAGTTTGCTGACTGTTAGTAGATGCAAGCTACGTTGGATGACAATAGTTATTGTTCACAACGCAAGCTTGCAATTTTGCGCACAAGCAATCTGCAAGAACGAGGCCCGTATGGGCAGAAAAATGCAGTACCAAGGCTTGGATGATGGAGCAGTATAGATGTAGTGTTGATGCGGGGCTTACCAGAGAGAGAGAGAGAGAGAGAGAGGCATAGTTCTTCAAATAATTTAGAAGCTTTCTTTCGCTCGAGTATTCTCCTCGTACCCCCAAATGGGTCTCCCCTCTCTCCGCAGCCAAGGAACCTTCCGTTTCTCGGCTTACTGAGCTTTCGCCGCGCTCACGTATCCCCTTCGATTCAAGTGCGCGATAGTAGCGACTAAGGGCTCATTGCGCGTGATGATTACCACCAATCCCCAACAATCGTGAGCCGCAACGGAATACCGCAAGCGCCCGAACGAGAGATCCCCTTTCCCGATATTCCCCCAGATTACCCCCCTCCCCCCGCCGTTCTTCCCAGTCCCGGGGCAGTGGCATCTATGCGAGTAGCGACGGTCCGTACCTGTGCACGGAAGCTTGTCGACGAACTTGGCGGCTGGGCGGGGAGCAGGGCTATCGATAAAAAGCTCGAGGTGCATTTCCTACTCTACGAGAAGCGTGGGAAACACCCCATTGCGCTATAAATAAATAAATAAATAAATAAATAAATAAATATATATATATATATATATATATATATATATATATATATATATATATATATATATATATATATATATATATAGTGGGGGTACCCCCTACTCGCTCCGCTCGCCAATCCCCTCTTTATCATTCAATATTTTGATGTCCAAGGAAGAAAATGATTTACATGAATGAATAAAATCAAGGTGATATTTTTTCTGCTAGCCTCGCATGCCAACACCCACCCTCGCTGGTTACCATCGAATCCTATGTACAGCACATTAGTTATGTTAATAAATGCACATGAATAATTGAAATAATTCAAAATCAATCAATTTGGAATTCTGATTTTATTTCTCTAGCAACTTTTGATTTGAGCATATAGTGCTGTACTCATGAGTACCTATTACTTTTAATATTTACAGATTTTTTCTCTATTTTGAATTGAGATAAGAAAGGATTTATTAGGTCTCGCTGGTATTGCATCCATTATATCACCTAATAACAAGTCACAATAAATTTCCACTTGATTCAAATTCTTGTCAAATATCAATTTTTCAAATTAATTATGGTGATGTTATAATTTGCGACCATGTTATCATAACAAACAACATTATTGAGGAGGAGCGAAGATGAGGATCAAGATGAGAAGCAATGATGAGTGATAATGAAGAGCAAAAGTAAGGAGCAAGAATGAGGAGCAAAAATAAGGAGCAAAAATGAGGAGCAAAGATAAGCAATGATGAGGAGAAAAAGTGAGGACCAATCGTGAGGAGCGACCACCAGGAGCAACCCTGAAGAGCAAGATGAGCAAGATGACGACGGCGGTGGTTCAACTTTTAAGGGGGGGGTAGGGTTTTGAAGGCAGAAAAAAAAACAGGTTCTTACCGATTTTTTTTTGGGCGTACGGTGAAAGTACATTTATTTCTGATTATTGTACACGAAAGAGTAGTAATTGAACTATATTCTGTGAAATATTGGTTGAAAAATATTGAAAATTGACCGAATGGCAGCAATTCTTCGCAGGCGCCTCAGAAATGAGTCGGTGCACTCTGTATCTCAAAATCTATTCAACCGATCGTTCTCAAATTTTTTACAGTATTTCCTTACATAATTTATGAGGTAATCCTGTTGAGATTTTTTCGTTTTTGATTTTATTTTTTTTATTATTAACAACAATAGTCATGAATTTAGGCCAAAAATCGGTATTTTCACTTTCAAGTCTTGTAAAAAGTTCAAAAATTTAAAAAAAATGAAAAAACTCGACAGGGATACCTAGAGGGACATAAAAATTAAGGGAAAAACTTTGGTTATTTCATTTCAAATGATCCAGTGCTGAGGTATGATGTGCACCGCAAAATGTATTTTTTCTGAGGCGCCTGCGAAGAATTGCTGCCATTCGGTCAATTTTCAATATTTTTCAACCAATATTTCACAGAATATAGTTCAATTACTACTCTTTAATGTACAATAATCAGAAATGAATGTACTTTCCCCGTACGCCCAAAAAAAAATCTGTAAGAACCTGTTTTTTTCTGCCTTCAAAACCCTACCCCCCCCCTTAATACACACACACACACACACACACACACACACACACACACACACACACACACACACACACACACACACACACACACACACACACACACACACACACACACACACACACACACACACACACACACACACACACACACACACACACACACACACACACACACACACACACACACACACACACACACACACACACACACACACACACACACACACACACACACACACACACACTCACACTCACACACAGTAACTGTGGTCAAAACTCACCATGGTTGGTTTCACTTTGGGGTTTTGAAAATGTTCAGGTTCTTATGGTAACATATTAGTTCAGTTTTATATTGCAAATTACAATCACAATTCAGGTCAAAAGGTTTGGATAAATGAACGATGATTGGAATTATTAGTTCACCGTTCACGATTTTCACTGGAGAAACTGATACGAGGAATCTTCGCGTTAGAATTACTATGGGGTACCCCTTTACTCGCTTCGCTCGTTAACCTCCGCTTATAGTTGATGCCTCAAAAAACCATGAAATTTTGGTCAACAATTTTTTTTGTCAACTGTAAAATATGGGAACCGGTCGCAACGAACCCAGGGAAGTGAATTTCTAGCGTCCATGAAGCTTAAACTAAAAGTTGACATGGTTGTAATCGTTCAAATCATTTTTGGAAGACCCAAAATGGCAGCCGAAAGAAAAAATCTAGCTTTCAACCTGGCTATTTTTATTCTCGGAAAATATAGATTATATAAAAAATTCCTAGAAACAAAAAAGTCTTAAAATCACTCAAAAAATATTCTTGAATTTCTTGAATTCTTTAGAATTTTTTGATGAAATTTTTCAAAATTTTGATTTCTCAAATTTTCAAAAAAACGCAAATTGCTTCAAAAATTCTGAGAATGTTCTTTGAGTGATTTTAAGATTTTTTTCTTCCTATGAATTTTTTCACTCAACCTATAGTTTTTGAGAAAAAAATGAATTTTTCTGTACGTTTCTTAGCCGGCAAAAATATAGCCGTTGCCCGACTCTACCACTAGGAGGTGAACGTTAACATTTCTTTATTTATCACTAGGATAAATTGCAAGAGGGAAACATTGCACAGGCTATAATTTGCGTTTGTTTGAAAATTTTAAAAATCAAAGTTTTGAAAAATTTTCATCAAAGAATTCTGAAAAAAATCACGAATGTTCTTCAAGTGATTTTAAGAATTTCTCAAATTAAATTTTAGTAATCTAGAAAATTTCATTTCATTATAAGTTGAGAATAAATCATATTTATTATTACCTGGTACTTATTTACTCTCGCTCTCTTCCTGTAAAAACTCCGGTTACAACATAATTAAAAAATTCTTTATAAAGGAAAAAGTAGTTATTGTGGACTATTTCCACTTATTCTTTACATTCTAAAACATCAAATTCAATGAAGTTTTTCTCCCCGAATCGATACCAACTAATAAAATTCACTTTTCTATATATTTCATGGAATAGTTATGTTTGGATCATCCGCACATCTCGATATACCGAACTGACATTATTTCATCTAATGTTTTTATTTCAGAGAGGAGTTTCAACAATATCATCGAAATATCTAGATCACTTCAATCTTTGACTCATTGTCAAGAAAAAGCAAGATGTTCTCATCGAAGTACAGGCACGAGTCCTTCAATTCCACTCACAGCAAATCGATTTGCCGATTGTGAAACAGTTAATTGTAGAGCTGTGAGTACATACGATGATTTGGAAAGTGAAGATGATTTGGATAAAGAAGATATAACATTTCCTCTCGACTCAGGTAATCTTAATACTTCTAACGTACATGAATAAATGACTTTTCCATACAATATCTATGCTCCCAAAATGTAATTTTTCTACAATATCTCTCAGCATCTCTCTCTCTCTCTCTCTCTCTCTCTCTCTCTCTCTCTCTCTCTCTCTCTCTCTCTCTCTCTCTCTCTCTCTCTCTCTCTCTCTCTCTCTCTTTCCTATTATCATAGATATTACTCTGTTCCGATTTCCTCTTCAATTATGTGGCCCAGGAGGCAGCTTATTCGGGTTTTTGCCCAGAGACAATCTCTGTCAAGTTTTCCTCTCTATCTTCAGTTTCTGTTGGAATGCCTCCGGAATATCATCTGGGATGAAAATTTCGACATGTGATGTTTCACCGACAACGTCGAACGAACGAGGTTATTGGCAATGATTTCACGTCGATTTATTAAATCATTTAAGTTGGGCACCTGGCATTAGTATACCAAATTAAATAATCGAATGCTTCTCAAATTTGGCTCTCTAAATGGATGAATGAATTCCGATAAACAATGAACCTAGCTGAGAGAGTCGTTCAGAGGTACTGAGGGTAAATCCAATCAAGGCGACCGGGCCTTGCACATACTGCAACGTTGCCAAGGAATCCTGGTGAATCAGAATTCAGAAGTACTCCAGGAAGCCACTCGACTGATTCTCGAGTTGCACCGGAAGAGTCATCTTCGAGGAACACTCGTTTGATACTTACAATGATTAGGAGCCACAGTGGCAAGCCGCAGGTCCATGCATTGAATAAATACACCAAAATTATATCGAATAACTGAGGTATATTGTTGACGAACTGCATCTCCTATTAGGCGTTGGTCAGTGTGAATATCTATGAGGCGTATCACGCGAACTCTCTAGAGCCTGCGCGTGTACGCTACCTCGAGTTTTCGATGCTTGCTTTCGACTCTATAAGTCCAATATCTGAATGATGTGGGATACAATATCAGTGTAGTTTTTCAAACACGAGAGATATACTCTCAATGATATTAGAAAAATTTCGGTAAATTCATTTACTGTCTAGTTAGTGTATAAATGCTCATCTTATGAATAATTCTTTCTGAGCAATTTATTGTATTGTGTGAATGCAACTCGAGACACACATAATTCAATAACAGATTCTTGTAAATTTTAGCAAAATAGAAACTTGATATTGACATTGATGCACGGTACCAGTGGAAGTTAGATATTCCAATTATTAACACAGCTCGATCTATATGATAGATTTTTATCATTCAGAATATGTATCCGTAAGCTAAAGACAAATTTTGAAAGGCGAAAACTATGGTTCCAACCAAGATATGATAATTAATATCTTGGGAGTATTACACGTTGATGCTTTCGATATGATCTATTGTTGACCCAAACAAACATGAGAATAAGTTTGGTCAAGATCAATGACCGAAATATCTAGTAGTCTCTGAAGGAGTGAAAACTATTTGATGAAATTACCATTTTACTTTTTGCGACTAGTGCGAGACATGAGTATAGGATCAAATTTAGTGGAAGTTTCAGCCTATCAATACAGTGAATTCAATGTGTCGAGAGAAACTCAGAGTAATATGCATGGCGTATGTGGTCACCTATTTTAAGAGACTTTTATCAATTTCCATAGTTTATTAGTTCATTACTGGAAATAGGTCAAATTCAGTACTCTAGGATTAGATAGAGTTCTTTTGTAATGAAATAAGCTTACTTTCAGTGTGACTCACATTATGGTCCACGTGATCAAAGTCGATTTTGCTCAGTTCTAAGTCTGGGAATTCACCGTGACAAGTATAAATGGAAACTCTCATTTAATTCTGGTCCATTGTTTCTGCATCAACATAAATTAACCATGGTAATTATTATGTAATTAAATCTTGTCTATCGAATGACGATGTCTATTTTGCAAATACAAAGACTGTCCAGACTTTTAGAAGATTATTCTTTTATGAAATTACGGGAGAAACTTGAATCATTGATAATTTTGTAGCCGAGGAGCACCCTACTGCAAAAAATCAGCTGAGAAATCACCTGAGAAATCACCTGAGAAATCACCTGATTTCTCAGGTGATTTCTCAGGTGATTTTTTGCAGTAGGGCAATGAATGAGAAGTGACCAAATCCGACATTGATAGGGTATTTATATGTAATCCAATAATTAATGCACTGCATTTGTAATAGCTTGCATTAGAATTCCCTTGCATTGGTATCCGCTTAGCGACTATGAGTGTGCATTGAAACTCGAATGCTAAAACTCTGGTGTATTTGAATACACTAGTATTCACTTAGTCCTAACGATTGTGCATAAGTACCCCTGTGCCTACTTAAGATTTTCGATTGTGAGCAATCCATCAATTCGAGAAATGGAGGTTATGATATTTTGATGAATTCTCTGAAAAGTCTAACATTGTGGTGAGCGCAACAGGCTTTGTATGCCCCGTTGTGATGAGGGCAGACTATAGCAAGTTCAAACGATAAATATGTACTTATCAGACTTAGTGAACCAGTCCAAATTTATTGAAAAGTGAGATTGCGAGAGAGAAAATTTACGTTCTCCGGGCTGGATTCAAACCAGCACCTTCCTGATCTGAATCCAGACCGAGAAGGGTGAATTTTTCTCTCGTAATCTCACTTTTCAATAAATTTGGAATGGTCCACTATGCCTGATAAATGAATATTTATCGCTTAAAATTTGTGGATGTGAAAAATTCTTAACTGTAGCAAGCTCGATTCTATCCGATAGTAGATAGCCCATTTCTGCAAGGTTGTGAACATTGAATCTGAAGCGCTCCAACGATTTCTTTTGTATCGAGCCTAATACATATATTTTTCCAGCGTTATGTAAATGTTTTCGGGGGATTGCTCCTATCGTGTTGTATTCTCGATCACCAGCAGGGTCCAGGGTATTCCGTGATGATGATGTTAAAGCCAAGTGATATGTCTCTTGTATTTGTCGGTAAGGCGCTTCCAAAAAAAAATTGTTTTGCATAAGAATACGATAGGCTTAGAATTTTCACTGAGAGAATGAATAGCCAACTCTTTGAGGACATAATTGTTGCCTGGCTGCTTGAAGCCTTGCATATCCACAACGTAAGATTTGACGTGTTGATGTTCCCAGAGCTCGTGGACGACTGATGCTTGGTTGGCATGATACGCGGCTTTTATATCCTCGCCCGTGATGGACGATTTCCTTTATTAAACTAATTTTATGTGCAATTTGATTGTGTTGGATTCTCCGCAAAAATTAACTTGACGTCCGTCCTGGTCAACTATCCGGAGTTGAATGTGATCTATGTAATTTTCGTTAATTGGTAAATAAATGACTCGTGATGGAACTTTAGTAATTTTGAATCTTGGTTTTACAGCAGAAAAGAACTCATGAATTGTATGCGCTCTCTGACTATTTGCGTATGCACCAGCAGTGATGTTACATTCGATTCTCAACGAGTTAATTTGAAGAATTTTCACGGATCAGTCTGACTAATGAGTATGATTAGCTTCTAATGTGTGTCGACTGAATACTAGCGAATTTCCAATAGTGTTTTCAGATTTAAAGTTACTTTTCATGCTACACTTTATCTCACTGTAGAGTGTCTTATTATTAGCTTTCAAACTCAAAGATATTCGTATTCCAAGAAGTTTCTCAGCAAATATTTCTCAATAACTTGAATTCCGTGACTTCCTGGTAAAATAATATTTTATGTTAATACCAACGTGGAACTTATTATTATGCTTGTCCATATTTAGAATGGAATAGAATGATAAGAATCCCACCAAACCGAGAACGTAATTTTTAATTCAATTGATGGGAAAAACTGCGCTTCAAGAATGGACGAAGTATCAGATAGTTATAGTTATTGACTCTAATGAACGCATGTTGCATTGAGTGATCTTTATATACTTTTCATCTTACCACTCAAAATAATTTTAATATAATTTATTTATATAATTGTCCAGATATATCTTCTGAATAAACCATGTATTGAATTTCATTTACGAAAACAAAATTAAATTACAGTCATCGATTTATTGAATCATCCATATTCAAAATTTAGATTCATACTGTGTTTAACACTATACTCAAAAATATATCTCCATGAATTGAATCAGCTCGCCTTTTCCTAGTTACAATCTTACATTTGTCAGTATAATTCGAAGACTAGCTAAATAGTTTTAGTGAGTACAACTGCATTACTGTTTAGTGACTTTTTGCGACTGATGTTCGACGAGGCATTTACATCTACATCTACATTTACATCTACATTATAATAAGATGGATCCTTATATTTTTCTGGTCAACCATTCTTGCTCTCGGAAACAATGATATGACAGTTTCGAGGTATATATCGTAGATTATGTGTTGATTTAATCTTAGGATCCATAAGTTTATCAAAGTTTATTTGTTTTCCTCACCTGTCCTACCTAACCCCCCCCCCTGCCCTTTTTTTCCGATAACATATTTCGGAGTATATTTACTTTTTCTGATTGTGTATTCAATTCAAGGAATATGAATTTATATATACAGGAGCAATAATCTCCCCTCGCTATCGGTCGCTCGAGTGTTTTTTGGGCTTTTACAATAGTACTATTTGCAATATTGAATCATGTAGAAAACAATAAAATAATCTTTTCAATTTTCTCATTCATCAGGCCTAAAATTGCAAAATCATTTGAAACAAATTTTTGTACCCGATAGTTTCGTGGATACAGTTCGCATCATATGACTATTTCTTAGTTTATTCAATGGTCTCCCGATCACAAGAGACAACAATTTTTATTCGTGAATTTACGCCCACGTATACAAATAATCGAATTTCCTACGATATAAAATGGATGTGTTTAATCGAATCTATCGATTGGTAACAGCAAAATTTTAATCATAACATTATTTTATAATTCGTTTTAATAATTATCACAAAACAAGTTATTAAAACATGATTTTTTTCACGTTACACGCCCACGCATAAATTTTTGAAAATGTTCAGCGTGATCTATAAAAATCTATTGCTAGATTGGAACATAGAATTTAGGTAAATGGATTACATATGAGTTTTCTTTATTTCAACTCTGATATATATTTAATCTACGGAAGAAAATTTAACTCAAAGCACATTATTCTAAGAAAAGGCCATGCATATCAGAGCTTCCAAGTAATTAATCAGAATAAGTGATCAGATATGCCCACGATTCACGCATGTGTTGCAAAACTATCGTGGCTATGCCACCTTAACCAACGCGGAAGAGAATCAGTGAACCTTATAGGTCAGGCTAATTCCTCCTGAATCCGCTTGAACTGAGAAAATCGTCGGACACACCTTGGTCAGGCCAATTCCTCTCAGTTCCGGTTGATTGTCTCGGAGAGATATTCATTCATAGTACCAAACAAGGTGAAATACATCATTTTCTTGATGAAATTATGAAAATTATGTGAATTTTAGACAAATCAAGGCAGATATGTATATCTATATATAGCTGCCTCAGTCTAAAGTCATAAAAAGCTCTATAACAAGGCAGCGCTGGAACTCCAAACTCTACCGGTAGCTTGATCCAGTGTCAGGGAACATATATCTGTAGAGTTTGGCTGAGATTGATGACCCGAAGGCATGATATCCTTACTGTGAGCTTCATCGTGGACCTGATATGTTGAAACTAACAAGAAGGGGATGCTGATATTACAGATTTAGACAATTAATTGCAGGAGATATTGGAATTTCTCCAAAAAATGTATGAGACCATTTTCAAGCTATCGAACAGAGGTCTGTACGTATAACTTGAAAGGTCAAAAATAAGTGGGCGAACATAGCCAAACTGGTTGAAACATGTTTAATTAATAGAGTAGCCTATCCGGATGGAGGATTCTGGTGTCAAATAATTTTTTTTTATAATCTTTGTAGTATTCAGCATAATTTTTGTTCTCAACTTTTTTTCATTTTCACACATATACAAGATTATTTGGGCTCTCAAAATTGAAAAAAAAGTTAAATTTTGAATAATTCAGGTTTTGAGTGCATAGACTAACTTCCACATACACGCACCTAAAAATCTGAAAAAATTTTTGAGTATTCTGGGGATGGATACCAATCAATTTGTCAATGCAAAATTGCGAACAAAATTTTGACCATGCTCACTTGACGTGGAACGTCCCGTATACATTGATGACCTACGTAACGTACTTGACATTGAGAGCTCAAACGGATAATTAGTTTTCGAGTTATCACCGGTATAAACTCCAAAAATGCAGTTTTCAGAAAAACGCGTTGAAAGTTTTAAATTACCGTTAAATCGTACTTACACTTCAATCAGCAATCCCTTGAAAAAAACACTTGGAGTTCGAATTTCGAAAAAAGGGTTTCAGGAGCATATTCTACGGGAAATTTACTAACTTTTTATGAAAAAAAAAAATCGATTTTTTTTTATTCTAACTGTATATCCCCCCTTAATTGATATGCCATAAAAAAAAGTATAGGTAATCGATGAAACGGAGACAGAAAAAAATATTTGAGTATGTCATCTCCCAGATCACGGCTATAAGGTATAGTGCCCCAAAAAAGGGTGCCAATTGGAAGTTTCATAGAATTCCTTTGATTGTCTGCTATAGTTGTTTTTCCTACGCTGAGTGGTTTAAAATACAACTCAGATATGATAGCCACTCATCTGACTAGCTGAATTCATAGAAAATACAAAGCACCCTGAAGGGCCCCGACTTGATACGACACTAACCGCTGGAACTACCTTAAGTACTCCACATTATTAATTGGAACCTCTATTTTTAAACCCTGGGAGTTCGCTCGTCAAGAGCCCTACCTCATGAGTACTGAAAGTTGGTCCAACTTATACCACGTCCAGCCTGTATAGTGAAAAAATAAGCCTAGGCTCTGGAAGCTCTCAAAAAATTAATACATTAACTTAAATAGGAGTAAAAATAGGCTAAAATGACTATTCAAGGGGAGACTTGTACCGCCAACACTTCCAAATTTTGCAAACACTTGTCTGTGGTATTATTACAATTATCCACTGTAAAAACTCACATTTTGTCATGCTAATACTTATCCTGAGTTATCAATATCATATTTACATAGATCAAGCATTATTAATACTTGACGCCACCTAACTTTCAGTAGTTACATATATTGATGGTCAAAATATTGTTTTTATTGTGCTAAAATTTACAAGAAACTATTAATGAAGTACATGTGTCATGAAATGCATTCACTCAATAAGAGAGATTAATCCAAAAAGTAAATTATAAGCTGTGCATTACACGTACACCTTATAACACACTAGGCAGTGCATAGATATCATATGATTTTTTTAATATCAACAAGAAAATGTTGAAGTTCACTAAACATGGGTAATATTTATGGATATTGGACTCATGAAATCCACTCATATTGTATAAACTGCATAGCTAAGGTCCAAACAGCTGTTGTTGGGTGGGCTCAAACTTTAACTTCAAGTTATTTACTCATGGAAGTAGCTAATGTGAATCAATCCACTTAAAAGTATGACCTTGGAGATAATTTTTCTATAAAATTCGAGTAATTTGCAGACAAAAGTGTCCCATTCATTTTTTGCTTCAGAGGTCATTTTCAGGGTGTAAACTAAGGTTGAGAATGCCTCTGAAAATGCAAAATCAGCAAAATCAGCAAAATCAATAACTTTGCCTAAATATTTAACAGGGTCAAGGTGTTCGGAAAAATCTGAAAAATTCTGGAAATATGCTATGATACCCTAGAACTTAAAAAAAAATGTTGAGCCAAATCAAATCTTTTGATGTTTGATTCCACAGAGAATTCCCTCTCTCTCTCTCTCTCTCTATCCCTCTGCCGACGAGGTCCACAAAATGATCAAGGATGCCACTGCGATTCACAACTACATACTGATCTTCTTGGGTAACGAAAAAAAGGAGACGGTGCGTGATAAGACCCGCGCCTGACTCGTAAGTCTGATCGAGACTATTAACAAGATTTTGAGCGCATATCTTTTTAAAATCGATTGCGATAAGGCCGCGCATTATTATAAAGCGTTAATCGATCATGTATGTGAGACACTCAATAGAAATAGCGATGCTTCGTCGCGTGTTGCCGAACCTAATACCTCTGTGCTCTCCTATGCCGCGATAGTAAACAAACAGACTAATGCCTCTCTTCCGACTCAGAAAGTTTGCCTTGCGCGCGGAAAGTCTTTCCCTATTAAAACAGCGAAACGTATCGTCATCGGCCCCAAGAACGAATGTAAAGAGCAATTCAAAGATTCGCTAGCTACGAAAGCCGCAGTCATACGATGCATTAACTCTGCTGTGCTGAATATGAAAGTTAATCGTATCGCTCTTTGGCCGGACTGCAAAATTATTATCGAAGGAAATGAACTGAATGACAATACGTTGAGGAACAGCGCGTCGCTGTCCGCGGCGGGATTGGGGGTCAGCTCTGATGTTAAACTGAATCCGCGGTTAATCGTGCATGACACCCCGGTTGGTCTCAGTAAGGACGAGATCGTGAACTGCTTGAGAAATCAGAACTTACCTGATGCGCCGGATGACTGTATCAAGCCAATTTTTCTTTACCTCCAAGGCAATAAAAAGTTCCGATCTTGCATTTTTGAGACTTCAGCCGAGATGCGGGCGAACATCGTACCCATGAATGCTATTCAACTGACTTGAAATGCATCAACTGCATGATGGCGAAGCTGGCGATCGTTAATCACTCCGCCTCCGACGAATCAAAATGTACGATACTGCGCCGTAAGATAGACAGTATAATCGCTCGCACCGATTATGGACAGAATTAACCGTACGAATCTGAGAGTGGCTCATATAAATGCCCATTCTTTGGAACCCCATATGAACGATATTCGATCTACTGTCCTTGAGGTTAACATCCATGTTCTGGCAATAAGCGAATCATGGCTGAAGCCATCTACCTCCTCAAATACAGTGGCTATTCCCGGATTCAGTTTGGTGCGTAACGATCGCGTTTTTATGGGCGCGGGTGGTGTAGCTGTCTATGTTCGCGACATGCTTCACTTTGAGGTGATTGCCGAATTTCTCTTCATTACTATCCAGGCAGGACTTTTTCGTATTTTGCTAGGAGTCGCTTGTAGCCCCCCAAATAGCGATTACTGAAGTGATGTCGAGGATGCCCTGATTGGATGCGACACTCCCTTCGATTTCATCATTTTAACAGGCGACTTGAACATCAACTGTCATCTCACCACTGCCTCCCATACCGTTAATAAGAGAATCCTGTCGAGCTTTCTCGACTCTTATGGGCTAGAACGCGTCCCATTCTTGAGAACGAACCATGTTGGAGCCATCCCATCTACAATCGACTATATCTGCGTGAGTGATATGTCTCGTGTGGCTTCGTATAAGCAGACCCATGTGCTGAGCATCTCTGCGCACGACGTTGTTTTCGTGGAGCTTGCCCTCCTAATCCCTAACCTCTCAGGACGCTCGATCACCTGCCGGTCTTTCCGGAGCTTCAACCTTGCTTGTTTTCAGGCTGAGTTGGCTACTGTTGACTGGCATCAGTCTCTTGAGACCTTTACTCTGGATGACAAAGTTTCCCATTTTACCGATACTCTCTTGAGCCTATATAACGCTCACGCTCTGTACATCACCTTTACTCCTAGTAATAATAAAAAGGCACTTCACGTGAGCTTTTGACGTGGTCAACACCAACCTCCTAGTTGAAAAGGCCAGGGCCCTCGGTTTTTCCGACACGGTAAGCAATTGGATTCTCTCTTACGTCACACTGGGCGCTCACAGGTCGTCATGAATGCCTCTGAAGAGTCGTCAGTCTTCGTCATTTTTGCCCAAAGGCGCTGGTGTGCCCCAGGGCAGCCCACTGGGCCTTCTCCTGTTCGCGCTGTTCATAAACGACGCACCCGCGGTTCTAATTATGTGCCTCTACCATCTATACGCCGATGATCTAACCCTATACTGGCGAGGTAAATACCGTGACCTTTTAAACGTGTTGCGCGTTATCAACATAGCTCTCTCGAATTTTTCCGACTGGGCCGCGAACGGCTTGATGATTAATCCGGATAAAACCCAGCCGATTTGGTTTTGGGTCCGCAACTATTCCAGTCGCCTGCGTAACGTTGCACCTCCTAAATCTGTCATTGACGGCCGCGAAATCAAGTATAGCGACCACGTGAAAATATTGGGAGTGACGTTGAACGGCTGGCTCATTTGGTCCCAGCACTGTGCTATCACAACTGGCAAGACCTTTGCGGTGCTTGCTAAATTGTGGAAATGCAATAGTTGCATTGGAACAGTGTGGCAAATAAAGAGTCAAACGGTTCTGACGAACACAATGTTTATTTAACTCTAGGGGGGAAGTTTCACAGAAGGGCAGCGAGCCCTGGGTCGCGTCTCGCGAGCCGGAGCGAGAGAGAGCGTGAACGCGTGTTGGCCGGGAGAGAGAGAGATGGCGATCGGACGGCACTTACTCGGCGATGTGCTCCGGCGCTTGGCGATGCTCGTCCTCGGCTCGGTCCCGGCGTGCGGTAGCGAAGGGGATGACGTGGGAAATCGGTCCGCTAGTGTCCTCGTGGTCGCGACAGCCCGGGCGGTCTCGTGGTTTCGAGGGCTCGTGGTATCGCGCGCGAGGGCCGGCAATAAACTAAATACTTCCGCCGCGCGCTCGGCCGGCCGAGCTCGCTTCGGCCGTCTTCGACTCACGTCACGCGGCGCGAGGATTGAATCTCGTTCGCGACGCGGTCTCTCTCTCTCTCTCTCTCTCTTACGTTGTCGGCAGCGCTGGCTCTCTCGCTGGACGCTGAAACATGACTGATATTTACAAATAATACAATATTATAGAGAGAGATATCACAGGGCCTGGCAATGTAATTGTCCGCCCGTGACAATATATATATATATATATATATATATATATATATATATATATATATATATATATATATATATATATATAATATACTTCCCGCCAACCCGTTAGCCGACAGTTTGTATTGTATACAGCCTATTATACTGCTAAACTCTATATGCTGGGTATTCGTTTTGTGATTCGATTCATGCCCATGCAGCAATCCTGAAGTCGGTAGAGTGGATAGAAGGTAAGTATTCTGCAATTCTCGATTATAAAAGTTTGTTATTTTATGTCAGTATACCGAAAGAACATTTTCGTTAGTGTGCGATTTTGAGGTTAGATATTTATTGATTGTTAGGAAACTTCATCTATTGCTCTTTACATTGGATTAAGTGGACTATTATTACTGCAGTACAGCTAGTATACAAATCCATGAAAAATGAGGTCGGACCGGATAGTACTCAAAGATCTCTCAAACACGATGAGCTGCAGGGAAGATACCTGCAATTCTCATGAGAATGTTGCTGTCGTCGTAGAGATTGAAGAAATTATAATACAGGGTATCTTTCAATTCACATTTGAATATTATGATTGGATAAATTTCAAATACTTTTGAATTCTATACACCTGACCTAGATGTAAATTCACTGTTCCGTCGAATCGTATTCGCCGTCAGTCAGATTCGCGACGTTGCATTTCCGGAGAAGCGCGCGTGCCTCCCTCTATATAAAGCGCGGGCTCACGGGGTGTCGGTCGGGCTTTTCGCGCCCGCTAATGAATCGCCGCTTCCGTCTTAGGGGTGGGGGACAAAAAGAATACGCGCGAGGGCCGCGCGCGCAGTTTTTTTCGTTAGTATATCGAGTCCACTCGAACGATCAGCACCTATAACCGGCGCGCCTCATTAACCTCTTGTCGCGATAGTTCTTCTCAGTGTCTCTTCTTTTCCCTTTTCTAACCGCATAAAATAGAGCAACGCGTTGAACGCGATCCGATCTCTCGGATTCGTCGCGAACGGATCTTAGCCGATCTCTCGGCAATTCCACGCGCACACGATCTGCGATCCCTTGTGATCTGCGGAGTGTTTTCCACAGCGAAAACACTCCATTCTAATCGGAGCACAGTCTCATCAACGGCATACCACCGCCTACACTGCGATCCCTAGTGATCTGCGGAGTGTTTTCCACAGCGAAAACACTCCATTCGATACGACGCGGCTAGCTACCGCACACACACACACACACGAAAACGCACACTCATACACATTCCCTACTCACACCTTCATTTGTAAATATTCATCTTCATCTTTTTCGAGGAGTTTTGGCCGCAAGGTCTTTCTTCTCTGGGTCTAATATATATTTATATATTACGACCCTAACATTCTGCCTTTTTTATTTCACCCTATCCTCTATCCTATCCATCTAATTAATTTTTGAATTCACGAAATCCAGCGTAAAGTTGGATTTCGACCGTACATTTTTTGGTGCCTCCTGTGAGGTGTGAGTCTTACATACACTACACACATACAAAACGAAGGTGTGAGCAACCACGACGAGCAACCAACTACAGGCGAGAGGACGACGTCGCTTCCACCAAGGATACCTCCCTCCCAGTTGCCGTCAACAGCTGCAGACCAGGGTCATCTCATCGAAAGATAAGTGCACTAAATTCCTAAGTGCAAAATTGATCATATAAAACGCATCCTTTTACGCGCGCGCTATTATACGTGCTCGTGTATAAAGGCAACGTCGTACGACGTTTGAAAATCGTTTTCACCGTTGCATCAATTCGCGGTAGCGGTGTCGCCGATCGCGTGAACCCCCGCGCGCCCCCCGCGCAGACAGTCGAGCGCGAGTTTTCGCCGCGCAGTCTGCGAACAGCCGAGCGCGTGGACCTCCGCCCGCGCCCCCCCGCGCCCCCCGTGCAGACAGTCGAGCGCGAGTCACCGCCGCGCAGTTCGCAGACAGGCGAGCGCGCGAGCCTCCGCGCGCAGTCGAGGGCGCGCTTCCCCAAAAAGCGTCTGGCCTACTTTCTTCGCAGTCACAACTGATACTGTCGCAGCTGACCGACTATATTTGCTCGCGTTTTTTCGTTTCGGAGCGCGCGTTCACTCATCGCGGCGCGCTCGTAGGCTTTTCGTGCGTCGTATCGATTTTTTCCCTTACGTTCCTTTTACATCTTCGTAATCGACATGGCGCCGAATCGAATTGCGATCATCGCGCAAAAGCGCGCCGCTCTCAAGGGGCAAGTAACATCATTGCGCACTGCCATTATACAGGGAAAGATTGATGCGACGAACGCTAAGCTGCGTCTTAAGCGCGTGACGGACTTGTTTCATAAGTACGAAGAACTGCATGACGAACTAGCGTTGATCGACGACCAAAACGAGGGCTTAGCCCAAATGGTCGAGATACAAGATCATTTCTACGACGTCGCGGCGCGAATCGAATCCATGCCGATCCCGGGCGGGAGTCAATCAAACGACACGACCGCACCTCCGCCAATCGGAAATTCTACCTTTATTGAACGGCAAAAGCTCCTCAAGCTCCCGGTTGCCGAATTACCTAAATTCGACGGAGACCATAACAACTGGCTCTTTGACACTCTTTAAGAACACGCGTCGATGGTTGACTCGCGTGCCGACGTGAACGATCTAACTAAATTTCTTTACTTGCGCAGCGCTTTAAAGGGCCCGGCGCTTAATAAAATCGCACGTTACGATGCTAGTCCGGAGAATTATAAAAACGCGTGGGATTTGCTCGTAGATTCGTACGAGAAGAAACGTATTCTCGTTTCAAAGCATTACGATGCGATACTCGACATTGCGCCTCTGACCACCGCGACTCCGGCAGGGCTGTCGCGTATCATTGACGAAGTCCGTCAGCATTTAAACATGCTTGAATCACTTCAATTTGATGATGATCAAATCGATCGTTCGTTTGTTGGAGCGATCTCTACCCTTCGATATTCGCCAAAAATGGGAGGAATCTCTCGGCCTAGATATTCTGCCCACACTCGATCAATTTTGTAAGTTCGTGAACGAAACTTCCTTTAGGCTTTGCGCAGTCGAGCAGGACGCTGCTCGCAACAAGGAAGGTTCGGGCAAGCGCCGCGCGCCGCGCGAAAATCCTGCGCCGAAAGCGCGAAAATTGGAATCGGGCGCGCGCGTACTTGTGACGTCTTCTTCCATTTCATGCACGTATTGCGAGGCCGATCACTATACGTACAGGTGCCCTGCGTTGGCTAAGCTTTCCATCCAACAACGATGGGAGGCCGTGAAATCAAAGGGCCTGTGTACGAACTGTCTTCGCGCGCATACGGGTCGTTGCACTTCGGTGCATTGCAGACGGTGCGATCGATTCCATCATACGATCTTGCATTCCGACGCTCAGAAACCCACGACGACTCGCGTCGCGCATCCGCCCAAGAACACCTCGGGCAAGGGTAAATCGGCCGGAGAAAAACCTACGGCGTGACTATCCGGAAGCACATTTCACACGGTTTCGCGCGCGCCACGCTCTCAGCTGATGATGAGTGCTATGATTCGCGTTCGCGACGCCAACGGCGCGTACGTTCACGCTCGCGCTCTACTCGATACCTGCGCGACTGCTCACTTCATCACTGAGGATTTCGCGCGGAAACTTAATTTACCTATGCATGCTTGCTCGATTCCAATCGGTGCGATAAACGAGATGCGTACCGTATCGAAAAACAGCGTCGAATTACATCTCCGCTCGATCCATACAGACTTTCAGAAGAGCCTCACTTTTCTGACCGTGCCAAAAATCGCCGATTCAGTTCCGGACGAATCTTTTCCGCGCGAATTATTTAAAATCCCCAGTAATCTCAAGCTCGCGGATCCAAATTTCCACGTGCCGCGACCAGTAGATATTTTGATCGGCTCCGGTGCCACGCTATCGCTACTTTCGATAGGTCAAATCAACCTGTCGCAAAACAACTGCGACTTGATACTGCAAAAAACGCAGCTCGGTTGGGTGATCGTCGGAGGCGCTAGTAGGGACGAGCCAAAATCGATAGTTTCTTGTAACTTGGTCGAACTTTCGGAACAGTTGGCCAGGTTTTGGGTTATTGAGGACGCGAATTCCAAATCATCCAAGTCATCGGAAGAAGCGCTGTGCGAATCTCACTACATCGAGAATACGAGACGCGACGCGACAGGTCGATACGTCGTACGTCTACCGTTTCGCAGCGAAATTCGTGATTTTGACGATTCTCGTACTCAAGCGTTGCGCCGTTTCCATTCTTTGCAACGCAAATTGAATTTGAACCCAAGCCTCAAAACCGAGTACGATCGGGTTATGCAGGAATACGTTGAGCTCGGTCATATGTCTCTCGTTCGCTCGGAATCGCAAAATGGCTATTACATGCCGCATCATGCCGTCACGAAGGCCACCAGTACCACTACTAAGGTGAGAGTAGTATTCGATGCTTCTGCCAAATCGAGCAAGGGCCTCTCGTTGAACGATGCCTTGATGGTCGGTCCTACAATCCAGGACAAATTATTCGGACATTTGTTGCGTTTCCGCACGCATGTTTTTGTTCTGACTGCCGACATTGCGAAGATGTACCGGCAAATACTTGTTCATCCTGATGATCGTCGTTTTCAACGCATTTTTTGGTATCACGAAGGAAAAATAAGGGTTTTCGAGCTCAATACGGCGACGTTCGGAGTCTCGTCCGCATCGTTTTTGTCGATTCGTACTGTTCATCAGCTCGCGGACGACGAGAGTGCAAAATTTCCTCGAGCTTCTCGAATTTTGAAAAGGGACTTATACGTGGATAATCTTCTAACGGGCGCAAATTCACTTCACGAGATCTTGGAAATTCGTGACGAGGTAATCGGACTCTTTCGGCTGGGAGGGTTCGACATACGCCAGTGGGCCTCTAATCATCATCACGCCCTAGATAACATCGACGAGCGAATTTTCGATCTAGATTGCGCCGTAGAAGAGAATCCCGTTCTCAAAACCCTCGGCGTCGTTTGGGATTCACATCACGACAAATTGAATTACACAGTCAATTCAATCGATACACGTAAAATCACGAAACGTATCATTCTTTCCGAGATCGCGAAAATTTTTGATCCGCTCGGCCTACTTGGACCGGTTGTCTTAACTGCGAAGGTACTCATTCAAGAATGCTGGAAGGTTAAGGTCGATTGGATGAGTCTGTGCCTCAAGAGCTACACTCACTTTGGACCACATTCACCGGACAACTCAATCTCATACGCGATTTGTCGGTCGATCGTCGACTTTTAATTGAAAATCCAACGCGCATAGAATTACACGGGTTTTGTGACGCGAGTAAAGCGGGATACGGTGCATGCATCTATATTCGATCTAACGACAAACGCGGCCGCACTCTCGTTCGCCTTGCATGCTCGAAATCTCGGGTCGCTCCGTTAAAGGAAACAACAATTCCTCGCCTTGAATTGTGTGGAGCGCTAGTTCTTGCGCGTCTTTACACTGAGGCACACTCGTCACTTGGTCTTCCGATAGATCGAGTAATTTTCTGGTCGGACTCGACTATCGTTCTACATTGGCTGAAAAAGCCGTCGCAAGCTTTGAAGACGTTCGAAGCAAATCGCGTTGCCGAAATACAGGCCCTCGAAGGCCCAATCGAATGGCGTCATGTTCGAACTGGCGAAAATCCAGCCGACGCGCTTTCACGTGGACAACTGCCGTCGGATTTCTTGCGGAACCAATCTTGGTTCAACGGGCCTGCTTGGCTTAAACAGCCCGAAAATTCGTGGCCAGCAGGAGCGGAGCTCACCGTCTCGGAACTGCCGGGATTAAGAAAAAACACGTGTCTTCTCTCGACACAAATCGATTGCGACTTATTCCAACGATTCTCTTCGTATTCAACTCTACTCAACTCAATCGCGTTCTGCTTGCGCATGCGTCCATCCAATCTATACTCGGGAACTTCCATTAGTGTACGTGAGAGGTTAGAAGCCGAAATTAAAATCCTTCGCATCATTCAGCGCGAACAATATCACGCCGAGATCGAACACGTTGCGAAAAACGGTTGCGCTAAGGGAACAAGACTCGCGGCACTTAACCCCTATCTTGATGAGCACGGATTGCTTCGCGTTGGCGGCCGATTGCGTAACGCGCAAATTCCCATCGACCAAAGGCATCCGATTCTTTTACCATCGCATCATCATGTCACGGACTTGATTATAAGCGAAGTCCATCGTAACGCTTATCACGCAGGTATTCAGAGTACCCTGCACACGATTCGGCATCGTTTTTGGCTCTTTGATGGGAAAAATCAGGTCAGAAAGATCGTGCGTCATTGCGTCACTTGCGTTCGTCTCCGTCCCATTCCATTGCAGGGACAGATGGGGAATTTGCCCGAGTCTCGCGTCAAGGAATCGCCGGCTTTTGATCATACGGGAATAGATTATTTCGGCCCCATTTTCATTAAGGAAAAGAAACACCGGAATCGCACACGAGTGAAGGCGTACGGTTGTGTTTTCATTTGCATGGCCACGAAGGCAGTACACATCGAAATCGTAAGCGATTTGACAACCGACGGTTTTCTCGGTGCTTTCCGGCGCTTCATTGCACGTAGAGCCATCCCTTCACACGTTTATTCAGATAACGGGACCAATTTTGTCGGTGCGAACAATCAACTTCGCGAATTGTATCTTTTGTTCGGTTCGAAGCAGTTCCGAGATGAGGTGAACAGTCACGCCGTTCGTAAAAATATAATATGGCACTTCAATCCGCCACTATCCCCTCATTTCGGTGGCATCTGGGAGGCTGCCGTAAAATCATTTAAACACCACTTCAAACGGGTCGTAGGTGATCAATTACACACCTTCGAAGTTATCAACACGCTCGCGATCGAAATTGAAGCGATTTTGAACTCGCGTCCCCTGTGTTCGGTTTCTTCCGATCCCAACGACCCTATCGCTCTAACACCTGCGCATATTTTAGTCGGTCGCCCCCTCACGATGCTGCCCGAGGATAATTACGCTTCTGTTCCAGATAATCGACTATCTGTTTGGCGATTTGTATCCAAGGCGCGTCAAGATTTCTGGAAGAAATGGCACTTGGAATATTTAGGCGAACTCCAAAAACGCCAGAAATGGCACACCGGCAAGGGCGAACTCAAGCCTAATTCCGTCGTCATTGTCGTTGACAAAAATCAACCCTGTATGCGGTGGCAACTGGGAGTGGTCGTCGAGGTGCATCCAGGAAGCGACGGGATCATCAGAGTCGCAACGATCAAAACCGCCCAGGGTACCTACAAGAGAAACATCACCCAGCTATGCCCTCTTCCAAGCGAGGCCTGAATCAATATTCATATTTATTGATGTATACACTCACATCCCCCAATATACACACATCACACTTCACACTTTTCTTATATAAATTCTCTTCCTCGTTTCTCTCGCAACGGGGGGAGTATGTTCCGTCGAATCGTATTCGCCGTCAGTCAGATTCGCGACGTTGCATTTCCGGAGAAGCGCGCGTGCCTCCCTCTATATAAGCGCGGGCTCACGGGGTGTCGGTCGGGCTTTTCGCGCCCGCTAATGAATCGCCGCTTCCGTCTTAGGGGTGGGGGACAAAAAGAATACACGCGAGGGCCGCGCGCGCAGTTTTTTTTCGTTAGAATATCGAGTCCACTCGAACGATCAGCACCTATAACCGGCGCGCCTCATTAACCTCTTGTCGCGATAGTTCTTCTCAGTGTCTCTTCTTTTCCCTTTTCTAACCGCATAAAATAGAGCAACGCGTTGAACGCGATCCGATCTCTCGGATTCGTCGCGAACGGATCTTAGCCGATCTCTCGGCAATTCCACGCGCACACGATCTGCGATCCCTTGTGATCTGCGGAGTGTTTTCCACAGCGAAAACACTCCATTCTAATCGGAGCACAGTCTCATCAACGGCATACCACCGCCTACACTGCGATCCCTAGTGATCTGCGGAGTGTTTTCCACAGCGAAAACACTCCATTCGATACGACGCGGCTAGCTACCGCACACACACACACACACACACGAAAACGCACACTCATACACATTCCCTACTCACACCTTCATTTGTAAATATTCATCTTCATCTTTGTCGAGGAGTTTTGGCCGCAAGGTCTTTCTTCTCTGGGTCTAATATATATTTATATATTACGACCCTAACATTCTGCCTTTTTATTTCACCCTATCCTCTATCCTATCCATTGAATCAATTTTTGAATTCACGAAATCCAGCGTAAGGTTGGATTTCGACCGTACATTCACGTCTGATACTAATAAATTCAACAGTTAAAGTTGATGAAAAAATCATTTCAGATGTACTAAATAAAAACTGGACTGGTAGAAAGTTTATTCATTGCTATGAATATGATGAGGCAAATCAAGGAAAACCTTAACTGTTTGATCGATTCAAATTATGTGATTTTACTGTAGATCATTATTTTGAACAAAAACACTATGAGTGGATTGAAAAATACTTAAGTATTGTCAGTGAATGATACTCAACATTTAGATACTTTCTTATTATCATTAATGTTCTATTTTAGCTTCCTACAAACATTGTTCCAGACCTTATCTAAAAGTATCGCTAAGGGTTTGCAAAGGTGAAGATGCAAAAGATTATTATCAAGAGAGTGTTGTTACACCTACAAAGAAAAAAGGTCCATCTAGTACGCTGTATGAAAAATGGAAAAGAGCTTATGCAATAGCTATCGCTTTAGGTTACACGACTAAGAAAAAAAGATCAAGTAGGGTTTCTACTGTACATCAGATTGGTATTGTTCAGGGCAGAGGCAAGAAATGAGTCTATTTGACCCGAAAAACCACCTTTTTTTGGTTTTCAATTTAGGAATAATAAAACTTTTATTTAATATTAATTACTCACTAGTAACAAAATTATACAAAGGAAATTTACAGGGAGGGAAATAGGTCCCGAAATCTTAAATTGTACTATAAATATATAAATTATCAAAACGACGCGCTTTTTTTTACAACAAAAACCGTTGGTCGACTTAAATTCTAGTCTTTTCGAAAGGTACCGAGCAAATTCTAGCGTAAAGGCACGTCGCCTCTTGTCACGAGGGAGGGAGGTGCACTACCGAAGGCTGTCGAGCGTCTGCCGCCAAAACCCCGGCCGCCTCGCTCCGTGCACCCGTCCACCGTGCACTCTCCACCCCCACTCCCACGCTCCCCCCCACGCTCCCCCCGCTCCGATCACGGGGGGTCGAAGCTTCTGTAAGGCCCGCGAGGTAGTTCGGTCATCGCTCCCCCCAACTCCCGCAGAGCGTGGGCGTAGGTCGAGCCGCATACGAGGCATCACTGGCCGAGTCGTGGGGGCTATTTATGGCCGGTCAGGTGGACAGATGCGTTATAAGCCTCCCATTGTTTCCGGGAGCCTCGTCCTCCGCGTCGCGGTGCTCACGTCAATTTTAGGGTCTTCCCGATCTTTCAATTTACGGCGCGTTGACGCGATTTTTTTCTCGTGTCCTCGGTGCGTTCGGCATTCGTTTATGACGGTGGCAGATGTTTGCCGTCGTCTCGCCACGAATCGTCCTAGCTCTCGACAACGAAAACGTCCCCTCCTTCCAGGTGATTTGTACGTATCCTCAGGTATTAACTATAATCAAATGATATACGATTGTTTCTGCTTCACTAATAACGACATTAATATTCATACTATTCTCCAGAGACTCAAGATCTAAACTTGGAAAATTTGAAACTTCCCATAACAAATATTGATGTCAATTATATTCTTCTAAGGGAAAGAACATATCTGGCAAGAAGAAGAGAGTGTGAAAAAATTTCTTCAAGGAAATTCTTTCTTTATTTCTTGCTTTTCGACTTGGGTCAGGTTTTAAACTGGTGAGTATCTTTCGATATTTCTATTAATAGGAGAGAATTGGAAAATAATCTTCAATTATTGAATGTTTCAGTTTCATATTGATTTTGATGGAATATATGCAAATAAGAGTTTGCTGTTTACTAATAAATGGCCATCGGTTGCAGAACAAGTAACAACACAAATATAAAGATATGTCTCATTCCATGAAAGTTAATAAAAATAAGGTGAAAAATAACCCACGTGAGTAGTTTTTCTGTTGTTATCATAGTATACGTCATGTATGAAATTATCCTGACATATAAACTCAATGTGCATATAGATGCTGATCCAAATTCAGCCACACTGGTTCTGTCTTATCTTTTGATCAATTCCATGGAGGGAAAAAAAAGGAACAGACATTTCTTTGGCTTACAAAACATTTGTTGTTGAAGTAGAGGTATGAGATTTATATTCAGAACATTTCGACTGTACATTTATTATTTCATAAGCTTGATAATTTTGAATATATTTTCCAGAACGTCGCCGAGATTAGTGCACAGGGAAACTTAATTGAACAATTTTGTGAAGTCAACAAAGAACACCAATAGCTGTCATTTGTGAAGAAATAGATAGTTACACTTGTTTTGCAAAATGTTCCAATGTATTGTACCCATGTGATAGTCTCATGGACGCTGTAGATATTTGGTTCAAAAATGTTTCAGCAACTGGTAATAATTTTGTGGGGTACAGCTCGAATGTTTGGGATTTCATTCATCATTCTATGTTTAAAATTGAGATTAATGTATTGATTTGATGTATTGAAATCAGATGTTTGAATAAAAAAAATTGTTATTTATGTACCATCTGTACCACCTATATATGATCTATAAGCATATGCAAAAATCTGGCAACGTCGCGCTCGACGTCTCTACAGACGCTGAAGCGGTGGGGCTGAGAGAGCCTCACCGTGAGGCTTTTAGAGTCTGACTCGGTTAGACTTTGTACTCCTCGCGAAGTGAGGCTTTCGAAGTCTCACTTTTTTTTGAGTGCATAGTTCTCGATTTATCGTATTTATTAAAAAATTGACGAATGGATTACTTCGGTCCTGATTATAATCTGTGCTTGTGGATCATGATTCCTTTCATTTTCTCTGACAGACAAAGATTCCTAATAACTATAAATGCATTTGTTTCTGAAACATATATTGATGTTTTATAGGTTGATTTTTACTATTCAAAAAAATCATCATAAACTAACTGAAATATCAGTCATGAGTCTCTTTTTGATACCTTCCGGAGGCTCGTTTCTATGAATTCTAAAATGTGGTAACACTCAAGTTTTGAGACGATGCCAGAATTCCACTGCCCTATGTACGAAGTATCTGCAGGAAATTCCTAATGATTCAAAGTGTAATAGTCATATTTCCTTCAAAGAACGTCACCTGCATATATTCTCAGAAATCTCCACATATTGAGTGTCTGAATTGATTTTGGGAAGATGAATAAGATATCGCGAATAGTTGGATATGATTCTTAATAATCCATCAATAATAGAGAACAAACTGTAAAGTGTAGAGAATACTGAAAATAAGTGGGTAGAAGGCAAAGTAAATTGAGTAAATTTAGAGCGACGCAGCCTTCGCAGCTACGTACATATACTACTCAGGTTATATTTTCGGAATTATATAAGTTTCCATCCTTCATTCGTTATATCCACTAATTTGTCGTCGGTATATCGAATAACATGGAAAAACGTATACATATACTAAATATCAAAAAGTCTGTGCTTGGAAATTCTTTCTGGATTTCGAAAAACTGCAGAAAAAGCAATTTCGGAAAGATTAGTGAAGATCGAGTCAAATATTGGTATAATAGACCTTCCAAATGTTTCAGTTCCTTGAGGTGATTTCATATAGATTCGTCTATATATTTCTGCAATCATGCAAGAGTTACGAATTATAAGAGAACCGTGGTTATTTCGTACAAAAATGGTGATCATAAGCTGTATTCACTAATGTCGCATCAGCTTCCCTAAGTCCTCGACTCATCCAGGATTTGTTTTGGAAACTTTTATCTATTGTCATCATGATTTTTTATTTTGTAGATGTGAAACTATCGGGGAGCAGTAAAAGGAGTAGTATGCAGAGTCGCGGTAGTACGAGTAGTTTGATTGAACAGCGAAGTATAACTCCTCGCTCTCAAGCAGCCACTCCAAGGTAACGCGTTTCATATCATCCATATATTTCCTATTAGGTTTAAAACATGAATGATATTAAACATGATATGGTACGTGAATGAGTTTCTCTCCTATCGCACCGCTGCTATGATTTACTGATCTTGATGTAATGATGACCAATCGTAAGTTCGAGAAGTTCTTTTAATGAGATTTCATATAAATACTGTTTGTTGTAGTTATGGAATGAGAAGGAACTAGTTCAAAGTTGTGTCCATGGAATTTAACACGTTGACTACTTCAAATCATAATACTCATGAGACATGAAACGATGGGAGAATGCATATACACAGAAACATTTGATAATGAATATGATAGCTCCACCCTCGGTGCATGTACTTCTGTCTTCAGAGAAAAAAAATCATAATTTTAATTTGGCAAAACTTGGCATCATTGTAGGTTTTTTTCAACAGTAAAATCCGATGTGTCAGCTCCTCTGCATAACTTAAGAATAGCATCCGTAAACTGTATTGGAAAAATGTTCGTCCTCTTCCTTCCCTGAAATTTTTTTTTGTAGAAGTAAACTCCCGATTCTCTCGCAACTCTATCCTACTGAATACTTTAACTAATAG
The DNA here is from genome assembly GCA_020882685.1 of Aphelinus atriplicis. NCBI lineage: Eukaryota > Metazoa > Arthropoda > Insecta > Hymenoptera > Aphelinidae > Aphelinus > Aphelinus atriplicis. The sequence continues at coordinate 35,802,301 of CM037076.1, forward strand.
CTTTTTTGACTACGCGGTAGAAATGTTCATAAATGGAAAAAAGCCCGCTTCCCCACCACACAGAGCACGCATGCGAAGCAGGTCCCTCGCAAACGCGTAGTATACAGATTTGTTCACAAAGAACATAAAATCCGAACAACGATCCAACCTCGCGGGTTCGTTCGTGTAAATTGATTCAATGATAATAAAATTAGAGAGTTCTAGTTCACACACTGAGAAAAAAATCCAGTCGGTTTTCTGTTGAATGCGAGCAACAGACCTGAGTCCGTTGATTTGACAGACAGTGAGGTTACAATAACAGTCGATCCGTTGAACTAACGTAAATTCAACTGTTCGATTCCCAAATACTTATTGTGTTTAACTAAACTGACTTCATGTGTTGAAGTAATTATTTTATATGTTCAAGTGATCACTTCATTGCATCATATCAAATGTAAAAATTAATTTATATGGATATGATAAGCTGTACCGTGCTAGAGAAATATCGCCATCACATTTTTTTCACTCATATATGAGAGTATTACTCTAATATATTAGAGTTGAAAGATAATAGTCGCGCACGTTTCTTTACGTATATACATGCTCTCTCTCCCGGATTCCGGCGAGTGTCGAACAATGTATGTATAGCTTCAATTTATACTAGTAGATGGCGCACGACCGTATTGTCGCCATGAACGTGAGCCTATATGACGATACTCGCAAGTGGTGAGGATCGGTCATGGTTTGTATATAAGACCGAATTTGGGTGTACGTAGGCATAATAATTGTATGCGAGCGTCTTTACCGATCCGAAAAACAGTTAGTTGTATCATGCGAGCGAATAAGTAGTGTATTTTCACGATTATATCCGATATATGACATGAATGATTCGATATTTATCTAAGCATTCTGCGGAATTATATTAATAACGAAAATCTGTTGAACTGTAACTACTGATTTACTGATTCATACTCCAGCCATCAGAAAGAAAAACTGAGAAAGAACCGTTTATTTTGATTTTAATTGGGTTTCGGTTGCTTCAACCGTATCACCTGTCAGATTTACGGACTGAGTTTGTTGAATTGACGGACTAGTTCTGTTGTATCGACAGTACTTGAATTCGTTGATTCAACAGTATTAATTCGGTTGCTCGCTGCCAACGGAAAAAGTCTGTTGTTACAATCGATTTTTTTTCTCAGTAAACAAAAGGGAATTTATTCCAATTTCTCCATTACACTACCATCCCAAACCTTCACGAATATACGGCTCACCACGCCACGGAATACTCGGCTGCACCGCTGCCAAGCATCGGCCAAGGACGACCAGGCGCCAGACGAATAAGGATTCTGTAACTGACCGAGCGGTCTCAAAACACATGAACCCCGAATCGCGACGCTCCGCAACACTCCCGCAATACAGGGGTATTTTGCCCAACCGCCCCTTTAAATAATGATCGGGACATTACAATGACGACAGCGGTGGGATGTTTGGTAACGCGAGGACAGAGGGGAGCGGGCAAGCGTGTTTTAGCTGGTTCGAGAGTTTCGCGATAGAATCGGTCGTTTGATTGGATTGGAGAAGGACGTGTGTCAAAATGCTAAGACAGAGCTCCCATTGTTCGGAGCTTGTCATAGCGCGAAGAAAGAGAGCCGGCCAGAGAGAAAGCAACTCTGTAAGTTGCTTGATGGAAATTGTTAATTTGTGTATGAGTGATTGTTGAAAGAGAGAGAGAGGGATAGACCTCGGGGAAAAAAATCCAAAACAATTTCTGCTATTCTATGGAGTCACTTGATGACACCTAAATTGTTTCAGATATTTTTGGGCCCTAAAACCCATGCTGCCGAGGCCCGACGTTGCTAAATCACCAATATTGTCTATATTCTAGCTATCTTTGATCCTAATTTATACTCATTAAATTCTAAATATTTAATTTTGACTATCATGATATTTATTTGAGTACTCTAATTCAAGCAAAAGTTGTATCACCCGGATCAGTATCTCATATTAAACCAAATGTTTGTTCATCAGTTACCAAAGTATTCAGACTCGTTTCAAAGTGTAGAAATTCCTGCCTTGCTCATGGTAAACCATGGGCTTATGGGCCATTTTTTCAATTATGTGATAAGTTTGTACCTTGGGTTCTCCGATTATTCTAATCTATTTTTTTCGCATTCTATAGACCGAAAGAAAGTAGAATATATTTGGAAAATTGATATTGAAATATCATACTGGTCCAAGTGAACGATCGAAATCTACATTATATTAAAATTAATCCATACACAAATTATGATTCCCATATTTTGATCTTGGAAACAATGTTTTGTTAGAGTATTTTGGTATCGGGTCTGACAGATCGATAGAGGAGCCCGAGCATTTTCATAATCTGAGGTGAAAAATCCAGAAAAATAGACGCGGGGGCGTAGTATACGTCATAGAAAGTTATGCATCGTCGAATTTTCGTCATACGAAAGAGTTGGAAGTAATAAACAACTTGGAAAATAATGATTTGAAGAAAATTCGGTATAATGGGTCGGAAGAGGAGGTCAAGACCTACAATTTGAACTGGCTATGTGTTGGGAAAATTGATACTGTGGGGGCGTATTGACCATAAAAACAATTATTCGACGTTTGATTCCAGGATAACGTTAAACAAACAATATAAATGGGTTATCTATTCAAAATCTGATCTTGCAGATTTATAGAGTAAAATGAGCATTTTCATAATCTGAGGTGAAAAATCCAGAAAAATAGACGCGGGGGCGTAGTATACGTCATAGAAAGTTATGCATCGTCGAATTTTCGTCATACGAAAGAGTTGGAAGTAATAAACAACTTGGAAAATAATGATTTGAAGAAAATTCGGTATAATGGGTCGGAAGAGGAGGTCAAGACCTACAATTTGAACTGGCTATTTGTTGTGAAAATTGATACTGTGGGGGCGTATTGACCATAAAAACAATTATTCGACGTTTGATTCCAGGATAACGTTAAAAAAATAATATAAATGGGTTATCTATTCAAAATCTGATCTTGCAGATTTATAGAGTGAAATGAGCATTTTCATAATCTGAGTTGAAAAATCCAGAATAATAGACGTGGGGGCGTAATATACGTCATAGAAAACTTGCCGCATTGCCGAAAACCATTTTTTCCAATTTTCTATCTGATAAACAACTCAGAAAATGACGATTTGAAGAACATGTGGTGTGATGGATCGAAAGAGAAGATCGAGAGCTATAATTTATATGCATCATGATGTCGATTGATTTTTACAATATCAATACCAATTATCGTATATATGGGCAGTGTAGGCAGTGTGATTTATTTCAGTCAATGAATATTTCATTAAAGATGATTCACATATCTATATCTATATATATATATATATATATATATATATATATATATATCTTTCTTGAAGTAACAAAAAACAGAAACAGAAAAATATATTTTCCTTTAGCAAAAAATGGAAAAATAAAATTTATGGAATGATTATATTCTGAATCATAATCAATTTCATATTATTTTTTCTAAATTAGAAGATATTTCTAAACATATTTAAATAAACTGATATACATGAATTTGCAAAATTTCGTTAGGAAAATCATTTTAACCAAAATTGAAAAATTTCAACGATATATTAGATCATGAAAATCATATTCTCTATTTAACGAACAAAATTTATCATAATCAGTAACTGATCGTATTTCATTATATTGTTACAGAAATAAAATGGATAATATAAAATGTTCTTGATGTAATATAGAAAAAACCGCTGCCAAGTGCCTTAGCAGTATGCTTTCTCAAAGAGGCTTCAACATCACCCACAAACGCGTCCCAAACCTGTATTTCCACCATTCCACTAGCGTAGATACTATCATTTATTTTTCAAAAATTACATTAAAATTATTTAATCAGTTCAATTCGTATCTTCGTGACTGTGTAAAGTGTCGTTCTTTTCCAATTGACCAAACTTTGTCGCGAGTGTTGATGTCTGCCCGGGCTCTCTTATTTGATCAAATGCAACAAAGCAAACGGTTCTAGGTTCTACACGATGCGAGACATTTGGACCTGCATAATTTTTCCATCAATTCATCTTGTGACTGTCATAGGGTTTGATGGCGGTCAAAATCAATCCGCCCTGCTCTTAAGTCCGTATTTAGCACACTTGAAGACTCATTTTGATTGTTTTCGACGGCTGAGGTTGGAAATGATCAATTCAAAATCCATTTTGATCATTTTCGATGGCAAAAGACACCAAATTTTCCCAATTTTCTCTATAGCACGTTGAATTTACTGGAAACGAAACTTACATGAATTTTTCTTCCCGTTAGCAACGGTTGCTAAGGAGCTTATTGGGAAGATTTTGTGTCCTTTGCCGCCGAAAATGATGGAATTAGGTCATAAATTAATAATCTCCAACCTTTGTAACGGTTGCTAGGGAGGTAAACAACGGTTGCTATGGAGCAAATACAACAATTCAGTGTCCTTAGCCATCGAGTGTGACTTAAAACTGATTTTCCGGCTTGCCCCAATGAACACTCATAAGGATTTGTGAGAAAACACGTTAGGAACGGTTGCTAAGGAAATAACAAACGGATTTTGCTGAAAATTGAACTTTTGCCGCGACTAACCTGTGTGCAAAATTTCAAGAGAATCGGACCATTCCTTCGAGGGTTATCGTGGACGAAAAAAAAACGGAACGCACACTTATACATACATACATACAGACACTTTTGGATTTCCATGTTTTTCGACCCGTAGATTACAAAAATCGAGGTCCCGAGGTCTGATTCGGAGGGTCGATTTTTGCCCCATTACAAAGCTTTCTCTGTAAGGAAGCAAAATTAACCTTTGAAAAAGGTACACGTTGACGACAAGTATGTTCAAGGGGACGTTTAACCCATTAGCGCCCAAACGACCGCTCGACGGCCGTTTTTTTGAGCGATAGATTTCATATGGTTATAATGGTTCAAAAAAACTTGGGAAGAACATTTTCTTGTGCAAAATTTTGTCAGCTTTCCGATTCTGTTACTTTCATCTCGATTGAATAAACCACCTCATTGTTATAAACAATTGATTGCAAAAAAACACAAAATTTCGAGTCAACATTTTTTTTGTGTCAACCGTAAGACATGGAAACCGGTCGCAACGAACCCCGGGAAGTGAATTTCGAGCGTCCATGGACCTTAAACTAAAAGTTGGCATAGTTGTAATTGTTCAAATTTATTGTTGGAAGACCCAAAATGGCGGCCGACCGAAAAAATTGTAGCTTTCAACTTGGAATTGTTTTTCTCGAAAACTGTGGGTCAAATTAAAAAATTCTTTAGAGCAAAAAAGTCTTAGAATCACCTGAAAAACACTCTTGAATTTTTTCAGAATTTTTTGATGAAATTTTCCAAAATTTCGATTCTTCAAATTCTCAAAAAAACGCAAATGGCTTAAAAACTTCTGAAAAAATTCAAGAGTATTTTGCAGGTGATTCTAAGACTTTTTTGTTCCTAAGAATTTTTTGATTTGACCCATAGTTTTCGAGAAAAACAATTCCAAGTTGAAAGCTACAATTTTTTCGGTCGGCCGCCAATTTGGGTCTTCCAAAAATAAATTTGAACAATTACAACTATGCCAACTTTTAGTTTAAGGTCCATGGACGCTCGAAATTCACTTCCCGGGATTCGTTGCGACCGGTTTCTATGTTTTACGGTTGACACAAAACAAAATTTTGACTCGAAATTTTGTGTTTTTTTTCAATCAATTGTTCATAACAATGAGGACGTTTATTTAATCGAGATAAAAGTAACGGAATCGGAAAGCTGACAAAATTTTGCACAAGAAAATGTTCTTCCCAAATTTTTTGAACTATTATAACCATATGAAATCTATCGCTCAAAAAAAGGGCCGTCGAGCGGCCGTTTGGGCGCTAATGGGTTAAGGGGGGATATCGATCCTCCCTATTCATAAGGACGTATCTCGGGAGTCAGAATAATAAGGGCATATTTCGCGGGACGCCGGAGCGCCGGAAAATAAGGACGTATCTCGCGTGAGCGCAAAGTAAGGACGTATCTCGGAGGGACGTGCAAAATAATATTGTAGCTTGAAGAATTGTGAATTAAGAAAGTATCTCAGCGATTTAAAATTAACTAATGTATTAAAATTAAGTAATGCAGTTCACACATGAAGATAAATTTCCCATTATCGATATGAACAAGCTATTCTAAGACCAAAGGTTCTCGGAAACATGAGCTTTCGGAGAATTTTTCCCGATTAATGAGTATTTGCAGGACTGTATTTTAGATTTTACCTTATTCCTCCATTGTAGATTAAAACGATGTACGCATTACTTTATTATTTAATTGATAGGATTTACTACAGTTGAATTGTTATAGCAATCTTGAGAGAACGTTTTTTTTCCAAGTGCAGGTTGGAAATATCGAACAACAAATGGTTCTGATGAATGAGTCGTCGCGTGCCGGTAGCTTTATTTGTGGAAAAGACTTCTGGACTCTCGCCCATAGCGTCGGGGTTCAATTCCCGGCATGTACCCTCTGTAGGGCCAGTTTTATATGGAAAGCAAAAATAAAAACACGCTCCACCGTGAGCATTGCATATGATTGTGGCTAGTCAGTTTATTGAAAGTAAACTACAAGCCAATAGCGAGAGACGAAGAAGAAGATCAACTGTGAACTGCGTCTTGTAACTTGTTGTTTCTAACCACTCGCGACTTGAGACTGCAACAGAGCCACCGTGATCCCACGTATATAAATACCAGATAGGCTCTTGACCATCGTTTCTGAGCTTCTGACTCATGAATAAAAAAATACAGATGCTTCATATTTTGACTCGCTCCCATGATCGCTTTCATGTTTGCCGAGTTTTCATTATATGCTTGAGATTTATTTGCGGTTATAATCGGTTATAATTTTCAATCAAAGTGAGATTCAATATTGAGTCGCAATTCTCCGCGAGCTGCGACATTATTTCGCGCTCGTCCGAGATACGTCCTTTCTTTGCGCTCACGCGAGATACGTCCTCACTTTGCGCTCACACGAGATACGTCTCTATTATTCTGCCGCTCGAGGTACGTCCTTATTTCGGGACTCTCCGAGATTCGTCCTTATGAATAGGGAGGGTCGATATACAGTTAGAATTACCAAAAAATTCATTTTTTTTTGTATAAAAAGTTAGTAAATCTCCCGTAGAATACGCTGCTGAAACCTTTTTTTCGAAATTCGAACTCCAAGTGTATTTTCCAAGCGATTGCTGATTGGAGTGTAAGTACGATTTAACGATAATTCAAAACTTACGACGCGTTTCTCTCAAAACAACATGTTCGGAGTTCATGCCGGTGATAACTCAAGCGTTAATAATTGTAATGTAGAAGTTCCATTCATGTGGTTATCATTGGGATTTGAGATTCTAGTAAAATAACGTTAGTTGTATTATGAGGAAGATAATTTCGATAATTGAGTATTGTATTCGATTTCAAATTATTATGAATTCAACACTGAACCTTTACAAAGTGATACTGGTTTTTCAAGTACTTGGCATAGAATTGTGATTTTAGTACGTTCGATCTCAACATTGACAGATGTATTTAAAATGTATGTAACTATTTGACATAGATTTTTGATTTCAGTAGTACATTCTATCGGATCATAGACGAATTGATCTGGAGCGCAGTGACATTTGATAACAGATCGTGCAACAATTGCTTTAAGGTGTACTTTGAAAAAAATATTAGTTCTGTATAGGGTTGATCACACTTGTTCGATACTTGTCAGTTGATGCTAGACTTCGCTTCTTTCTCATGCTATCATTGAAAAAATAAACTAAAGTATATAACGATACTATGTTGGTAAAAAAGTCTATTGAAGAAATAAATCTGTATTTCCAAAAAATATATTAGATTTGAATCATATTATATTCCTACATGCAATTGGATTGACTGTGAGACATTTTCAAATTTTTTCTTGCATAAAAATATTTAGTCGCATAAGAATCTATTCAACAATGAACTATATGATACGGAACATACTTGTCGTCAACGTATACCTTTTTTAAAGGTAAATGTTCAACTTTGAGAAATAAAATTGCTTATAGAGTTGTAAAGGCCCGACCGTTATTTAGAGGGGCGGTTGGGCGAAATACCCCTATATTGGTTGGAATGTTTGTTATTGGAAGGTGTCGCGATCCGTTATCCGTGTGTACGTAAGATCGCTCGGTCACTTACATATTCCTAATCCGTCCGGTGCCTGGTTGTCCTTGGCTGGAGCTTGGCAGCGTGGCAGCCGAGTAGTCCGTGGCGCGCTGGGCCGTGTTAGCGTGTTGGTTCCGGATGCATGTGCACCCCCCGGGGGGAGGGTTGTTGTTAATAAACCCACTTTATGTGCACTAGCACTAAACTTTATTATGTTACCAAATCCTATATTTGACACTCGATCCCGCGTGGTTGGATCGTACACACATTCTGCTTATCGTCGATAGATGGAAGTTTGCTTCGCGTCCGCGGGGGAGCTGCGCCGCTTGCGTGCTCCATGTCCGACCACCCGTGTGGCATCCGTAATTATCACGGATCAACTCCGTCGTGTCCGCCGCGGCCGCTTCTTTTATAAGCGTCGTGACGTCACGTCAAGATGAACTCGCAGGGCGCGAAACGGTTGGGAAGCGCAGTTGCACTTCGCGAGAATTACCCCTCCCTCATGGAGTGATAACAAGCGCGCGTGGCTCGGCGTCTTTCCTCCGTTCGCACGTGCGAATACTTATGACTACGAAGCGCGCTTGGTTCGTCACAAATCTATGTATGCGCTTCAAGGCGCATCGGTTTACTTATACATGTCATTCAACTATTTTATATAGCACTTATTAATCCTGACAAAACGCTATTGATAAGAGATTCCATTTGCTCATGGCACATCGGCCTATCTCCGATAAAAATATATAAACATAGATAAATTCTGATCTGGCCAGATCAATTGCTTATTTCCTATAGCGAACAATTCTAGTTGCATTACATGCAGGGTTTCATACATTCGTCTATACATTCATTCGTCGTTCTCGTTCGAGTGCCCGCTGGCTACTCGTCAACTTATACGTGCCGATAAGAAGATCTCCTATGGCCGTTTCTAACTAATTCGAAGCTGCGCAGTTGTCGTGTGCAACTCGCACTTATAAAATAGCATTCCCGCACGAGCGCCCGCTGGCTGCTCGTGGCTTCGCACAGGCTGATAAGAGAATATCTTGTAGCCGACATCCATCCGTTTCAATGTTGGGCAGCTGCACAAAAATGCTAGCTGTCCTCATGATTCCCATGCACTACGTTCAACTCGCCATCCGTCGCATGGATGCGTCTCAATCAGCGCATTCTTACACTCACACATGTATGCTTAATCCTAATGTCGCTTCTCGGCGCAACTCGGATAGCATGTGGGAAGATGCGCATCGCGAATGTGTGATGCGACTCGTGTCAATCTAAAATTTCAAAAATGGGCGGGCCAAGGCTGGGCCATAACAGAGTATTTTATTTTATTTTTGCCATTTATAACATTTTTAAACTCTTTTTAAAACCTTCAAAAATATATTAGTTAAGTACTTGACATGAATTTGTGATTTGAGTACTTTCCCATCTTAATATTAGCAACTACATGAATTAAGTGTTGTTTGAAAAATATTCATTCTGTAGTAGGATAATCATACTAGTTGGATATTTGGCATTTAATGTTTGATTCCAATGCTTTCTCGTCTCACCATTGACAAATGATCTGAAATGTGTAACTGGATTCATATCACTATGTATGAAATTAATTAGTTTTAAATCTGTAGCAGAGAAACTTGAAGCAGAAAGGCTTCTTATTCTGTAATTATTATCTTAAATGTGTTGAAATAGACGAAGATTCAACAGATATCTTCAAATTTTTACCCACTCAAAAGAAATTAGTCGTTTGAGAATTTATTCAACTACGAACCACAGAATACGGATTATAATTACTTCATTTCATATTTTTGAGACTGAAGAGACATCTTTAAATTTCCTTGGATTTAAAAAAACGAGATTTAAAAATCTCAAACAAGAAGTTATCCAACATACCAAACATACTTGTCGTTAACGTGTACCTTTTTCAAAGGTTAATTTTCACCATGAAAGAAAGAAAGAATTGGTAATATGACTTCACATTTATTTAATTACATGTTTATGAATATGGAATTTATTAGTAGCAATGAAAAATTATGAAGCAAAAAATGATAAGCGAATTCTGTAGTAGGATGATCGTATTATTTGAATACTTAGAATTCAATGCTCGATTTCTATGCTTTCTCTTGTTATCATTAGAAATTGAACTGAAAATTATTTCATGTTACTTTAAATGAAATTTGATTATTCAAAATCCGTGGCAGAAAATCATAAGGCAGAGAGATGGTTTCATATTCTGTTTCATGTCAACAATAGAATATTGACCTAGGCACGTTCACATTAATAACGCTACAATAATTGAGGATACATTGAAAAAATATTCATTCTGTAGTAGTAGGATAATCGTACTATTTGTATCTTCTACAAAATCATATCGATTGAGTGCTTGACATGAATTTGTGATTCAAGTATTTTCCCATGTCAACATCAGCCAATTGATTTACATGGACATTTGATAATAGCAACAACAATTAAGTGATAATTGAATCAAGAATTAAGCGTATATTGAAATGAAAAATATTTATTTCGTATTAGGATAATCATACTAGCTGGATACTTGGCATTTAATGATTTCAATGCTTTCTTGTATCACCATTCACAAAATAATCTGGAATGCATAACTAGAGGATTTTGTATTTCTGTATTCGATATTACCCTATATGAAATTTATCCATTCGATAAGCTTCATATTCTGCATTCATTTTACATGCATTTCAATGGACTGAGATTAAACAGACATATTTTAGACAGACAATTGTCATTAATTACTTTTTCATAAATATTTTGATGCAAATAAACATGTTTTTTGGTTCTTGCTTACAAGATAAAAACAAAAACAGCGATCATGTTGCTCTGCGGAAAAATATCTTAGAGAATAAGAATACAAATAAAATGAGACTTGATACGACCCAAGTCATTACGCGGAAAAAATGCGAGCTGCGAGCTCAAGTTTTTGACCGTAGCAGTCGAACGGCAGTGAAGAGCTTTTTCGAATGCGCTGCGGCAATCGAATAGCTTACAAGATTACAAATTTGATAGGCTGGGCTGTACTCGATTATTGATAAAGTTCGATGCGTTTCTTTCGTTTATTTTACTTAATTACAAATCATTATAAAGTATGAAGATCAATAAAATTAACATACTTTTCTGAATACAATATCATTTTCTCATAATAACATTGTCTTGTAAATATTTGAAACTGAAATGAAATACTGAAAATAAATTATATTGAGAAAGACTTTATACCAAGTTTGAGTAGTAAATTAAATGAAATATTACGCATTATAATATTTTTATTGCTGATTAGTATACTCTTATTTTAAAATTTCATCCTTAAAGCTAATTTGTTCGAACAGTTTAGATTAATTAGTGTAAGCTTGTCCTAAGGACAGGACGCTATTTTGCAGACAACTTTCGTTTATAGCGATTTTACCGAAAAATAATTTTTTTCATACTAAAGAGCGTATGTGTTCTTCAGTTATTTCTTTCCGTAGAATCGATTTGGCTTTCTTCATTTTGCTTTCTTACAGAGAAAGCTTTGTATTTCGATATTTTATAGTTATACAGCTAATATTTTTAAAGAATTTCAGCAATAAATAATTATATTGCGAAACACATAAACAGGCATATTGTATTTCTTGCCAATGCAATTGTAGGCATTGTCAAAATTTTACTTGTGAAAATCTATATTCAGTGGCAATGATATTAAATTAGTATTGAACGCTATATGCACTAATGCCCACTATGGTATTTAAACGCGTGGATTCAGTTGAGCCCTATTCAGTTCGTCCCCAGCAGGTATACGACTGTCGCACGCTGCTCAAACCGTTGGTGCGCTGCGCATAATCAGTATTTGCTAGCGGCAGTCGAATTTTGGGCTCACTGCGAGCCCAATTTTTGGAGTGCGGCCACTCAACGCCGTTCGACGGTGGCACGCTTACGTTTTCGACCGCCGCGTTCATCGTTTAGCGGGCCGCGCGCCCAACATTTTTTCCGTGTAGTAATAAAAATGTCAGAAAGATCTAGCGTTATTTTTAGAACAAGTCACAACTCCGTCCGATTTCCATTTTCCAATTTGATTTTGAAAATTTGAATTATAAATTTTGAAATAAGTTGTGTTGAAGAAGTCTTTTACTTGCATATTCATGTGTATATTGAGACAATCTGTTATTGCCGAGAATTTATTTTCTCATTCTGTATGATAACACGTAAAAGCTCCAGTTGCAATTTTAACATCAATTGTCTTGTACTGAGTATCTATCTGAAAAGTTCAATACGTCCACTGAAATATATGTTGTGCTGCAGTCTTACTGATTCATACTCATATAAGATGCTATTGTCGCTAAAGATCCAACACATCTACTGGAACACGTTGTGCTGTAGCAGTCTTCTACTCGCTTATTTGTGTGTATATTATGACAATCTGTTATTGCCGAGAATTCATTTTCTCATCTTGTATGATGAGTCTTGCCAGTTCCTGTGATCCGTATGCAAAAACCAAGCAGTTGTAGCCTTTTAACTTCATACATATCGATTTTTGAATTGTAAAAAAAATAATTGATTAGATTTGTCAATCAATCACTAACCCCAAATTTGCACAAAAATAAATTAACTAATTCACCTTGATTTTGAAATTTAACCATAGTAGATATATACAGAGTAGACTGCACTTCACAATGCATATGAGAATACAAATTTTCTTCGTGTGATCAAACTGATAATAAATCTTTGCTGCGTCAACCCAGAGAGCTTGTTTTCTCATCTTATATGATGTGAGTCTTGCCAGCTCCTGTGGCCTATGCTAATAACAAAGCAGCTGTAGCTTTCTAATAATACTTAACTTGATACACACATCTATTTTCTAATTGAAAAAAAAGTTTATCAATCAACGAATAACCTCAAATCATATATCTACAAAAATAAGAGAACTAATTTACTTCGGAGAGTATATCAGCATCAGCAAACAGGTTAGCTTGTCTCAAAAAACTCAATCAATTTGAATTCAGATTGGCAAAGTTGCTGAAGTAGCTAGGATGATGTCCAGCAGATTTGCACTTTTCATCACGACTGCCCGCGTTATGATTTCGTCTAGTCCAGTTACTACGATTCGCGATACTACTATAATAATCGATTATAATTTATAAATATATATTCTTCCTAAGGCTATATCACCGCGGCACTGATAGGATCTGGGTATATATATATATATATATATATATCTGTATCCGCCTACCAGCTGTTTATTGTGAACAATATACTATTACTATATATAACTATCATACGAGGGACGAGGCTGGACGTAATGTACGTTTCAATGAGAACCACACTTGCAATAGGCCTTGTACCGCTCGAACGTAATAAACATGGTGTTGACGAATTTTTCTGTGGGAGAATTTCTAGAGAGGAAAAAGTAGCTGTCGTCTGCTCGTCGACTTATACCTTCTATTTTGGAATAACTAAGACGGTTCCAATAAAATCTTTTTTATACAATTAATCGCAACAAAAAGCAGTTTTTTCTGATAACCATTGTAAAACTGCGGAACATCGTTAGAATAAAAATAAATCTAAGGTGCGAGGTTAAATCGACAACGAGCTGTATATAAGGATTGCCGAGTCCCCTCGTCGCTTGCTGCGCATACTTGTCGTCGGTGGTTCGTCGATTAAACAATCAGAAATTTCAACTATCTCGTTTAAATTAATTAAATTTTAACTTTCTAACTATCTCGTCAAATCTGTCCCAGAAATGTAAGGCAGATTCTCTGTTTGGATCGTATTGAATTGAGTGCAATTGTCTTCTAACTGAGCCCGTCGTAACGTCAGTTTCACTGGTTTTTAACTGTTTGATTTAATCTAAAAATTTTACTGGATCTGTAATATGTACCATTTTTGTATGGTATGATTCATCTATTCTATTGATTAGAATATTTCGGACTATCAATCTGTCTTTTTCTAACTTCTGTTCGTCACAGTCGTTTTGTCCATCTTGCGGTTGTATTATGTAGTGTAGATCTAGCAATTTAAGTTCAGATTCGAAGAGGTCTAAGAACGTCTTCAAACTCACTTTTTGCGTCAGTTTATAGTCCATTTTAATGGATGGCTGTATAATACGTGACATATTTACCGAGGTTGGTTGGAAACTCGCACTGATATTCCCCAAACTAGCAAGGGAACGTTCAATCTTCTCGAACCTGCTTCCAAATTCTTGTTTGGCCTCGATATTATCAGTTGCACATTGATTTAGCATGACACCAATACCCCTCACACTTTGTCGAGCTTTCTTGAGATCTTCTTTGAGTTTCTCAATCTCTAATTTTTGAGCTAGATAAACAGAATCGGTAGCATTAGAACTTTCACCGATTTCGGTTTCAGGCGATAAATCTTCAGGAAGTTTGCCCATTTGAATTTTACTGAGATCTATGTTAAGAGTCTTTATCTGTTTTATTAGGGGCGTGCTTGTGCTTTTACCAGCTACTTCTGTTTTCAGAGCGTCTAACTCTTCTCTATCTAGGCTCGTGCCATCAAGCGTTCTAGCTCCAACAATTTCTTGGGAAATGGCGTGATAAGGCCTTGGCCTTCAAGACTCTCTTCGTTTCCTCCGATTGAGCATCCATGTCTGAAATTAAGGAGAGGAGGAATAATTGACAACCCCACAGCAAAGCTATCAATTATTGACCAAAAATAACAGCACAACAAATTATAAATGGTCTATGTATGCTAAGAGTGAAGTGTGTTAATTATGCAAAGAAAATCGACTGACTGTATGTTAATTTCTTATTTAAAGTTTACCACAAAAGATCGAATGATAACAGCACAGCAAGCTAACAAGGATCTGATTGTGTTGAGAATAACGTAGTTAAAATTGATAAATTTTACTTGAATATATTGGTTGTCAATATTTCACTGCTTCACTTACTAGCGTTATATTTATGGGGGCAATCTAACTTTCACTGAAGGTTTTTGAACGAGCGTAAGGGATTACCTTATTTACTGACAGATTGTTCGGTTCCGTCTCCGAATCTAACGACGATGTCCTCACTTTTGTCAAGGCCCAGTTCTAAAGTTTGGCCAGGGTGGATTGTATGAGTGTCCAACTCACAGGACAAAGTCAGCATAAAAATATGGATGGTCGTCTCGTCTGTGTACGGATGAATTTCCGTTTATCTAACTTATATATGTGGGTTGGTTCTATTTCTAGCGTATAATTTAGTTTCCAGACGGTATATTTGAAAAATTTGCAAACTCAATATTCTCATCAAACTACAATTTGCAAATTACGATCAGTATTTCGCAATTCGAAATTTATTTCACATGAATTAGCTTAATAGTATAGCAACGGAAAAGAAATGATTCCAGCTTGTATTTCTAATTCGAATATTCGAGCATATAATATAATATTGAACTCCGATGTCTATACACGGGCTGTTGTAATTCCAGAAAAGAGCCGGCCGGTAGCGGCGCAGCTTGTTTACACTGTCTATCTCTCTCTACCGCTCGAGCAGCCGGTGCGTGTATATACGCGGGCGCGCGATCCGTGCACGGCGCAGAGTCCGTGCGAGTCGGACCGTTTCTATCTCTCTCTTTCTAGCGCTCGAGCAGCCGGCGCGTGTATATACGCGGGCGCGCGACCCGTGCGCGCTCCCGACTGCCCTCAATCAAAGTTGCCCGCCGGTCGACGTTCGGCCAATTCGCGCTTACGCGAAAAACAAAGCAACGTGCATGCTGGCAGTGGAGGGGAGAAAAGCTATAGGCTGACGCGCCAGTGGCTCGCAGCGTGAGCCGTATAAGCGCGGGGCTTAGTGCGACCGCACATTTCTGACACGAAATCATATGAAGAATTAAATTCAATAAAAATATGTAGAAAATGAGCTGTAAGAAGTTAGTGTAAGCGTATACAAACTGTCGCGCATATTGGGTGGTTGCCCATATTAGATATACCTACCTCATTTCATTCTGAAAAAGATATAAATGTTAATATATACATTTACAAATTTTAATGAGAATTTTTCGGAAATAACACTTGATACTTACTTAAAATTGAATGAAATTGGAGTTCGAATTATCCGTAAATATTTTATCAATTATGTTTTTGAAAACAAAATATAATAATGTCGAAAATCGACATCGAGCCGAGATTCTAATTCAGTAGTCTTGTTGGGTATTCGAATTTCTATATTATCGAACGAAATATCGAACAATGAAGGAGTCACAACAAAAAAGGAATAATAAACCCAAGTTGAATAGTTGTTTATTTAGCTTAAGTTTTATTTTCATTCTTTTTCAATACAATTGAACAATTATAGGTAGGTGGAAAAAAGTAGGAAAAAGGGGTGAATAAGGAGTAGGAAGAAGGGATGGAGAGTAGGGGTTGAAAAAGGGTGGGAAAAGGAGTAGAAAAAAGGGGTGAAAAAAGATGGGAAAAGATCTGACCGCGGCGGTGGCGGTTTGGCTTTCAATATAGGGAGATACTTCATGGGATTAACAGAGTATCTGTTGTACTTACTGGATTTTTTTTCTCAGTGTGTGACTTATCATCTGGAAGATTATCAAGATTAACCGATTCCTGATGGTTTTTACGAGCCGGAGCTCTCGGGAGTCAAATAACCAGACGTCTATTTGATTGAGAAAGAAGAATTTGATTAAAAAAGCGTGGGAATGAAGTGTATGTGAAACGGTTAAACCTTTAACCCAATCAAATACATTTATTAACGTAGAATAACACCAACTATCGAACCGATAAATTCACGACATATAACACCCTGGAACTTCATCACTTATCACTCATCACCACCATCTTTTCAACGACAGTTCTCGGTTCCACATTCAAAACGACTCACTCTTTCAATTTAACCAATGTAGTAAAAACCAGCAGCAAGCTGAGTGGAATTCACATATGGGGCTGATTAACCATTGTGAATAATTTTTGTAGAATTTGTAGAGCGTAGGGCGCATCAAGTGCTTTAAGGAACGCTAGATATTTTTGGATAAATAATTGCAATCGAAAATAGTTTGAGTGAACTAGTTTATTTAAAGAGCGTTAGTGACTTTATTGGAAAATTGCGGATAGCTAAACCATCCGAGGCCTGTTGCCAGTGGGCCCTCTGTAGCGAGATTGGTTCGCTCGAGCGCCGAGCCACTCTTCAGCGGGTCCGAGCGCTCCACACGCCTAGACGGACGCCTGCGCAGTGGCGATATTAGCCACATGGCTAGTGTGAATTTTGTCCACACTGAAACTCTATAATCTGGACTCTTCGAATCTGTTGATGGAAGATTTGATTCTTGAATATTGAATGAGATTCTTCAAAATAAATAGAAGAAAATAGATTATCACCAGTAAATGTCGTGATTGGAAGGTGATGCTGCAGCTATCAGGAGAGACTTGCTTCAACTAAAGATAGTTGCAGACTTAGCAGGACAAGAACTATTATACGCTACCCTACGTCTAATTTAGAGAGAAAGGGAATAGGGCCCCATCTACGCCCTCTAGTGAGGAACAACCGATTCTCATTAATTACGAACTTCATACGAGGGACAAATTCAAAGTATAGAATTCGTGCGTGACTCGTTTTTCCCTCCTCTTCTCTCTCTCTCTCTCTCTCTCTCTCTCTCTCTCTCTCTCTCTCTCTCTCTCTCTCTGCATGCCGTGTATAACCAGGACCTCGAGTCCTTATACCTAAATAAAGACAACTATCTTCCCCCCCCCCTCTCTCTCTCTCTCTCTCTCTCTCTCTCTATCTGCAGTCACAAAGAAGTTCAAGCGAACCATGTATAGTTTGCGATTTTTCCGTAAATACACGACTGAGATCCTACGTGAACGCTTATCAATGGCTTTGCTGTTCCCTCATCTTGACTACTGTTCTGCGGTATATCTTGACGCATCTCAAGAACAAAAACAGAAAATAAAAGTACTGCAGAATTCATATGTGAGATATGTTTTTGATGCGAGGAGGAACGAACACATCACACCTCATAGGGCTATGTTGGGCTGAATGCGCACGGATATAAGGAGGCAATATTTCATGGCTGTACTATTGTACAAGATCCTGCGCATTTGACAGCCGAAATACCTTCTGAGCCTCTTCACTAGGTACGTATCCACTAGGCCCTCCAGGGGTGATGCACCGTAATTCTCGATCCCTAAAATGAGGAACGACTTTGGTATAAATTCCTTCCAAGCGCAAGCAGCACACCTTTGGAACTCCCTCCACTCCTCAGATAGAAACCTGCCGTCCTTGTCAAGTTTCAAATGTTCCATAAGAAACTATTTTTCAGAATTAGAATTGAGTGAATGTCCTTGACACCTTTTATGAAGATTGACGCTATGACTAGATTGTTCAAGTTGTGATGACTAGCTGTATAAATTTATACCAATACTGACACGTTATCTGTGATAATTAGTTCTAAGAATTTTTTTGACAAGGATGATATGTTAAATATGTTTTAACTAAGTGACTGATATTTTCTTAAAAAGATGACTGATATTATGTAAATACCATTTTTATATAGTTCATACAATAAAACATATCTATCTATCTATCTCTCTCTCTATCTCTCTCTTTTTTTTATTACTTACAAATTATCTCATGAATTCGAAATCGGAACCACCCAAATACATGAGGAACAACTCCTAAACCCTGGTACATGGGACCATCCTCGTACAACTCTACTAATATTCTAGTTGGTACAAATGCTCGGAACTCTGCATTGATGGTGAAGAACATCCTCTCCCCGTACTTTGTATCAACCTTCTTGATCACAGTGATCATAATCTTCGATTCACCTCCAACTCTAATGTTTTACCTTACATGAAACGTATGGTTACCAATTTCATTTAGTTTAATGAAGTCCATTATTCTAACTCAAACAACGAAGAATTCTCATTAGCCTCAAAGATTACTACAAGTGTTATATTTTTCTTACCTTTATTAGCTGCGATGATCTGTACTGAACCTTGACTGGCAGTCGAATGGAACTGACTCCGCGATGTCTCTGCATATAAAGCCTGTTCACTCTCTCCACTGTCCTACCACGAAATCGCTACAAAAATTTTGAATAAGAAGCGACGAATAAATTCGGGCTTGGTGGACTATCCCAAAGTGATATTGCGAGAAAAAAATTCCACTTTGGGATAGTCCACCAAGCCCGAATTTATTCGTCGTTTGAAATATGTGGACGTTAAAGAATAATTATTAATTTTGAATAAGGTCTTCGTCCAGAATTTCCAGCATGTTTCCGTCTTCAACTCTAGGTCTTTTGAGTGGTGGTCGATTACTCTCAAATCGACTACTGGTCGAATGAGATCAGCACTTCGTCCCGGATTCCTCGAATTTCACTGTTTACCTTGTTGTTGCATTTTTCAAGTTTATTGAGTACACTAGTCTCGAGCTCGGTGACTGGCTGACTGAACTAGTATCTCAGGCTCTATATATCCAAGTCTCTCTTGTTTTTCAACACTCTGTTCCAAGAGTTTTGGTATATATTCATGTCCCCAAGGAAGAGATGTCTGTTTCATTCGTCATCACGAAAAGTTCATCATTTCAAGAACTGAGGGCAATCGTAGTCTGTTTCTCGGGACACGCGTTATGATGTCTAGAGCAGATAATATTTCGCTGACATTTTACCGTTTCCTCGTTGAATAGTCATTTCCAGGTGTGATTATTCTCTTGACGACGAAAGTCTTGACACCCTTTGCTTTCTGTATAAGAGTCTTATTGTCAATGATTATACTATACATTTTATTCCGCAGTCCGAAGAATTCCATCATGATTTTTCCATTTCATTCATCTTTAAGCAGATCCAATTTCTTATTATTCAGCCGTTTCAATCTAAGTGATTATTTTCAAGATAATCTGACGTGTGGTAGTAGTCGAAATGATCTGAAATAATATCATAGATGTATTTATTCTTGATTTTATTTTCAAAACTATCCGTACTTGTATACAGCATCTTGCATCTTCCATCAATGTTCTGATATTCATGTCATGGAAGTTGTACATGTGAACTTTGAACAAGTCAAGTACAGAAAGTCCAAAATTTATTGGTTTCCGAATAGTTATTGTCCCAATCGTATGATGACGAGATTTTCATCGAATACGAAGCAGTTCTGGGAATTCAGATTTGCTATGTACGTAAAAGCTCCGTATCGTCCTTCTCAATGCGTGACTATTTGGAAGTTCAAATATTTCATTTCGTTCTCCATCGTCTTACCATACACCGTATTGTTCATTAGTTTGAAGACTTTTTTTTCAAACTCATTTATAGCTTCTTGTCTTTTCGGTAAATTGTAGTCATTATATTACTTAAGCCAATAACTTTTTCGAGATACCAGAACACGATGTATTTTTTCCACTTCCAATCCTAGATGGACTGCTTGTTTAAATAGACGATAATGTCATACGTGAGATTATGATATGATGCGATTTCGGATATGTCAGATCGGAAGAACATCGAATAGATTTTCATATCCATGGTGAGAATTTTGAAAAAATTTATGCGTGGGCGAGAAATATGTGAAAAACTTACTTTTAGCAAGTTGAGCCGCATGAATCGTTGAAAAATCTATGAATCAGCGTCGTGATGGGAATTCTGATCTGAAGAATAGATATAGCTGATTGAGCGCTTTAGATTTTCATCGTGAAAAATGGAAAAATGTCGATGAGTGGGCGTTGATTATATGAGAAAATCGCATGTTCTTATGGCGAAAGTTATTAAATTGCAATATAGTAATAAGATAGTAGAAAGCAATATAGTAGAAAATGTATTTTTTCTCATGGATATTACTCAAGGATTGACGAAAATTTATCATCATAACAAAATCTATTCTTGATTATGTCATTTTGCTTTCTCAAAGATAAAGCTTTGGACGAGGTAAAAATCGACATCTCGAATCAGACATCGGGACCTTTATTTTGACAGCCTAGAGGTGAAATACATAGTGATGTAAAAGCATCCGTAGATACTTCGAATTATTGACCAATAATTCTAATAAAAATGTCATTATTTACCTATATCATTGATAGAGCAGATGAAAGACGCGAGCGAGCGATAGCGAGGGAGTGGTTCTGGCTAGTTTTCAATAAAATTCAATTTTTTTCCAGGTTTTTGTCAAGTGATCTTAGAGGCTCCATTTTGAATTTTCAAAATCTGAGGCCGGATTCGTGATCAGCGACCTCAAAAACCCATATATACCAATTTTCAACGAAATTCATTTTTTTACCAAATTTTTGTCAAGTGATCTTAGAGGCTATAATTTGTATTTTCAAAATTTGAGGCCGTATTCGTGATCAGCGACCTCGAAAACCCATGTACACCAATTTTCAACAAAATTAAATTTTTTCCCAATTTTTTGTCAAGTGATCTTAGAGGCTTGGTCTAATTTGTATTTTAAAAATTTGAGGCCAGATTCGTGATCAGCGACCTCAAAAACCCATATATACCAATTTTCAACAAAATTCAATTTTTTACCAAATTTTTGTCAAGTGATCTTACACACACACACACACACACACACACACACACACACACACACACACACACAGCAATCGCACTCAAGCGCGCGCGTAGTGCATCAACTCCGAACTCGAAAAAACGACGCAAAATAAAATTAAATCTGAAATAGATCTTTCTACAAAGTAAAATCTTAGTTAGACCTTTCTTCAACAGTCGATTTGAAAACGATCTTTCTATACCGCTCGATTCGGAATAGATCTTTCTATACCGCTCGATTCGAAATAGATCTTTTTATTTCACTCGATACGAAATAGATCTTTTTATTCCGCTTGATTCGAAATAGATCTTTCTTTAGCGCTTTTCTGAGATCGTTGCTTTTTCCCTCAGGCGACGATATGGTCTTTGATTACAGCGAGATTATTCAATTCAGCCATCGATTCGATACTCATGTAAATTTCTAACGGCACTCGATACTTCATACTGATGTAATTTGATTATGGACATCGGGCCTATAAATCATGAGACAGACATTATCCTCCCTCGATGGCTGGTGAATATGCTGGAACGTGAGAGGCACTTGGATTCCGCAAATAGAAACCGACCACTCTCCATGTAGGCTAACATTTTATAGTAGTAACGCGTTGAAACGAGTAACCGTATTATTTGAGAAAACGTCTTTGCTAGTGTTGCTGCGTAACACTATGTAAAATTGATCCCTCATTGTAAATTTTTCAACGCTTCGAACAAACAAAATTCTTTGTTTGACCACGACCCTTGCTTCCTAAAACTTTGTCTATCTCAAAAACATCGGAATCCAAGCTCTTACAGACTCTGCTCAACTCTTTCTCGTAAAATAAACCATCAATTTTATCACCAGCCAGATCTTCCAGCATGTACACCGGTGGCTGCCGAATGGTTGAGATGCGGATGATTCGAAATACTTCAGTGTCCACTCGCCCTTGTATGCCTTCCCTAATACAGCCTTACTCCTTGTGACACGGACTAGGTCACATACAACGTATTCAGGCTTTCGCTCGATGTGACAGTCGTACCGCAAGGACAGATTGCGTCAGTGTCTAGCGGCATTATAAAGATTCACTTCTGAAGCAACCATGCAAATGCTTGAATGCCAGCTGTTGTAAGCTTTAACGATATTACCCAGAACATTTAGTTAACGCTGTATATGTTGATGTGTGAAGGTCCCTTGAGTGAACACGTTCGTTGAAACGTTCGACGACTGCTGCTTTGATATCGGCATTTCTCGCTATCTGATGAATTATTTTTCCTTTTTCAACAAATTCTGCTTCTCTTTACCCTTAAACTCTTTGCCTTTATCCGTCTAAAAGAGCACGAGTATAAGTGAAAACGATCAAAGGATCAATGAAGCCGTTTTATCTTTCAACGGCTCAATCCATGCGTATTTAGACGAAACATCGATCACAACCAGTTAGTAGGTGTATTCGTCATTATACGTCTTGAGAGCTTTCAAATCGATCAGATCACCCTCCCACATCTCATCAGGACTGTAAACATAGTGATATCGCCGAGTATAGTGATGTCAAACCAGTTTATGCAACGTGTGGGCGTCTTGACCCTTGATAACTTTGTTTTTTCTGTATTTTGCGCGTAAAACTTGGACTGACTCACTGTACGTCGGTGGTTCGGGTGGTGTTCAGTATAGTTTCTCGAGCACTTTTTCCTTTAGTTCCGATGCCTGAATTTCTTGAATCTGTGTTTTATATTTTTCTCGATTTTTGAATAAATCTTATCGGAATAAATTTGACTAATCAAACAGCATGTAGCAACGAGCGCCACTGTTTTTTCACTCGCTCCAGCCGCTCGTCGAGATGAGTACCAGGATCACAAAAGCGATAACCTGAGGGGTGCAATTCAATCGAAAGACGATCGATAACTGTATCCAAAAAACTGTCCGGAGTCTCAATTGTCTCATTGCATTTACTAGTAGGTTCCCCCTCTCTAGGCATTTTTCTCTCCATCACCGATTCCACAATATACAAATCCATAGCATCATCATCCCCCACTTCTATTCTCCCTGATCGGGATCAGGTAGGCGATCCCATCGTAATTTTGCGGGTGCCACCCGTACCTTTTTACTATCCGATTTGGGTGTATTATCAGACCCTTCAGTATCTACCGATAGTGTTCTATTACGAGTTTTCACTACTTGAGCTTGGACGCCCTCACCCACTTCTTTTTTCTTCTCTTTCTCCTCCACCTGATCTTGTATACTCTTGAACGCTTCCTTGTTATCTAGCACTGCTTCGAAATGCTCTGTTTTCGGGCACATTGTCGAGTCCAATTGCGAGTGGGATTCTATGTTACGCCAAAGATTTTCCTTACCGATGAACAAGTGAGGGACCTTTGCATCACAAAGAGCATGAGCGAACTATGTACGGCCTAGAGCCATCGCTTCTTTTTTACTCTATCTAACGGCACCTTGCACGAGATCAAACATATTACCACCCTTTACAAAAGCTTTATCTATACTGACAATGCCGCGGCTATCGTACTTGATATTATTGGCTCGACGAAGAAACTTCAGGAGATTCTTTGCCAATGGTTGGAATTTATGTGAAGCACTTTTTATTATGAACGGATCGATTGAATCTTTTTCTTCTCTGCTATCTACATCATTGTCATCATTATCATTGTCTTTCTTTGAGGGGTATCTTTTCAATAGTGTAAGAATCTGTTCAGCATCTGCTATTACAGCATACATTTCTCACATTTATCGGTAGAAGAGTTCAGTCTATTGCTCGTCTCCTTATCGAGCCCCGTAAGCGGGGTGCCAGGCCTATGAATGGCGTCCAATTTTGATTCGACAGTCTTTTTGCTCTCTCACAAAAATCACGGATAGCATCCTCGGGGGCCAAAATCATCTTCCTCGCATGCTCCATGTTACAAGCGCGGGTGACTAATTCAAGGGTAAGAAATCACAATTCGTGATCAGTATCGTGTCTGCTTTTTATCGACTTCCTCGGATCGATTAGTTTTCTCAGAAGCGATGCGTGATTGCGTAGTTTGCAACTCTTACTCAATTTGATGTTTCCTCGTGAAATATTGAGAGCACACTCGTAGATGAGAACGACCAATTTAATGTCAGCTTTTTGCAACAAGGCCTTCTGCTGACTACTCCCGACGTGGAAAATCCCTCGTGATTACGCCGACCAATATTCTTCGAAGTTTTGGGAGCCATCACAACCGCAATCGTCCAGTATCAAAAGTATTGGTTGTGCGTCATCGCTGTAATACGTATGTTTAGGCGGGCATTCGTGTAATTCAATGGTACAGCCGAAATCCTTATTATCCAGCTGTCACTTGGAGTTGTAGAATAGTATACGGTCATCGTGAACATTACTCATGACGTCCAGATGAATATTTTTCGTGAACCACGTTTTTACAGGAGAGGTTGTCCAGCTATCATGACTGTTCATGGATGTTCCCATCGTGGGTCCATCTTGGGCACTATGCTCTAAAACACCGGGGCGCATAGTTTAAATCTAGGTCAGTGAGTCTTTGCTTCCCAGCCGCCACGCTGCGGTCTGCAAGGGGTACTGCAGGCGTCTCGACCACGCACTAAGTAGCTACTTGCAAAGGAGGAGTAGGGATTTATCATGCAAAGACGAATAATATCAAGACGATATTATCTTTAAACTCCATATGGATAACTTTCATTGAAATTAACATACCATCTCTTAGCAAATATAGGTTTACATATTTTCTTCTTTTGTGACGATATAACTCATGGAGTTTGGTACGCCTGATAGAAATATATTCCAACTGGATAGGCGAACTCTGTTCGTTCCTTATCATTCCACGCATAGTATCAGAATTCAATTTCAAAGTATTTCCATAGGTTGATCTAATACCTTCGGCTTTTATTATACACTAGCGGGGACCCCCCTGCTTGCTTCGTTCGCCAACCCTTCAATTTCATTCTTTTTTTTTTATTTTGAAAATCAATAATTTCAATAATAAGTGTAGTAATAATTAAATGAAAATTACATTTAAAACAATAAAACTTGAAAATTGAAAATTGAAGTCTTTGTGCTTTTGTAACGATTTCGGTTTCCGGCTTCTTCTCCTGCTGTCCCAATTCCTCCCAGAGAATTCAGCATGGTTTTCATTATAGACCTTGATCCTGTATTATATTTGATTTCGATGCGCTCTAAATTGATACCTTCGATTCTTCCGGATTCCTCCAGATGCATATCAATTTTTCCAGTATTCTCAATAGATTATAAAAATTCATTTATGCAATTTACGAAAAGCCCCCTCTCGTGACTGTCTGGGTTATATAAGGTCATTTCGTAATGTCGCCTTTCCAATACTTTTTCCACAAAGTATCCCATCTCTACATCTCTATTGCTTTTCTCATCTCCTCGGACACCCACGTACCGGCTATCATTCGATCCGTAGGGTTATCGTGAGTACAGTCACCTTGAAATTTAGATTCGATGCATGAACGATGAAGATCAAACAACTTATTGTGCATTCTGACGGGTAAAACGGGGTAGCAGAGATTTTCCGGAGGCAGCACTTCGCACATTATCAACCCTCCATCTTAGTTATGTCCATTATTCGACCCGAAATCTCGTGACATTTTTTCATGCCCATGTACAGTTTTGGATGACCGTTTGGATATTTACCACGCTTGCAGATAAACGGGTAGAGGGAACAAAGGTCAACCTCCTTTATTTTTTCACCTTCCTTTATATCATAAAAATTGGCTGTAATACACGTTTTATTCTCAAAAAAGCATCTCGCGGATTTAATGGAGTATGCAGTGGAGAATTCGCCTCTAGATAAACACGGTCATTTCCATTTTCGGTCATTTCCCGATCGAAAGAACATTTCCATTTCTCGATGAGCTGCTAGCCGTGATTGATGATTTTTCTCGAAACTCTTCACGTTCTCTCTAGTCGATCGTGCATACAATCATTATTTAAAATACGACTAACTCGGTTTATTCGGAAGCATCGTTGGCATCCGTGCCAGAAGCAACCATGGATATGTAAGACCATTCTTTCACAGCATGAGTCATTTCGTTGCTTTTACCGTCTGAGAGTTTACGCCTCGGTATCCATCGATCGGGATTATCCCGATCAAACCTACTTCATAAAAATTTTTCCTATAAATTTGTAGACACGAATGGGTCGACGATTGCGAGCTTAATACAGTTGGCGTGAAATATTAAGCACGTTGTTTTGTGACGTTGCATTCGGCCTGCGAATGTAGCACAACATAAGATTGAGTGATATAA
This sequence comes from Aphelinus atriplicis, assembly GCA_020882685.1. Taxonomy (NCBI): domain Eukaryota; kingdom Metazoa; phylum Arthropoda; class Insecta; order Hymenoptera; family Aphelinidae; genus Aphelinus; species Aphelinus atriplicis. The sequence continues at coordinate 35,829,198 of CM037076.1, forward strand.
TTTACTGAGCGCCAGGCATGAAGCGCTTCACTCAATATATGATAGAAAATGACTTACTTTACGTTAATTCAAACTTCTGATAATTAACTCATGACTCTAAGGGCCCCTGGCTAGAGACTCGCTCAAAGTCAGGAAGGGTCGGGGAAATAGCTGAATCTCCAACTCATTTGGGCTCAGGAAACCTTTCGATTATCAGGAGTACTCCGTGGAGTTGCTCGACTGACTCGAATTTCCCCCTGGGTGCCGTCTCCGTAGAGGGCACACTGAGGATACCTGGTTAGGAGCCTGGTGGAACCCGCTGGCTTGCCAACTATTCACTCATACTTTATTCCGTTGAATGGGGAAAATTACTAGGATATTCTTCGACGACTTGTATATCATATGTAAACGAATAATCAATTATATTTGGGAAAAATCAGGAGGATCCACAGTACACGGTAAGTTCACTTAAATTGGATCTATTGACTCTACGTTAAATGTACAAAATCACCCAAAAATATATTCGAATAATTGGCACACGCTCGCGACGAAAAAATAATCGCCGTGACTCTACATACACTAATAATCACTCGAATCATGATGGCGGGAACCGCGAACCATCGCGGGAGCGTCGGCTCGCCGAACCATGTAATGGTGGCGCCTCCTTGCTCACGAGGTTCACCGGCTAATTCGCGGAAAGCGCGGAACCGCGGGCGACAGATTTCCCGGGGCCCAACGGGGCCATATCATCGGCTCAGTAAACACAGGTCTCGCCGTCGGTTGTTGAGATGACTGGATCGATGAACAATACTAATGGCATATTCCGGAGAATATTCCAAGTTCCGTGGCTATCTGCCTGAATACAATGGAACGTGTAGCACTGGATGTCGACGGAACTAGAATGGCCGAGGACGAGCCACGAGGCCACGTCCTCTCCATCCCTACTTTGCCTCATTTGCATAAGGTCCAATCCTTGCGCTCCCGACGGCGCGAAAATCTCTTCCGACCAATTATCTAATCCACAGGTGCCCGCGCACCTTGCTAAATTCCGTGATTGGTCGCCGGTCGACGTGAGCGCCGCAGTCGCGATCGCCCGTGAAATTCATATGCGCAAACATGAGGGGGTGCGACAGCGCCCCCGACGATAAGTATATACATATATACACGCGGTGGACCTTACATACTACTATGTACAAGTATTATATAATTATTCACAAGAGGAAGGTCTAGTAAGGCACTCCTAGGGCTGACGGGCCTGATATACTCAACTGCACACGTGCGCATCGAGGCCCGCATCTGAGGGGCTGTGCGCGCCTTGCCTCGTGGTTCTTGCTACTTTCCCTCCCCCCCCTGCGTGCGCGAGCGCACCAAGCGCTGGCTCTCCTACGTGTGTCGCGGCCCTATACTCGTCTCTCTCGCTCCATTGCGTGTGGCGGCTTGCAAGAGCTTCGTCGCGCTTGCGTCGTTATCGGCCTTCTCGTGCGCCCGCGTATCCTCGAGCCGAAACTCCTCGTCTGGAGCTCCGGCGACTATCCGCGAGTGCACGTACACGGGCAATTCGAGCCCGGGCCGTGGGGCGCGGATCGCTCGCCGGCCTTCGTGTCATTCCGGCGTGCTGGCTGCCCCCACTCCTGATCTCCGTCGGGAAGTCTCCGGCGCGGCTTCCTGGGTCCTGGGGGTGACCGTCAGCACATCGCCAAGTGTCTGTGGCCCCATCAAGTGATTGTCTCGTGTTTTCCAGGTGCAGTGGCAGCTGCTATCCAGCCTGCAGCTGGGTCCATCATCAGCTGCTCCCTGGACGCCAACAGCACCTGGAGGATTACGACTCCGTACATAATGTTGATAATGTCCAAAAGTAGAATTTTTAATGTCTCCATCTTACAGGAAATCAGATTATTCGTCACTGGGATCATTCAAACTGTGATAAAAAGCAGTATCCAAAGCTTTTTCATAGTGCTGACAACGCGCAATTATGTATGCCATGGTGAGGTTTGGCTAGCCGAACGTTATATGTATTCTTGCATCAGTAATAAAATCGTCCTGTCGCTATAATAAGGCAGCACCGATATACATCGCATAATACGATTGCTATATAGAAATTGACCACTTCCAACTATTAGAAGAATATTTATTCATAGTGAGAGTAATGAATGGAAACGTTGAATTTATTCTCAGAGAAAGCATTTAAAGCTCGCTTGAGTTCATTAAAACCAATCGTATTGAAGGTGTGGAAAAATAGTTCAAGAAAAACTAATGTGACGAGTCGTGGAATGATCTTTCTTGCATGAAATTCAGTAGCCAGATTTGAATAAAAAAATTTAATATACTTATTTGGTGGAAAAAACATACAGTGCGACAATAGAAATTGCAGAAAGAAATAGATAATTCAACGGTGTTCAACTTCAAAGTGTTCTAAAAACAGCTCTTAGGAGTAAAAAATGACCGGTACTTTAACGCCAGGGACCAATCATCTTGTTTCAATTCTCAAGGTGACCTGAGCACCTGTATGCTTCGCTACAGAGTTTAAAATAATCGAAATGAATAATATAAAAAATCGTGCCAATTGGCTTCACTAATTCTTCTTGCGAAGAATAGCAACTTAAGTAGGATAGAAAATATTTTTGGAAAAACTGATGTGACCAATTGGAATGTGAGATGTTGTTTCATGAAAGAGAGTGATAACACTTGATTTTTGACTGAGAGATAAAAATCATTCATACCTGATTTTTTAGGTTGAGTGAGAATAGTAAAATAAGAAAGGGTTAAAAAATCAGTAAGTGAAACTTCAAAGTGTTCTAAAAGAATGGTTTTAAGGGCTAAATAGTCGGGGAAGGTACCAAAAATTTTCTTTTAATACCCCCAACATGACCCAAGAGCGATTAATGCTCAGAGAGCACCGGAAATGCGAAATCTAACAAACGTGCTAAATTGGCTGCAGTGCCGAATTGCCTGCAGTTACCTAAGTACACATCTCATCATATTACGTAATCGGATTCGAATGCTATTTCGAAAATTCGTGATGCAGCATTTGAACTTCGTGGTAGTGTGGTGGAAATTGTTTTCCGAGTTTGTTAAGAAAGAGCCGTGGTGGGTTGGAGGATGATCTGTCGACTGATAGATAACTAGATCGATAGATAGATAGATAGATTCGATGTTCTCTACTCTTTTTTCCACGGGATGCTACGCGGGTTCTTTGGTTTCATCAGATGATAATCATTCCGCGCAGTGTTTTCATTTTCCCCTGGTTTGGGCACAATATGTGTCATCTATGTTCAATCTCTCCTGGTCTTCAAACATAACTTCTCCTCAAGCTCATCTAAATCAGAGGAAATGTAGAGAATTTATTCTCTATCGATGATGTACATAATTAGATAAAATATGGTACACCAATTCCAAATTTTAGAGTCCGAACCCTTTAACTCCTATGATGAGCTAGTCTGACTCTCTCTCGTGACGCTTTGCGTGTTTCCTACTCTTGTAACACAGTTTCAGCTCCTAAAAGACGGTTATTGTCTTCAGTTACTATTAAATTCTATGCATATCGAGGTATGTCTGTGTGGTAGGCCAATGATCTGACACCAGAAACTACGACTTATCCAGACAGGAGTAGCGACAGGCAATCTCTCATTTCACCGACCACGGAAAAAATGCTTAGTTGCTCATGCTCTCTCTCTGCTCGATACACGGCTGAGAGATTGCACGCACACTCGCTTTGTGGCGCATGCTCACAGGGGGTATACGAAAGTAGTTGACGTTCACGGGATTTCCGAGAACAGAACCTTGCATAATATAATATCCTCAGGTTACCTTACCGTAGATTCTGAATACTCTACTACTACTGGCCCTCAAAAGTCGTGTCTTATCAGCATTCTGGCTATTTTTCTAAGGTTCAACCTTCCTAGAGGGAATTATAATCTAATACTGAGGGAAGAATATACATATTTCAGTTATAACATTCAAGCTCTCCGTCATATAATCATACAGAAATTTGAGTACATAGATTAAATTGCTTCAACGAGTTAATTTAGGTTTAATACAAAATTAGTCGTAATAGTGAGGATAAAAGAGTGTTTTCTAATCGTATTATCTTTATATCTGAGACTTTCATTTTGAGTAATATATTTTGATCAAAAATTGGTGAATTTCTTGAACACCTTGATATGATAACCTGGTTACCTGTACAAAACTATGTGTAGTTCAATTGAATGTGAAAACGAACCACTGAAAAAATATTGCGGAAAACCCAGACTTTGGGAGGTATAATCTTCCCTCTTCATTATACAATGAGATACCTGGATACAAAGATTCCCATGGAACTGAATATTCATGATTCAAATATACACGGTTCCTCAAAACAATGTGTCTTTATGCTTCTTGAGAGAGAAAAGTAGGTCAGTCGTATTTTTCGCTTTCTTCTCTTCATGTCAATTTAACAATTTCTAGATCACAAGCAGCTACACCACATAAATACAAGAAAGGAGATGTTGTCGTTACGCCAAGCGGAATTCGGAAAAAGTTCAATGGGAAACAGTGGAGGCGTTTATGTAGTAAAGATCCGTGCACCAAGGAAAGTCAACGTCGTGGATACTGCTCCCGGCATCTGAGCTTGAAAGGTTCGGAATTACGAGGACCAAGTGAGAATCTTCTTAATAAAGTAGATTGCGAAGATACGTCGAGAGACTCAGATACATCACCGAACTATACAGAAAAACGTGTAACCGGTCGCTTTGATCAAGATGAAACTGAAGCAGCTAATATGCTAGGTATGTTCATCATTCAATTATCTAGTGTTACGGAATATCATAATGGAGAGCTACAATTCTCAAAAATCTCCTATTGTCACCCAGAGTTAACGTAGCAGAGACATAAACGAAGTTAATTCTAATCTATGCATACCTATGATGAGGACATCCTCAAGTTTTTGTTTAAGAAGATCTTTCAAAACACGGGAGAAGTTGTTATGAACGTGTATCATCTGACAATTCAAAATATAGTGTCACCTCTTCCTCCTGACAATATTCAAAATGATGCGCAATTCATTTTTGAAAAATGAGTTCGAAAACTACAAAATATTCACTAATTTTTTATAAGTTATTACACTTATAAGAAGGTGTTGCTCCATCCTGGTGAAAAATAATTCAGTTTCTGTTTAACCCATTAAGTCCCAGATTGCAGAAATTTTATTGGTACTTTCGAACTCAAATATTTTGATGAAAAAGACGGAAGGTTTATTGCAAAATAGTCATTCCTACTATTTTCAGGTATGCTCTACACGATACCATGTACAAAAACATGAGCCGCCATCTTGAAACCGCCATCTTGGATACGGAATTTTGAAAATCTGATGTCAGAGTTATCATCAGCGCCCCGAAGAACCCATTAGTCCAAATTTTTACAATTCTCCGACCAAAAATGTACACAATCATGAGCCGCCATATTGAAACCGCCATCTTGGATACGGAATTTCGAAAATCTGATGTCAGATTTATCATCAGCGCCCCCGAAAACCCATTATTCCAAATTTTCACGATTCTCCGACTAAAATCGTAAAATGTGGAAAATCGTCAGCTGCCATCTTGAAACCGCCATCTTGGATCCAGAATTTTGAGAATTTGATGTCAGAATCGTTATCAGCGACATTTAAAACCCCCGTATACGGAATTTCAAAGGAATATATCGAATATGAAAATGAATGCTTTAAAATATTCATAAAATGGAAATCCAAAATATTGATTCCCGTTTTTTGGCCGCCATTTTGCTGAAAAAAATCATAGTCGAAAAAACTCAACGAATTTGGAAAGTTCAAATATTTTGTGCACTCTTATGCATATTTGTGACATAAAAATAAAATTCCTTCATTCTCTGATTTTTGATTGAAAAAAAAAGTGCTCCAAAAAATTGCATTTTTTATTTTAATTTGTTAATTATTTATTGAAAATCAATTTTTTCAGTCTTTTTAACCATTGTATCGTGTAGAGCATACCCGAAAATAGTAGGAATGACTATTTTGCAATAAACCTTCCGTCTTAATCATCAAAATATTTGAGCTCGAAAGTACCAATAAAATTTCTGCAATCTGGGACTTAATGGGTTAAAGATAAAATTATATCGATGCCTTGTGAGTGGAGTGGAGATGGTAAATTATTTTGGCAAAGTTCTAGATAGGTAACTTCATTTAATCTACATGGTAAAAAGATTGTTTAAATCTGTAAAGAGAGAAGCATAAATATGATTCCGAAACATTTTCTTTATTCACAATAGAAACAAAATACACAACCATAAAAATATTCACTATTTCATTGTTCTATATTCCAGCCCAGACATTGATAGACCATCTAATCTATTTCTAATAACTCCTGAACTCTTTATAAGTATAAGTTTTGATGTGACTCAGCTGAAGGCTGGAGAGAATCTCATTTTGTCCGCCGCTGCAGGGTACTTGAAACTTTAAATTTAGACGCTGGGAGGATCCAAGGTCGAAGGTGGGAACAAATCTCATTAGGCCAGGTAGTTCAGCTTAAGAAGAGCAATATATTTTATTCGTCCTAATAAAGAATTGTAACTGTCGAAATCTGAAATTGGGGGAACCCGCCTGTCATTGTGTTCCAGCACGTTCATGTCACTGAGCATATAGGTAATTGAGCGTCGAGACATGACATACAACCTAATCATCCTCCAATTATAACCAATATCATAAACCATGGTGCATCACTTCACTATTTTACTGTAACCCAGCCAATTTACAATAATAAATTGGAAATTAATGCTCAAAAGCACAGGAATAGAAGAAACACTGAAAAATCAGGGAGTCAGAACAAATTCGGAAAAATTAAAAGTAACGATTAGACCGATTAACAGACGTAAAACGACTAATACAGCGGCTGAACAGTTTGCAAAAAACGAGTTGGAGCAGAACGAAAAGGTTATTTTTAAAAATTAAGACAATCTGATCTAAACTAGGAAATTACTTTCTCCAGCGAAAAAGTTGTCAATTTCGGGTACCCTAGTCTCAATCAAATTCCAAACATATGTATGAAATCATAAAAGATGCCTTTATGAGGATGTCAGCAACCATCGTTGAAACTACAAACACTCGTTAAACGATTAATTTTTATTGTGGTCTGTAGCGCAACCCGCTCAATGCCAGAGAAACCCACGGAAGACAGCAATTTTTCAAAATCATTATTTTAAAGAAACGTTCGCGTGGCAATCAGAATTGCATGGGTCGAATGATTCAAAAAATTTTTCTTATCAGATGATTCTTTTGGATCAAAATTGTTCATGGAATAATGTACTATAATCGAGCAGAACTCATCGAATCATTCGCTTAGCCAAGTGATCAAACAACAGGGAATTCAATTATTAATATTAACTGATTTTCGGGAATTATATTTCAATCAACTCAAAAATCGAAATTGAATTGAATTCCTATTCTGAGGTTATAAAATGTACATAGGGAGAAGATAGTTTGAATGCGCGGTTAATACGCATCAACAGTCATCATAGCATTGTGCTTGAGATGAACTCTATTGGTATATGGACGGAGAGGTTATTTTCGAATTGGTTATTTTAACCCATTAACGCCGAAGCGTACCGGTTTTAGAGTGCATTTCCAACGCGATTATTTTCTATGTTATCGGAGCTGAAATCATTCCATTTGTACATATTCCGACGTAAAATTTTATGCTCTTTCAGAATCCGGAATCAAAATTTTGATTGGACATCAAGAAAAAAGAATATGGCCGATTTAAACATAAAAAATGCAAAAATTTTCGGAAAAAAAAATTTTCTCGATTTTTTTTCGCAATGTTACCGCTATAGACCCATGCTCTAATTGTGATCAGAGGTGATCACGATAGTTGAAGTTTATTAGAGAATTTTTTTGTAATCATTGAACCACTTCTCTTTACAATATGGCGGCAAGAACGTAAATATTTTATAACAACCTAAGCTAATTTTTTTCTCGGAAACTATCGAGTTAAGCACAAAATATTTAAGAACAAAAACATCTTAGAATAAGCCGAAGAGTACACTCAAATTTTTCCATAACCTTTAGGGATGATTTTTGGTTTTTTAAAATGCAAAGAGCAGAATATGTTAACTTGAATAATTTTTTTTCGGAAACTATTGAGTTGGGTGAACATTTTTATAGAATAAAAATGTCTTATAATCGATTAAAGAATACCCTGAAATTTTTTCAGGAGAAAAAAACGAATTTTTCGAAAATTGCCATTTTTTGAGATTTTGAAAAACCAAAAATCATCTCTAAAGGTTATGAAAAAAGTTGAGTGTACTCTCCGGCCAATTCTAAGGTGTTTTTGTTCCTAGATATTTTGTGCTCGACTCGATAGTTTCCGAGAAAAAAATTAGCTTAGGTTGTTATAAAATATTTACGTTCTTGCCGCCATATTGTAAAGAGAAGTGGTTCAATGATTACAAAAAAATTCTCCAATAAACTTCAACTATCGTGATCACCTCTGATCACATTTAGAGCATGGGTCTATAGCGGTAACATTGCGAAAAAAAATCGAGAAAATTTTTTTTTCCGAAAATTTTAGCATTTTTTATGTTTAAATCGGCCATATTCTTTTTTCTTGATGTCCAATCAAAATTTTGATTCCGGATTCTGAAAGAGCATAAAATTTTACGTCGGAATATGTACAAATGGAATGATTTCAGCTCCGATAACATAGAAAATAATCGCGTTGGAAATGCACTCTAAAACCGTTACGCTTCGGCGTTAATGGGTTAATTAGGATCAGTTGAGTGATTAAAATATATGGTGAGAATGAGAGCTGTACCAAAACACCACTCTGCTATCTATGAGTGTATACACCGTGACAATTATGAATTGAAATATACGTTTAATTAGATTGCATTGTACTGCATCAACATCAATTGACCAGGGAAAGTGATTCTTGTGTAATGAAACCTCGTCTAATGAATGGCGATATCTATTTTGCGGGATGAAAGACTTTTCAGAAAACCAGAAGATTATTTTTCCATGAATTTACGGGAGGAACTCGAATTATTGATATTTTTGTAGCCGAGTAGAAATGGATAAGATATGACCAAATTCGACGTTGATAGAGTATTTATATTTAATAATAGTATATCTAATAACAGTAATTGTTGGAAATAAAAGATTTTGTAAAATGTTTGTAATGAAACTTATCTAATGTAAGTTGAAATCAGAAGATGTTAATATTCATATCTTCAAAATCTGGAAACCATATTTTGAAGTCGTAAAACGTTTGTGAAACTTCTCACGTTATCATTGTTATGGCCCAAACTTGTTTAAGTGGAGGAAAAGATGGGAAAGTCCACTTGTTTGGCGAGATAGTTCTGGTTTCCGCTTTTTTTATTGGGAAAGGTAGAATGGGTATGGTGAGAGACCGCTCGGCCATTACTAGGAATCCTTCCGTCTGGTGTTTGGCCGTCCTCGTCCGTACTTTGGCTTGTGGCAGCCAAGATCATTGGCATACTGGACCGTTGTAGGATGCGGGATTCATGGGAGATAAATCTTGATATGCACTAATTTTGTAAAATAATTATTTTTAACGTCCACGTGTTTTAAACGACGAATAAATTCGTTTTAATCGGGCTCGGTGGGCTATCCCAAAGTGATATTGCGAGAAAAAAATTTCACACTCCCCCGGGGTGGATTCGAACCAGCGTCCTCCTAATCTCCGGTCAGTTGCGCTACCATCTGCGCCACCGGAAAGATGGCAGCTCACCGGGGGAGGGTGGGTGGAAAATAGGTAAAAAGGAAATCTTCAATAATGCGATCGGACCTTGATCGTGCGGATTCAGCGACCGAATCTATGATCATGTATATAGGTGGTATTACGAGAAAATGGATTCATGCTCCAGGGATGTGGTGAGCTGCCGTCTTCCCGGAGCGCAACTGACCGGAGATCAGGAAGACGTTGGTTCGAATTCAACCCGGGGGAGCGTGGAATTTTTTTCTCGCAATATCACTTTCAGATAGTCCCCCAAGACCGATTCAAATGAACTAATTTTGAGGTTTATTGGATAAGAAAAAAAAGTATAATCAACCGATTCCGTTTGATCGATTTCCACTCTCTTCACTCCGCTACTATCAACTTACATATGACTAACAAAAATTAGAATTCGAAATCTATATCTACATTATAATATAAAGCTAATCCTCCCGGAAATTTCATGTGAAGATATTTCAAAGAAGGAGTTGACTTCCATGAAAACGAATAAAACGGATCGAAAGGAAATTTCCTGCAATTGGCGCATCTGCGGGGACTCCTGCTTGAGCAACGTCACGACGATTATAGGATAGCGAGAGATTATATCGAAGAGTATATCGAAGACAGTTACATAGGAGAAAATTAAGCTCACTCGGAAGAGAGTCGGATAGTTACGGAATAGATCGGCACCGACTACGAGTGCCATGACTAGTGGCCGATATGGAGTGTACGGGCGGCATAGCTCTCCGTGTACTACGTCCAGATTGTCATCATTATTATTTTAGCCAGAATCTGCGTCACACGCGCAGATCTTATTCTAAGAAGCGCGCTCGCTTCTTCACACGGCTTGGTGGCCTATCCTGACTCTTGGTCGTGCGCTTAGCTATAATTCATTACGTTTCTCACTCTACATATTCACATTCTCTCCTCATGCACGACTATTTAACGCTTATTTTACTTCCATTACTTGCTCAGATTGATTCAGATGAACATAGTGAAGAAAGATATAAATCTGTGACAAGTAAGAAATATATCTTACTATTATATAAAGAGGAAGCCGTTTTTTTGTTCGCATTTGGCTCCAAAACTACTGAATCGAATGTTACCAAATTTTGACAGTAGCTTCATTGCACACACCAGATGGTTATAGGCTATGCAAAACGTTGAAAAATACATTATTCAAATGAATAAATAAATAGTCGAACTACTACTTCTTGGCGTATTAACCGCAGAACCCCCGAATGGCAGGCACGGCGCCTGCGCGGAAAGTAGTCCCTCCGCCCGCCGACCCAGGCTACAGCGACGAGCTTCGCGCCTTCTCCACTAGGCGGCTGAGCGCTATCCGCAAGAGAGTTGAGCTGCTTCACTTATAAGTAGAGCATGAAAGTGCATAGATATTGTCTCTCCCTTTGGAGAAAATTTCTCGCATATATATATATATATATATATATATATATATATATATATATATATATATATATATATATATATATATATATATATTATGCAGAAAACACGATTGAGCGGATTGGGTCGTCAGACTCGGTCTGCAAATCGAATGTCAGTATATCGTAGAGCAGTCCCAGAGCAAACCAGAGACCATGTGGCAGGTTACAGAACTGCTTTTGAATATAATTGTTTTTTGAATTATATTGATTCAGAAGATGTGCAAATTGGTTCAATGGATAAAATATGCAATCATTGCTTCGCCAAAAAATGGAATGATGAAGCCGCAGGCATGTGTTGTGCAGGAGGCAAAGTTTCTCTTTTACAACTTGAAGAACCTCCAGAACCTCTTAAAAGTATAATTTTGGGATTCCATCCACTATCAGAAAATTTTCTCAACAATTCGAGAAAATACAATACGTTATTCCAGATGACTTCTTTCGGTGCAAAACAAATCGTAGAAGGGAATTTTATGCCTACGTTCAAGATCCAAGGACAAGTTTGTCATCGTATTGGAAGTCTATTGCCTACTTCTGGCGAGAATCCGCAATTTTTACAGATTTATTTCGTTTCTGAAGCTGACCAGCTTTCGCTTCGTTCTAATATTGTCCCAGATTTGAACAGAAACCTGGTGAAAACTCGAAGCTATCATCCTCACTGGCCCAGCTGCAGGAGAGACTGCTCTTATACCCCGAATTCCCATAATCCCTACTGATTTACCTTTTCAATTTAGGAGATTACAATTCCCTATAAAAATTTCTTTTGCTATTACAATTAACAAAGCACAAGGGCAAACGTTTAAATACGTTGGAATTGATTTACGTATAGAATGCTTTTCCCATGGTCAATTATACGTTGGATTCTCTAGGACAGGTAAATCTGAGAATCAATTCATTCTATTACCACATAATAAAATAACGACAAAGAATATTATTTACCCAGAGGTCCTTTGAATTCAGAAAAAATCCAGTAACAAATGAAATTCTATGTTTATGAGATACAAATTTTGTTGTTCCCAATTACACGTATCGCGGGCGAAGCCGCGACGGGAGATGCTAGTTTCTATTATAAAGGCACGGGTTCTGTATCCAAGCTATAAGAGTAACGAGATCAGTTCATTGTCTGGCAAGTTCACATTGATCCTCTTCCGATATATGCGTTTATTTGCTTACTAAAATTGCATTTGAAATTTCACAGGTTCTAAGGAATGTTTTGAAATTCTTCATCAAACAACAGTATTCAAATAGATGCATTTCAGATTCAAGAGCATGACATTTTTCTGAAGAAAGGTACAATATTCTGACAAGCAGAAAATTGTTTTAAAGAGGTATATATTGATCTGAGGAAATGAAAGTACAGAGATAAATTTCTATTCACCGTGACAAGTTTAAATACATTATACCATTTTAGATTTCCACAAATACTTTAATGAGTTCACAAACTCTATGATACTTTCTGAAATTCCATGTCAAACACAACTAGAACGAAATGATATTACTCTCATTATGTATTTTAGATTGAAGAGTATCAATCCTTTCTCAAAAAGGTACAATTTTCTGATAAATGAGAAGTAGTTCTACTGGGTATATATTGAATACCAGAGCATCCCAAAACGGAGCATGTTAAAGTACAGAAATCCATTTATATTTCTCTTGTGTAGATCAATAGATTTCACATATTCTGCTTCTGAATAGGTTTCTTATGAATTCACATATTATAGTATGCGTTTTGTAATTTTATCTTTAATTTTCAGGCAAATGTTCATTGTTTTAGCAAATACTCTCGACCTTCGGTTGGATTGAATCGACTCGCTTGAACCCAGTAAATCTCAGAAATTTATAGTTTGTAAGAATTCCACGATGGGAAAAGTTCTGAGACAAATTGAATTTCTGATGAGTTTTGGGTAATATTCTTTTGTTCGATCTAAAATTTTTGTTGATGAAATAAAATATTAAGAGTAATTCATTTCATTCATTTGTAATTGATATCGTTTTGTTGGTGTAAGAGATGGAATTTGCTATTATCCATTTGAAGTGAATCTGTTTGCCATTGTAGAATGCAATTATGCATGTGTGAGAAAGGTCGTGAACTAAGTCACGCGGGAATTGGTCACTTCTGCAATGACAATTGACGATCAGGTAAAGTTTGGTAATGGGTAGCAAGATACGTTGCCCTAGCAACGATAAAGAGAGTTATTTCGAAGACAGAACGTTGTTGATTCTGATAGGATTAACATTTCAAGCTCGGTCATGATTTGGTTGAATTAAACACCTATTCCGGACTTCCATGATGTTATCCTTTATAGTTATTATAGGATTATTGAATTATATTGATTCCCAATATTCACTAGAACTGGTATAATGAATGAATGTAAATAAAAATTAGTTCACGATATAAATGGACAAGTTTCAAGATATACGTGTTTACAAGTAAAAGACAAGCATGTTCTGTGATATGAAAGGTAAACGAGCTGGTATGAAAGTGAATGATGTACATCCACGCTGTATTGTGAATCAGACGTATCTGTCGCAGGTTAGGTTACAGCCCATGCGGCTATTCAGTCACTTGGGAATATATCAGGGGGCGCTCAAGTGCCCCCGACGACAAGTATACGCAGCAAAGGAGGGGACGTGACAAGCCATTATATACAGCTCGTTTGCGGTTCAACCTCGTACCTAGAAATATTTGATTCTATAACGCTGTCCTGCAGTTTTGTAATGGTTATCAGTAAAAACTGCATTCAGTTGCGTTAAATTACATCAGGAAAATTTCGCTAAAATTAACCTAGTTATTTGACCTAGTTAATTAACCTAGTTAGTACAGAAGGTATAAGTCGACAAGCAGACGACAATCACTCTGAACCTCTTGCAAATCTTGCACACAAAATTAAAATTTTTGCCACCAGTAATGTATATTACGTGAGAGCGGTTTGAGGTCTATTGCAAGCGTGGTTTTTAACGTAACGTATATTACGTTCAAAACTCATATGATAGGGAATACGAGACTACCCACACACATATATATGTGCTGCTTCATGTCAATTCAGTATATCAACATTTATTTTGGAATTTCTTTTCAGCCAATTCGTTAATGTTGATTCCCATAGCGCAATAAATTTTTTTTGAGATATTTAAGTCGATTCTTGAGGCAGTTTTCACATAGCTTAATTTAAGAGGTATCGAAATTCCCTCTTGCCACTTAGCTACTTTGTGACCTGATTTACTCTGGAAAATATCACAGAATCAGAGTAGTTTTAAATTGTCTATATTTTATGAAAAAACAAATTTTAACCTAAGAATCAGATGCTTTGAAGTACTTAATGAAGTATCCAATGTATATCAATCAAGTCCAACTTGTACAATATTATATTTTTGGATCGAACAATAGTATATTATGCACCCGAGCGAGATTAGGCGATTTCGGCACGAAAAACGTTTGCGATCCGAGCGCAGCGAAGATTGCAAGTTTTCACGTGCCGAAATAGCCTAGATGAGCGAGGTGCATATACTATTTTTCGTACCCCGCGGCAGAAAACTGCCATTCTTTGTAAACGCCAGGACGCAAAGTAGGCACTTTACTGCCGCTGGGACGAAAAATTTATTTGATTCCTCAGTTACAGAACTTCGAAATAGTCTACTCGTGGTTATTGCCAAATCTTCGCGACCCTAGAAAAATTGGATTCTACCCTAAGTAGTTACTCATGGATAGATTTACTGTAGGAAACCGATTGGAATTCAGGTCACTAATCTTGACTAAAACTTTTTTGGATCTTGATTGAAGCTGTGAGCCTTGTTCCAAATGACATTATGCAATCTGAGACGTATTTCCACTCACTGCACTGCACTTTCTTTTTTGTCTTCCATTGAATATTACATTATATTTGATTCTGGAAGACACATAGAAAAAGTCAATAACATGGATATTTATCAAAATTTACTCTCATATTCATTCACATAGAGTAAATCATGGAATTTATGTAAGAAAGTCACGGTGCGACGGTAAATATTTTATTTGCGAGGAAACTCACTAATCGAGCCTCTCGCGTACCCCAAACATATCGTCGAAAGTAATCAATCGTTCGCAAAATTATTTTCTCAGGTGAGGACAGCCTCAGATGGCGTCGTTGGGGAATCGACGTGAGAAATTTGGGATAAATCAAAGGGCCACGATGGGGGCGCGCGGCCGTTCACGCGAGCTCGCGTACACGCAAAGAAGTTGCCAGGGCCCGGCGTAGTGGCACCGCCACAGGTATATACCGTGGCCGCCAGCCGAAAAACCCGTGGCCGCCACATCTATAACTTGTGGCCGCCACGGCGTTTTGGGGTGGCGAGGCCTGGCGAGCGCAGTCGAACGGCCCGGCCGCAGTTATTGAAGCGCGCGGACCGCGACTTCCAAAAACGCAAATCGCGTTATCTCAGCCGCTATTGCTCAGAATCGTTTGAAAATTTTTGAGCATACGCGGGAAACCCTAGCAATGCTGACTATGTAAATATTTCAGATAAAAATTATAATTTTTTGAGAGAAAAAAATTAATCAATCGAAACATCTCTTTTTCAATTTCAACGAAAAAAACTGTGTGAGGAAAGTCAAACCACAGAAAACTTCTCGCGACAAAGTTGGTCATACGTGTTCAAAGAATTCGTAAACCAAATTTCAGATCAATCGGACCAAAACTACCAGAGTTATGGTGGAAAAACGAAAATTCGTCGCGGCGCTCGTTTGTCGCGGCGCTCGATTCTGTTCTATACTTTCGATATTTTTTTTAAAAAGAATACTAGTGGAAAACCGATTATGCCACTATATCAAAGATAATCTGTAGTATATTCTAGTAGATTTTACATCCTCAACTGTGAATACTCGATGAGTTATAAATAATTTCTTCAAAATACGCGTTCCTTGTAGTTTTTGCTCATATTAAAACTTATTTCAAAACTATCGACTTTCCTGTTGCTGCAATGACCATATTCATGGATAATAAAGTTACAAACAAAAAGAAACCGGAAGGTATTGAGAACCACCGAAAGAAAGACATGAAAAAATTCAGATTGCGATGTTGCCAAGAATAAAGATCCGACAATACCTGTTTTCCTTCACACCATTTGATGCAGTATCTCTTTGATAATATGACCATTTCATATTATAAAATATTCCCTAAAATGGATTCATCTTTTCTCTAATCTTATCTTATAACTATTCTATTCTTATTTATAACTCATCGAGTATTCACAGTTGAGGATGTAAAATCTACTAGAATATACTACAGATTATCTTTGATATAGTGGCATAATCGGTTTTCCACTAGTATTCTTTTTAAAAAAAATATCGAAAGTATAGAACAGAATCGAGCGCCGCGACAAACGAGCGCCGCGACGAATTTTCGTTTTTCCACCATAACTCTGGTAGTTTTGGTCCGATTGATCTGAAATTTGGTTTACGAATTCTTTGAACACGTATGACCAACTTTGTCGCGAGAAGTTTTCTGTGGTTTGACTTTCCTCACACAGTTTTTTTCGTTGAAATTGAAAAAGAGATGTTTCGATTGATTAATTTTTTTCTCTCAAAAAATTATAATTTTTATCTGAAATATTTACATAGTCAGCATTGCTAGGGTTTCCCGCGTATGCTCAAAAATTTTCAAACGATTCTGAGCAATAGCGGCTGAGATAACGCGATTTGCGTTTTTGGAAGTCGCGGTCCGCGCGCTTCAATAACTGCGGCCGGGCCGTTCGACTGCGCTCGCCAGGCCTCGCCACCCCAAAACGCCGTGGCGGCCACAAGTTATAGATGTGGCGGCCACGGGTTTTTCGGCTGGCGGCCACGGTATATACCTGTGGCGGTGCCACTACGCCGGGCCCTGGCAACTTCTTTGCGTGTAGCGAAATCTCCGGAGCCTACTGACGTAGGCCGGCGGCACCACGATCCGGACGCGGCTAACGTTTGCTCCGCGGTCTACTGTCATAGACCAGCGGCACCACTACCCGATCGCGGCTAATTCTCACACGCAATTATCTCTCTTGCTCTCTCAACCTTAAATATATTCCTCACTCTCAGTTTCTCTCTCGCGTGCTTAGTTTCGACACTCCCGTATTTCTCTCTCACTCACACTCGCACACTACTCACTCTACTTAAAACTAATGATTCTCGGCAATCGCGTCCGCATGAGCACACCCACGCTATCCTCTACTACTCACTGTCGACGAATCGCTTTGCTAGGCTGCTGCTATCTCGGCTCTGGACCACTCGTTCTCCAAGATTGGCTGCGGGCTGGGAAGCGCGGCGAAAAGCTGCAAAAGCGAGAGCGAAGACTTGCGCGTCTGGCTTGCACGGCGGTCAGGCCAAGAGTGTCGCGCCGCGCTGTCAGTCCCGCTAAGCAGGCCGTCCGACAGAGCGCGCGCGTCGCCGTCTCTATGCCGGCCGCTCGACTCTACATAGCTACAGAGTCGGCGGCCAATTCAACTTAGCCAAACGTGCTACAATACGCTTCGCAATTTCACCTGTCGCGATGCGGCACAGGTGCGAGCCGAGGGAGCGCGCACAGGTAGGAAGCGATATTCTGCTTCAACCTGGATCCCCTCTCTGCGCGCCGAAGTTACGCAACGCACGGCCCGTTCTCTCGGGCGCGCGGGGTCGGCCGCCGCCACTCCAACTCGGCCGCAGCGCGCCAGCGCAACCAACACCGCCATCGCCGCTCACACGTACACCGCGCGCACACACTCACAGCTCCATGCGCATACACTCGCTACACACTTTGGCTCGTCTCGCGCTCTTGTATATACTCTCTGCGCGGCTATGACGCGCTCGCCGCGTCACAACGGTTCCCAACTTTTCTCTGTGTACTTGGATACTGGAGCAGTAACAACATTTATCCAAGCACAAGTAACACAAATACACTGCAATTGTACGGCAATTCTGCCTATATGGGCAATTCTACCAACTAGGACGATTTTATGTGATATGGTTTTTTCAATACCCAAATGCTGGAAATGAGAAAAAACACTGAATATGTGAAGTTTTTTTCACCTGTAATCTACCTTAGGATCAGCATAACTGTACCCGATTGTTTTCATTAATGTGCTAAACAAAAAGTGAGGTTGATCACGACATTGGGCTGTATATAATGGCTAGTCGCGTCTCCTCGCGCGCTTGCTGCGCATACTTGTCGTCGGTGGCGCTGACGCGCCACCTAATAATGAAATATAGCAAAACCCTGAAGATACATTATAACACTTCTATTTTTCTATCTTGATGAGCGTGTCTCACCTTCATTTCTCAATACATTTATGTTGAGATGTAGCTAGTGAGTTCACAAAACCGGCACACGTGTGGCTGATAAAAATATACCTTGGTTAGAGCCGTTGGTCTTATTCCAAACGACTATATATCATCTTAGATATATTCCCATCCAGTGCACTACACTCTTACTATTGTCACTGGATAGTAAATTACATTTAATCTTGGAAGACATATAGAAAGAGTGAATAATATGTATATGTATCAAAATTTGCTCCCATGTCTTACTCAGATAGAGTAAAAGGCGAAATAAATAAAAAATATCTAACAGTGGAAGCAGCTTCTTCCAGTGCTGAATTCTATTATGTGAATTTATCCAAAACTACCTGATGAGGCCAATAAATCTTATTGGCAAAACGTTGCAAAATCTAATTATGTGGTGGAGTTTGTAATTTTCTTTCTTCACTTCATACTACATTGGCCCTCAAAGATCGAACATTCGTTCAATATTTGAACAAAGGAGAGTGTTCTCGACGATATTATCTAAGGTAGTTTGTTAATCACAGGTTATTTTTCATGATTAAACAGGGTTAGCAGAAACTCATGCGTGCTTTGTTTAGTATGTATATACTCTCCTTCCGAGAACGAACTCACGCCACAGATACTCGGATGTTACGTTCATTAAGTTTAATTCTTCCAATCCCCAACTTGTAATACATTCAGATCAACTTTCGTTTATTTTATATATTGACTAAAATTTTACGTAAATTATTTTCCAGTATCACTCGGTAGCTCACGATCAGCAACTCCAGCTTTCCCATCACCGAACGGTCAGACTTCTCCAAGTCCTTGCGTGAACGTTTCGCCAATTTCGTCTCTTGGATTGAATCAGAGTAACGTCTTCATGCCCATATCAAATCCTGGACTGAGTGCACCTGTATTAATGTCTACGAATGCCAATCAGTGGAAAGGATCACCGACTCGGAATAATTTCAAGATACTATATCATGAACAGCAGGTTATAAAACCTGAACCAAATCGGATGCTACAACTGCGAAGATTCCCTTCTCCTCATGCTGCTGCACCTCTTAGTAAAAGTACAAGTGTTATTAGGATGTCTCCAATTACGCGATACTCGATAAGTAATAGTCAGGACTTTGATAATTTTCTATCTGAACGAGATTCTCCTCTAAATCGTTCTGAGATGATTTCAGATGTACAAGAACTGAAAACTAATGTCAATCAGGATGTATTATCATCATCATCACCATCATCATTATCTAAAAATATCCTCATAGTTTCCAATTCTCATGAAGCACAAAATCTTCATTGTTCCCAAACGTCCAAAGTGGGAGCTGCTCATGCAACTATTCAACGGCACAGTGGAACAAATAATATGGATCCAATTCAAACGGATATCAGTGCTCTTCGTATCAATGAAGATTTCCGGAAAACCAATTTTTTATTGATCAAGAGTAATTTAGATATGAATTCAGTGGATGAAGTATCTCGTAGAGAAAATCAATATGAAAAATGCGCTGTCGAAATCAATCTTCGCCAACATAGTCAATGTACTTTTCGAACCTCAGATCATCAGAAATCATCTGAAAACTCGTCAAAACAATTTGCAAAATGTGCAGATGGAATAACAGTAATATCGAGTACTATTCATCAGGTAATGACAATATTCTCTTAATACATATTAGCCCAAATATGAACATGCGAAGACCAATAATCTATCACTACAAAGTTTTTTCTCGAATTTTCCATCACAATCCTTGAAGAGTTACGTACCTTCATATTATATCATATCTTCAATCTAACAAAGAGAGTATCAGACCTTCGGAACACCAATATAGACCAAACTTTGTACGTATGTTCACTGGGACTATAGTAATCATACGCAAGAAATTCTAGCTCCCAACGCTCCCTCAGTGCTAAGATATTGACACAACATAATTCAATTTTTCATGGATAATGATATTCACACTTACTAGAAGTCACTCGAGAACCGGTCTACCACTCTTAACCAAACATTTTTGTTGTTAGTTTGGCTCATGAGTAGGCTGTCCCAGAGACTAACACTCCCAAACTCCCAAAATATTAATTAGAATATCTTTGGAGCCGTACTTTTCGTCCCAAATGACAACATGTCATTTGAGGCGTATTTTTACTCACTACACTGCACTTCAACACTAATCACAGGATACTGCAGCTTAACCCATTAGCGCCCAAACGGCCGTTCGACGGCCGCTGTTTTGAGTGACAGATTTCATTTGGTTATAATGGTTCAAATAATTTGAGAAGAACATTCTCTTTTGCAAAATTTTGCTAGCTTTCCGATCCCGTTATTTTTATCTCGATTGAATGAACGCCTTCATTGTTATAAACAATTGATTGCAAAAAAACACGAATTTTCGAGTCAACATTTTTTTTGTGTTAACCGTAAAACATGGAAACCGGTTGCAACGAACCCTGGGAAGTGAATTTCGAGCGTCCATATGGACCTTAAATTAAAATTTGGCATAGTTGTAATTGTTCAAATTATTTTTGGAAGACCCAAAATGGCGGCCGGTAGAAAAAATTGTAGCTTCCAAATTGGCAATTGTTATTCTCGAAAACTATAGATAAATCGAAGAATTCTGGGCAACAAAAAAGCCTTAGAATCACTTGAAGAACACTCTTGAATTTTTTCAGAATTTTTGGATGAAATTTTCCAAATTTTGAAAAAAATGCA
This sequence comes from Aphelinus atriplicis, assembly GCA_020882685.1. Taxonomy (NCBI): domain Eukaryota; kingdom Metazoa; phylum Arthropoda; class Insecta; order Hymenoptera; family Aphelinidae; genus Aphelinus; species Aphelinus atriplicis. Next base: position 35,850,312 of record CM037076.1, read on the forward strand.
AATCGCTTCAAAACTTCTGAAAAAATTTGACAATGCTCTGTCGCTCAAACAAGCGGCCATCGAGCGGCCGTTTGGGCACTAATGGGTTAAAGTTTCGAAATGCTATGTATCTTATGTGAAAGTTGTTCGGTAAAAATTGATTCAAACGAATTTTGAGTTTAGATCAGTACTTGAGAGTTATAGATTCTGATTCAAGATAGTTTTAGCATGATTTAAGTCAGTAAAAAAAGAAACGAAAAAAAAATTTACCGGATATTACCCCTTAAGGGGGGATATACAGTTAGATCGAGAAAAAAAAATCGTTTTTCAAGAGTAGTTTTTAATCAAATCTATCGAAACTTTTTGACAACTACAAGTTGATCCATGTAGTATACAAAAATATATTTTTTTAATTTTTTTCAACATAATGGAGGCCGTTAGATAGCGTTGAAAAAGTAGCTCTATTCTGACACGTCAGGGACATATGTCCAGTTTCAAGTTACGCGCACAGTATATGCTCTTCCTGTGCAATTATATTGTAAAACATTTTTATTTTCATCATGATAAAAGAAACATTCGTAAGTATTTAATATATTAATATGAATTACCAAATTCTTGTAAGTTTCCTACTATTTCCAATTTTATTCCCCTATCATGATTTTCTTCCATTTTGAATTTTGTTGTTACATCTGATACGAATTCCACGCCCACGCGTCGTCATATTTCAGTTTCTCACGATAAAAATGAAATTGTCCAATGAGCTCTATCGATCTGTCTGATTTGAATTCCCACCGTGACGCAAATTGATCAATTTTTTAACGATCAATCTTGTACATCTTTCACAAAATCGGTTTTCCCACATGTTACGCCCACGCATCAATTTTTTCAAAGTTTCAACCATGAAACACTAAAGCCCTTCCAAGGATCTATCGATCTGTCAGACACAAATTTGAAAGTACCGCGTTTCGATGATTTCCGTCGATGTCTCTCTTCTATTTAAGTATGAAGCCCATCACTTACGTACATGATACATTATACTTGAAAAGATTATTTTTCAAGCTATACGAGAAGCTTTTTACTATCGTTAAATTCCAAATAGTTTTGTCGTGAACGTACTTCAACTCTGAGCCTCTCTGTTCGGAACCCAGTTATCCAATTTTGATCAGTGATCGATTAACTCGAATGACCTGAATCGATCGGATGGGTAGAAAAGGTATAGCGACATAGCGTACGCTACCTTCATTTGCCATGGGAGACTATCGAGCGAGTCTCACTCGTTCAATTGATCAGACATTGTGTAGAAGAAGGTATAGCGTACGCTACTGTTGCGTCAAGGGAGACCATCGAGCGAAACTCACACGTTCAAACTACCTGACACTGCGTGAAAAAAATTATAGCGTACGCTATATCTCAGTATATAACTATGCAAGGGGAAAAGAAGGGAAAAGTGTTCTTTGAGTACTATTATGATGGGAGAACTCGCCCGTGGTTTACTCGCAAAAATTTCCCACGAACTTTGTAACAACTGTAAATCGATGTAGATCTGACCACTATTACTCAGCTCACTCTCTAGCAAGAATGGGTATCAAAAATGGAGCAAAATGTCCCTGCAACTATGAGAAACAAGACCTAGATCACATTGTATGGCAATGCTCATTGTATGATGTTCAAAGATGTAAACTGTTGAAAAATCTAAGAAAATTGAAATTGTATCTTCAACTCACTATGAGAATTCTATTATCACAACCAAATGTAAAAGCATGTTTGTACTTCATAGGATTTTTAAAGAATTGTGAGCTTCAAGTGTAGCTATCCAAATATGTAATTTATATGTATTAAACGAACTATGTAAAATGTGTTCAGCTGTATAACTCTAACAAGAGTTCAGTAAGCTTATTAATAAAAGCGTGTACCTTTTTCAAAGGTAAATTTCACAATGAAGAAAAAAATTGGTAATGAGATTTTACATTTATCTTATTACATATTCATGAATATGGAATTCAATAGTAACAGAAGAAAATGATGTAGCAAAAAATGATAAACGAATTCTATTGTAGGATGATCATACTAGTTGGATACTTGGATTTAATGTTCATTCATTGAATCAATAATGATTCACGAATATTTCAAAATTGAGGCATTGGCTGGAATGGCTGTAAATGTAAACTGTTTAGGTACATGAAAAACTATTTCACAAAGTCTCATTATGATTGGTGTCCCGGAAATGTAGTATCTTCTCATAATACTTCGTTGTATGAAATTTTACAAATTAGTCATTTATCATTTTCATTCGATGTAGATGTTGGACCTTGCTGCTAATCCATACTTATCGAAGATTGAATTAGAAGTTTTGTTCATTTGTGATAATGACAGTTACAATTTTGCAGCAAATCTGAACAATAAAAGATTGCACGTAGAAGTGGCCCTCTTGCACAAATACAGCCTCAAAGATTTGTTTGTAAAGTTTAATAGAGATGATCAATGCACTAATTATGATGTGTTATATTGAACAATCTCAAATGTATCAAGGAAAATTTCAATGGACGAACTCAGAGAAATGTTCTAGTAGAGAAAGTATGTACCAAAAAGTCTTACGTGTTTATGTATTATACTCGGATGTGCGAAACAGAGTTTATGAATGCTGGACACTGTGATTACGAGAATAACGACTGAACTATCTGTTTCATGGATAGAGATGCCATCTAATATAGGGTATCGGTGAATTTATATCTCACTCGTTGTTAATCAAAATCTACATCAAGGCTTTGTTCAACTAATTCTAGAACATCGTGTTTGATTCGCCAGTTGATGAAACGATTACAGAGATAATATTTGGATGCATCCTTGAAACAATATCCTCCAGCTCTTTCTGGAACTTTTATATCTTCTAAAGTACTTTGACTGCTACCTGTAAGAATGAAACATTATATGAAACTATTCCATAATGCGTAGAAACAAATTAGGAAGAGGCAATTAAGAGAAAAATCTTGCATAAATGAGTGATGAGCATACTTGGTTTATGCAACAATTCATGAAATATTCTTAAAGCGAATCAATACATTTTCGAATGAGATACTCTATATTCGGTTGAAATAAAATTATGTGATTATTACATCTAAAAGGAATGTGGTAACCTAATTGTGTGATAATCATCAGATGAATTAGAATCCTATTACATTTGATAATTGAACGAGCCGCAGTACAGTCAAGAGGGTAACTTTTTGCAGTAATTGAATAAAGACAAAAAGCCGATCTTTGAGGCCAATCCAGTGAAAAATGGATTCATGTCAATTCAATGAATCAATAATTTATGACTGACGTTCAATTACATTTTAAACAGATAAAGGCAATTTGAATAAGAAGAGTCCTCTTTTTTACTTTGGCAATATCTTTTCAAGATACTTCCCAACAAAGAGTGTCTGGTGCTCATAAAAAATTCAACATTCGAACAGTTCCTTTAGTCAATCATAATCTCCCGAACATAATTCTTGATGAAACGAAAAGAAGTAAAAGAAAGAATCACAGAACAACAAAAAATACTAACAAACTATTATAGGTCCTATTGCACTTCACAAAAAATAATATGCATGAATTTAATGGAACATCGGTAAAATTTCGGACCGTGACTCGAACTATAAGAAACGCCTTATTTCGGAAATGCATCACATCAATATTGTACCCACACACTCTCAATAGGAAGGGAGTCATACAATGACTGAGATGAAACATATAAGGAGCTCAATAATATTTTTCAAAACAAATGCATCAACGCAGTGGATAGTATATAAGACCATTGCTATGAGCTTGCGTTATTCAGTATACTAGAGTTTGACAATGACAGTGGAGCTATTGCATTGGTACGAGATTGGGCTCGATGTATTTTTGGCCCTCGCGTCATCTAAAACATGTTAAATAATGCAAAAATGATCTTTTTCGTTCCAGACTCGAAATCTACGGATCATTTCATGTAGGAATACATATGCTGGAAAATAAAAATTTGGGCCCGCGTACATATATGTGGTTCCAAGTACTATTTGAGTTTCATAGGGCCTTAGCAATCTTGCATAATGCAAAACTCATGTTTTTCCATTCTAGATTCGAAATCTGCGGGAAATTCCTCGTATGAATACGTTTACTCAAATTACAAAATTCACTCTCCCAGCCCTAAGTTATTTTGTTATCTAGTACGGCCCGAACCATGTTGTGTATCATTATGTACAAGGAATAAACGTTCGAATGGAAGAATATAGAATATTTCTGGCCCTTATAAGTAGGCATGACTTTTTCAGAGAAAATCGTATATGTATTTTTACGAGAATTTTCCCTCTAGACTTGAATCATGAATGGAGAAGCACGAATTTTGAATCATGTAAGCTGGTTCAGGGACCATAAGACTCGGAAAAGTACTTGAAGCCATAAGAGTGTACACAAGGCCCCAATTCATAATTTTTGATTTTATGTAAACCTATGTCAAATTTTACGTAGATTTCAAATCTGGAACGTACAAGATAGTTTTTGCGATATTCGACAGGTTAAAGCCCAAAAAATGCATCAGGCCTAATTGTGGGGCCATTTATTGACATAACTAATTGAAAAGAAAAACTTTCTAATTTAAAGGTTTTTCAAAAAAATTACACTCCGAACGAAGAATCCACAAGTTGCCAGTGATACGTACTCACAAGGGAACACCACCCTAGTAAAAAATAATTTTTCGTACATAATTATACAAAAACGTATAAAAACGTATAGAAATGAACAAAAAACGTACAAAAACGTACAAAAACGTACAAAATGTTTAAAAGTGTCCCATTGAAACAACTTTGAAAAACTGTTCACATACTCACTACACTTTGTACAATTTTGTACACTTTTCTACAATTCTATACGTTTTCGTACGTTATCCGTACATTTTTATACGGTTTTGTATGTTTTGTACGTTTTTATATGGTTATGTATGCTTTTGTACATTTTTGTACGTTTGTATACGTTTTTGTACGTTTTGTACATTTTTTCAAAAGGAAAGTAATTATAGATAACGAGTTATTTTACCATGTTTTTTTTATGTTTGTACGTTTTCGTACGTTTTGTACGTTTTTATATGTTATGTATACTTTTGTACATTTTTGTACGTTTTTGTACTTTTTGTATGTTTATGTATATTTATATACATATGTATACGTTTTTTCACTTTTTTTACATTTTTATAATCATATATGTGATTATATACTGATTTATGTATAGGTTTTTTATACGTTAAAGAAACCCTTTCAGTAACTTAATCTTTATTACAAATTTTATATAATTACATTCATTTGATTATTTTTTACATAAAAGAATTGAACAAATTATTTTTGTAATCAAAATTTGATCTGAACAGTTCATAAATACTACAAATAACATGTATGTACATTAGTTTGATTTTTTACCCATGGCACCTTCAGCAATTGTGCTGCAATAAAATTGGATCACCGCAATGTATGAGTAAATCGGTCTACTTATATCATTACACCGTATAAAAGTAAAATCACTGAGCTGTCTATTCACATTTTTACATGATGTTCACATTTCGCATTAAAGCACTCATCTTTTACATTTAGTACATTCATGAAAATTATTTACAATATCAGTATCGACGTACTTCATTTTGCAATATATTTCTTATTAATCCGAATACAGAATAATTTGTCACAATGATTAGAATCGTTGTTCTTTTAGATTTTACATAAGAACAACTACTATCGGCAATTTTTATAAATGAAATTCATTGATCTATAACATTCTCTCACATAATTTCATTTCCTTTAAGTCTATAATTTTTTTTTCTTCTAAAGGCTATCACCATCTGGGTATATGATTAAAAATAAGATCAAAGGCTGTATATCAAAGAATAAAATAATGTAGGTGTACATTTAAACCTTGTTTACGAGAAGCAGCTGTACTACCACCTCTTGTGGTAAGGCTCCTTTGGTCACCCCCAAATCTAATACTTGTCCTGGAAGACATGGGTTCAAAGTCACTTTCACTATTCTGATGACCTGGATGATGAAAAAATTTCATCATTTTCTGTTCTTTCTTTATCTTTGATCTATCAAAAATTTGCCTATTGATACTGTAACTTGCAGAAGCTTTCCATTTCCCTTAACATTGGTGATCAGCTGCTTTTCTCTCGTAAACAGCTTATCCAAGTCCCATCTGGATGTATATTTACCTAGAAAAAAATATTTTCTCACAAAGCATCGTTCTTACGAGACCATCAGAAACCGTAATCAAATTAAATCAATTGCAAGAATTATACTTATCTGACGTTTTCTTCTTCACTGCTAGAGGTTATCTTATGTTTGGTATTCCTCTGGACACCGTGAACTGAGCATTATATACTACTTCATGAGACGATTGCTTCACTCGAGAGCGTATAAGTACATGCGCAGTCGACCGGCCGCAGTGGTAACCAACCTCACCGGCCGTCACTCACAAAAAGTGAGGTTGAACACGACATTGGGCTGTGTATAATGACTAGTCGCGTCCCCACGAGCGTTTGCTGCGCATACTTGTCGTCGGTGGCGCTGGCGCCACCTGATACAAGAAATTTGACCGAAAAGACAATTATTTGAGAAAACGTAAATCGAAAAAATTGATGTACCGCCATATCTGGCGACCGTGAAAAATATGCCCACACCTACCTTAAACCGATAGGTACGTCACAATTAACCTATGTCGTTCAGAACGAAATCGGGATGCGGTTGTATGAATAGTAAAGTGAACGTGGTGGTGAACGTCCCCTGAGCTATTTTAACAGCTTTCTCTGAATTTGAAAATTTGACTGAAATAGGGTAATCTTTTGCTATATCTTCAATTCCTTCATTCAAGGTAAATTATAAGTTGATTCTTCATTATTCATGTCGGTGAAAAGTTTTGGTTATTTTTCTGTACTGTCACAAATGACTTGGTTTCGCATAGCCCTGAAACTATCCACTCCCTCGATAATTTTATTTGTCGGCTTAATCAGCTCTTCAACTGAAGGTGACTCATCTATGTCAAACCTCTGCATCCTAAAGGAGAGAAGTAGAAAATTTACATTACACCTCAAACTAGTTAAAGCTTTCTGAATATCACTCTTTTGCTTTCTCAAAGAGAAAGCTTTTTTTGACTAAAAGAGATTGATTTGTCATCATAGCGTGGAGTTCTGCACAATATGCTCAGAACAATTTTTTTCCTTTTTCTAGAAGTTAATTAAGACACATTATCATCGAAGTTGATCACAGAAACACACGTGTCTGATTTGTCAGAATAACCAGAGTTATCAACTATAGATACGTTACATTCACGATTGTTATGTAATATCACAGTCATAGAATTGTCATGAAGTTTTTTACAATCAGAATGTTCAGAAGCTCTATTAAGATTCTGTCGTTCACCAAGACTGTTTGTCGCAGTATCTGTGTTAGCAGGAGAAGGTAAGATTTCATCTACAGAAGGATCTGCAGCAGGATCGTTACTTGTTACCAAATCAGTATCTAATTGCACATTTCCTATGCTATTATCACATGGAGCGTCCGCGGATTGAACATTTCCACAAACTACTCGAGAAGGAGAATTGAAAATAAATTGATTTGTAAAACTACTTTGATCTCTTGAGGTTGCATTTTCTTCCGGAAGGTCCCATGCCAAAAAATAAGCAGGTTTTAATCTATCAATTGATAATGATTTATCTATACCTTTTACTTTAATCACAAAAACACGATCGTCAAGCAACCGCTTAACTATTTCGTATGGTCCAGAGTATACACTTTCAAACGTTGGTTTAATTCGTTTTCCCTCAGGAAGAACATAGCTTTGAAGACAAACGCTCGCGTATCAAATCCAAATCCAAATCAAAATCCAAGGGTTGCCAATCTTGACCTGATAATTGATTTAGATTCCTCAAAAGCAACTCTAGCTTCAGGAGTCGAAGAGACCGGTGTCTTATCTCTCTTTTTGGCGTGAGCTAACATTTAATTCAAAGGTTTCTGGCCGCGTGGGGAATAAACTTCCTGTATTGATTCATCAAACCCATCAATTTACGCAACTGTTCTAACGTTTTAGGAAATTTTGCATTTTCAATTACTTCAACCTTTTTGTCAGTAGGCATATAACCATGCTTATTTACTTTATGCCTAAGGAAAATCAGAATTCAAACGTAATTGGAACTCCCTGAGTCCCTCAAAAACTATGCGAATATGTTTCAAGTGCTCATCATATGAACAAGAAGCTATCAAGATATTATCAATGTGAACGAAACTCAATATAATTTGAATTTTGAAAACGTGAGGCCAGATTCGTGAACAGTAACCTCAAAAACCCATGTATATTAAGCTTCTGTTATGGCCCGGCCGTGCCCCGCCCAGAAATTTTCAAATTTTCGAACGATTGAATTAGCGCGAGCCGCATCGTAATCTGCGATGCGGACACATGCTACCTGAGTTGCGCCGAGAAGCGACTTTACGATTAAGCGTATATGTGCGAGTATGAGAATGCGCTGAATGCGATGCGTTCACGCGAAGTATGACGAGATGCACTTTATGCATGGGAATCACGAGGACAGTTTGCATCTTTTTGCAGCTGCTCGACGTGGAGCGTATGGATGTCGGCTATAAGATATTTTCTTATCAGCCAGTGCGAAGCCACGAGCAGCCAGCGGGCGCTCGTGCGGGAATACTATTTTATAGGGGCAAGTTGCACACGGCAACTGCGCAGTTTCAAATTAGTTAGAAACGGCCATAGGAGATCTTCTTATCGGCACGTATAAGTTGACGAGTAGCCAGCGGGCACTCGAGCGAGAACAACGAATGAATGTGTGGACGAATATAATTAACCCTGCATGTAATGCAGATAGAATTATGCGCTATAGGAAATAAGAACTGATCCGGCCGGATCAGAATGCATTTATATTTATATGCCATGAGCGAGAGCGAATCGATTATTTATCAATAACATGTTAACCAGTTAATAATTTAGTACTTGAAGTAAATGGATGACGTGCAGGTGTGTGTATCAATATAAGGCGCTTTATACATAAGGATAGTTAAGTAAATAAGCCATGCGCATTGCAGTGCATAAATAGATTTGTAATGAAGCGAGCGCGCTTCATAGTCATAAGTATTCGCGCGTGCGAACGGGAAGAAGACGCTGAGCCACGCGCGCTTGTTATCACTCCGTGAGGGAGAGGTAATTCTCGCGAAGTGCAACGGCGCTTCTCAACTGTTTTGCGCCCGCGCTTCGCGCCCCGAGAGCGCATCTTGACGTGACGTCACGGCGCATATAAAAGATGCGGCCGCGGCGGACACGAACGAGTTGATCCGCGATTATCACGGATGCCACACGGGTGGCCGGACATGGAGCACGCGAGCGGCGCAGCTCCCCCACGGACGCGTAGCATATTACATCTTTTACCATCGAATAGAATTAATATACGATCCGATCACGCGGGATCGAGTGTAATCCATAGAGTTGAGTTAACATAGTAAAGATTAGTGCTAGTGCACATGAAGTGGGTTTAATTAGCAACATCCTTCCCACTCCACACTCCATCCAGGGCCAACAGAAGAATACGGCCTAGCGCGCCACGGACTACTCGGCTGCCACGCTGCCAAGCTCCAGCAGGGGACAACACGGCGCCGGACGGATTAGGGATTTGTAAGTAGCCGAGCGGCCTTACACGCAAAATCACCGGTCGCGTCCCATCTCAGCAAACGAAATTCCCACCAATACAGGGGTATGTCGCCCAACCGCCCCTATAAATAACGGTCGGGCCATAACACTTCATTCGAATCCAATATTCTTTTCAAATTCTCGGTCGGCAATCTTGCAGGCTTCATCTAATTTGAATTTTGAGAATCCGGATTAATAATGAGCGATCTCAAAAACCCGTGTATACCCATTCTTATCAAAATCCAGTATCAAATTTTCAGTCGGCAATTTTAGAGGCTCTACTTCGAATTTTCAAAATCTGAGGCGGTTTCGTAATTTCAGAGTATCACGTCTCGACGTGGATCAAGTTGTCATTTTCAGACGTGCATACACACATATACACATACATATACAGAAACATGTATACCACATAATCCCCGAAATTGGAAAAACTATGAGGGGAAAAATTTCTCCTGAAATGGCACTTTTTAAAGAATTAAATATAAAATGGCACTCTCTACAATACCAAATCTGAAATGAAACTGTTTATAGACAGTTTCTAAAATAGAAAGTTCTTCCTCCCAAGCGACGAAATGTTCTTTTCTATTGTACTTGCTTTCTCATTTGAATTGTTTTCTAAGTTCAGTTATGAAGAAATTCTTAGTCACTTTTAAGTGTTTCAAAAGTTGAAGCGAATGAATTTAAAATGAAAGACAATTCAAATGAAAACAGGTATGTTTTAAATTCAAAGAGGCATTTATTTTAGTTATATACGTATATACACCTATGCCAATACCATTTCGGACAGAGCTCTCGCTCGTCTGATCACTACCAGTGTAATGATAAACTTTTCTCGTCCGCAGGGCTATTTGTACTGGAGATTGGCATAGGACGGAAATGTGTTAGAGAGAGAGAAGTATCATCGCTCTCACTTGCACTTATCATAGATAGTGGCGCGCGAGAAGTTTTTCCGCATAAAATCTCGTTTCGGCGCGTACTTCATCTATACGTTTACATTGAGATCTCCCCAAAATGACCTTGTAATGACTCTAGGGTACTATGCCCGGTGAATCAAGAAACAGATTCAGATTCAGCAACCTCGAAAACTTAGGTGTGAACGTTATCGAATAGTTTCGACTTCCACACAGTTCATCTTTGAATAACCTCAAAGTGACCTAAAAATAATCTTCGGGTGACCTTGCCGCGCGGAAGAAAGGTCAGATTTGGATTCAGTAACCCCGAGAATTTCTATGGGAATTCTCTCAAATTTTTATTAGCGAATTTCCTTCCTTTGACCTCGAAATAACCTATAGACTACCTTACCAGGAGAATATTATGCAAGATTCAGATTCAGCAACGTCTAAAACCTATGTGTGAACATTTTCAAATAGTTTTGAATACTCTCACACAGTTTCATTTGTGAATAACCTCAAAGTGACCTCGAAATAACCTTCGGATGACCTTGTTGGATGAGACAAAGGTCAGAATTGGATTCAGTGACCCCCAAAACTTCCGTGAAAATTTTTTCGAATTGTTCTTAGCAAATCTTCTTACTTGAAATTATCTTGAACCTGACTTGATAGAGGTTAACCAACCTCGGACTCGAAATCAGCTACCTTGAAAACCTTAGGACACTCTGCTGTGGTTCAGTGCTAGTTCTTGGATCAAATGTTTACCTGTGTTATTTGTCAAATTGTATTACTTGAAATCATCCCTCACAACACCTCTACAAAGCAACTGCGTTACGAAAAAATCAAACTACTCTTCTGTATTTCGAGTCCAAAAAGGAGTACAACAAATCTCCATGCCACCTCTGGGACTAAATCCACGGATAGCAGAAAAGTATTGTAGTATACACCCTCCATAATTCAATAATTGTTAAAATGGTCGATCTTTGAGGGCCAATTCAGAGTGAAGTGCACTGAGAAAAAAATCCAGTCGGTATAACAGTGTGACGTCGAATTTACTTAGTGAACTCGCGGCTTTTCAGCCAGGAACTTAATCCTATAGCTGGGTATACGTGCCGTTATGTTTTTCGTTATCTATCGAAAAGAAACCAAAAATTGACGCGTAAACAAACAAAATAAAACAATCATTACCGGCAGCAAAATTAATACGCGAACCGATAATTGACGTGGCAAAAAAAACACGTCTTTAGGAGTGAGTGTAGAAATGGGCAAAACCCAAATGTACTTCTCACTTAGCTCTGTATTAAATAGCTCGACAATCGGAATGTAAGTGCTCTACATGAATAACACTAGTACCATCTTAGCTAGTTTGGTACTAGTGTAGATCTTGTATAGACAACACTCCGAATGTCATACAAAAAAAAAATATATATATATATATACATCAAACTTCATCTCTCTCTCTCTCTCTCTCTCTCTCTCTCTCTCTCTTCACTCTCTCTCTCTCTCTCTCTCCTCTCTCTCTCTCTCTCTCTCTCTCTCTCTCTCTCTCTCTCTCTCTCTCTCTCTCTCTCTCTCTCTCTCTCTCTCTCCTTCTCTCTCTCTCTCTCTCTCTCTCTCTCTCTCTCTCTCTCTCTCTCTCTCTCTCTCTCTCTCTCTCTCTCTCTCTCTCTCTCTCTCTCTCTCTCTCTCTCTCTCTCTCTCTCTCTCTCTCTCTCTCTCTCTCTCTCTCTCTCTCTCTCTCTCTCTCTCTCTCTCTCTCTCTCTCTCTCTCTCTCTCTCTCTCTCTCCTCTCTCTCTCTCTCTCTCTCTCTCTCTCTCTCTCTCTCTCTCTCTCTCTCTCTCTCGGATTCCGGCGAGTGTCGAACAATGTATGTATAGCTTCAATTTATACTAGTAGATGGCGCACGACCGCATTGTCGCCATGAACGTGAGCCTATATGACGATACTCGCAAGTGGTGAGGATCGGTCATGGTTCGTATATAAGACCGAATTTGGGTATACGTAGACATAATAATTGTATGCGAGCATCTTTACCGATCCGTAAAGCAGTTAGTTGTATCATGCGAGCGAAAAAGTAGTGTATTTTCACGATTATATCCGATATGTGACATGAATGATTCGATATTTATCTAAGCATTCTGCGGAATTACATTAATAACGTAAATCTGTTGAACTGTAACTACTGATTTACTGATTCATACTCCAGCCATCAGAAAGAAAAACTGAGAAAGAACCGTTTATTTTGATTTTAATTGGGCGTGTACGATTAAAACGAGAAATGTTTCGGTTGCTTTAACCGTATTACCTTTCAAATTTACGGACTGAGTCTGTTGAATTGACGGACGTGTTCTTTTGTATCGACAGTACTTGAATTCGTTGATTCAACAGTATTAATTCGGTTGCTCGCTGCCAACGGAAAAAGTCTGTTGTTACAATCGATTTCTTTTCTCAGTGTGGAAAAGGATAAATCACAAAATCCACCACATATTTTGTTGGAGTGATATATTGTGCAGCTGCTTCCACTGACGAATTTTATATTTCAAATTTATTCAAAAACTGCCTGATGAAACCAGTGAACCATACTGACGGACGTCTTTTCAACAAAATATGTGGTGGATTTTGTGATTTATCCTCTTCACTCCACTCTGTATTGGCCCTGAAAGATCAACCATTCAAACACTTCTTGATAACAGAAGAGATTAGCAAAACAGAACTAGAATCCGTAGTTACAGTCGATGTGCAAACCGAAGCAACAGTATTTGTAGGAATATCCAAAAAACAGACAACGAACTTGTGATTTTTCACCACCAGATAGACCAGTTAAGGGAGATTGTGACTTTCAAAGATTCGGCAATGCTATTTGATTAAAGATTAATACGTCCATTAGATTCCTTGAACGCATTCTGATTTGTTTCTATTAATGCTTTCAAAGAATTTTTTAATTCAATATTCGAATCTGTTAGTTTCATGTCCAACGTTCCACACGTACCCGCGATAGATGCCTTAAGGGGGGATATACAGTTAGAATAAAAAAAAAATTCGATTTTTTTTTACATAAAAAGTTAGTAAATTTCCCGTAGAATATGCTCCTGAAACCCTTTTTTCGAAATTCGAACTCAAAGTGTTTTTTCCAAGGGATTGCTGATTGAAGTGTGAGTACGATTTAACGGTAATTTAAAACTTTCAACGCGTTTTTCTCAAAACTGCATTTTCGGAGTTTATGCCGGTGATAACTCGAAAACTAATTATCCGATTGAGCTGAAACTTATAGGATTACTTTATTATAGTATTACCTATCAGATGAATTAAAAATTATTGTAATATTTCATTATTAAATATGGAAAAATGTGAGAAAATGGCGGGGAAAAAATTGAAAAAAATTGAGTTTTTCGAAAAAGTTACGCCAAAAGTGCAAATTTTTTTTTTCACTTTTTTGGTAATTCATCTACTAATTGTGAATGTAGTTAATGTAAATTTTTTTAATTTTTTGATTTTCGATCAAAATTGCGACCAGGAGAGCCGGCACAAGCAAAATAGAAGTACTATTTTAACGCTATCTAACGACCACCATTTTGTTGAAAAAAATTAAAAAAAAAAAATATTTATGTATACTACATGGATAAACTTACAATTGTAAAAAAGTTTCAATTGATTTGATTAAAAACTACCCTTGAAAAACGATTTTCAAAAATGAGTTTTTTTTCTCGTTCTAACTGTATATCCCCCCTTAAGTTCATCACGCAAGATGTTTATGACCTTATCAAGATCCTCCTGAACCGCCTGCTTATCCATAATAGAAGGTTTAGTTTCCCTGGACTCAAAAGACGTAACTTTTTTCTTTTTTTTTGGGAGGTTGTGCTAACCTAGCAGAGAAACGAAGGTTTAAAAATGTCAGTTTAATCTATTCTCTATCCTTCATGATCAGAATCGTCTTTTATGAGACTAAGTGAGACAAAAATGAGTAATAAATGATTCCAAACCCAAAACAAAATATCCGGAGAATATCCTCCTGTCTTGAGCGCAAAAATCAATCTTACTATTAGAGCATTAGGTGGAAGGCTTCTAGCTGTTAGGCCAATTGCAAAAAAAAAATGAAAATCATGAACTTGACTCAGAGCTAAGTAACCTCATGTGCTGCTTGCGGAGGACGACCACTCTAGTTGGCATGCATACAGGCACCTCACAACCGAATACAGGTCCAGAATCCAAACTAAGAATGGAGAAATTCCAAACAAAGAAAAAAAATTGAAGTTCTAAATGCCTAAATACACAACTTGAGCACCATGCACAAATGATTGACGCAAGAACTTATTTGAATACTCACTCGCCTCGCTTGCCGAGCTCCCGCTCGTTGCGCGCTGGAGCATGCGCGATCCACTTGCTGGACCTCGTTGTTCAAACAAGTCAAAGTACTACCTACAAGTCAAAGTTCATCCTACTATTCTGGAATCTTGATTTAGACAGAATTGTGCAGGTGGCAAATGTACAGATGCCACCGTGATGCACAAGTGATTCCAAATTCTCAAAGCTACACTACTTCTTATATCCTTGTCTTGAGTTTTTCTCAGTTTGGTACATCTCAATTTAGTACTTGACCATTATAGCGCCTGCAAAGTTCCTCTTTCAATTGTCACGATGATTCAAATATATTAATTTGATGTTTGATTAGACACCATCAATTGTTCGGGATTATTATTAACTCGTGATCTTTGAGAGTCATTTCGTTGAATTTGGAATTCAATAAATGAAATCTCCATATGAATTTATATCTTGCGACGTTTTGTATCATATAATCATTTCTGATTTTTTATTGGCGAGAAAAATTAGTTACTCGCCTTCGAATATATGTGATTAGTGTTTGTGATAATGAACAGTTTGATGGGGCCAGCAAACCATGCTGGTAAAAAGTCGCGAAAAATGAATTTATATGGAGATTTTATTTGTTAAACTTTATATTCTATGGATTCGCCCTAAAAAATCGAGATTCAACAAGTATATTCATTCAACATTTCTGACTCTTATATGAATCGACTGATCTCAAGATATCCAGAGCATTATTTTGTTCCCAACTGAATAAAGCTGAAAAAATCGAATGAATAAATAACTTATTCTTTTAGGATTGGGAACTACCATTCACGGAAGTTTTGAATGATCAGTCACAGTTACATCACGTTGATCCATCACAAATCTCAGTTGATGACAATCCTGCAACCGCTAGTATTTCGCAAAAAATGATTATACATCCAATGCCTTCATCAACTATGGAGAGAGAAATATGTGATAAGAAGGAATCACTTGGTGTGGAATGTAAGTATATTTCTTCTCAGTTCAAAATTTTCTAGATAGTATGCCATTGGAAAAAAATTGTCTATCAGACTTCACTAATGATGAAGTATCAAATACCATTTCTGACGCTACTTAATATTTGCGGCTGGTAGCTGTGGTTTGTAAGACATCTTCATACTTCAACAATAGCAGTCAGACCGAACGAACGCTTTCTATTTGTAGAGGAAACGTTTCGTGCCTGATGAAGTTTATTCTACTCAATCATATAAGATCTCTCCTTCCATCCATAACTCTTCATGTATCAAAACATCGCGCTTCCGTGATATGTAATAAATTTATAAGGAGTCCAACATAAGCGCTTAAGCATCAGAAGTGTTATCGAGCTAAAGAATGACAACTAGCAATAAATTGCACTGATCTATGGTGTTCGCACTTTATCGCGTTGAGAACAAAAGAGTACATGATGTTATAATCGATGAGTTGGCCGTAGCCGCAACCTTGGCAAGGATGCATGACGCCCGGCTGTAAACTTGGCCCTGTAGTGGACTCGGTAGACCCAGCTGTAATTGTGCCCAAGGTGATATGTCTCCAGTTGTAACTATAAGTCGAATCCCGAAACTTTCCCACTCACCACCTCTTATTTCACACGTGAGACTATCCCCTCTCGAAAGTTCCGTACAGTGGCTCAAGGGAGCATTTCGCGATTCGTCAGTGTACTATTCCCAGAACACGCACTGATTCGAATCTGTGATGGTCGTTTTAAATAGTATTGTTAAATTTTTCAACTGTGACATTGAGCTTTGGAGTATGACGTGGAGAATGATTTGGCTCCACATCTTTCGTTCCAGCTCTCATGGTTGCCGAGATATGGGTACGCCCGCGGAGCGCCTCAAAAAAAAACCTTGTATCGAAGATCCGCTGTGGTGCCGCCATTTTGTACGAAATCGATAATAAAAAAATTTTTTTTCATACTTCAATAGATGTTGAATAAACCCTGTGAATTTCAATACAATCCCTCTCCCCATAATCCCATGACAAATTCGCAAATTTACACCTTTTTTAGGCTTCTAGAGTGGTATTACCCCTTAACATAAAACAATGGCAGCTATGGATATACGATTCGCTCCTATCTTTTTGGTTATGTGGAGTTTTTTGTTGGTCATAAGTTGTATTTTATAACATGTACCTGTTAAAATATATGTATTTTGGATTAGTTTTAACCCATTAGCGCCCAAACGGCCGCTCGACGGCCGTTTTTTTGAGCGTTAGATTTCATATGGTTATAATGGTTCAAAAAATTTGGGAAGAACATTTTCTTGTGCAAAATTTTGTCAGCATTCCGATTTCGTTACTTTTATCTCGATTGAATAAACAATTGAGAAGTTTTTAAGAAATTTGCGTTTTTTTGAGAATTTGAAAAATCAAAATTTTGAAAAATTTCATCAAAAAATTCTGAAAAAATTCAAGAGTGTTCTTCAGGTGATTCTAAGACTTTTTTGTTTTTGAGAATTTTTTGATTTGACCCATAGTTTTCGAGAAAAACAATTCCAAGTTGAAAGCTACAATTTTTTTGGTCGGCCGCCATTTTGGGTCTTCCAAAAATAAATTTGAACAATTACAACTATGCCAACTTTCAGTTCAAGGTCCATGGACGCTCGAAATTCACTTCCCGGGGTTCGTTGCGACCGGTTTCTATGTTTTACGGTTGACCCAAAACAAAATTTTGACTCGAGATTTTGTGTTTTTTTGCAATCAATTGTTTATAACAATGAGGGCGTTTATTTAATCGAGATAAAAGTAACGGAATCGGAAAGCTGACAAAATTTTGCACAAGAAAATGTTCTTCCCAAATTTTTTGAACTATTATAACCATATGAAATCTATCGCTCAATAAAACGGCCGTCGAGCGGCCGTTTGGGCGCTAATGGGTTGATTACTGTTCAGAGTTATTACAGGCTTAGCGTTAATGTCAAAGAAAATATACCTGAGATCGACCTTTTGGGGTAGCCCTTGGGTACTAATCTAAGGAATATACCGATCTCAGGTATAATTCCCTCATCTGACATGATTTCGGTTATAGAAGTAAGCTAGTTGTAGCTCGACCGTAGCATCGGTCAGATCGAAAGTTGCCCTGCAAGAGCAACTGCGTTGATTCAGTCTTTCGTGGTTTATACTTAGCAATGTAATCATTCATTCTATATTTTATTTCATTAATGAAACTGCTAAAAACCAATATTGAGTTCATTGATTCAATAGTACCGAGATCAGATGTTAAAATTTGATCCATTTGGAAGTTCAATTCTCAAAACTCATCGTTCTTATGTTTTTTCCTTGTCTGAATGTACTATCTGTATCTATATCTTACCCAACTCATCACGTGGTTGGGTTTAGACCAAATAAATCACGATTCAAGACGCTTCACTTTTTATGTAAGTCTAGGATTGGTAGTGGATTTTTCTCCCTTACCTGTATCTATAAAACCTGTAACTTCCAGCTATCAAATAGCGCATCCCTCGGAATTATATTCGAACTGTAGGTTTCCGGCCCGGAACCTTGCCGGGCTCCTTCACCCTTTCAGGTACCAGTCTTGGCGCTTCGCGGTGAATTTTTCATTTTCGTTGCTCAATTACTCGCATTTAACCCATTAAGTTCCAAATTGCAGAAATTTTAATATTGTGTTGTGCACCCTCCATAATTCAAATGTGTGTAAATTGTCGATCTTTGAGGGCCAATCCAGAGTGAAGTGGAGAAGGGAAAGTTCACAAAATCCACTACATGTCTATTTAATGAAACGTTTCGCCAGTAAGATTTACTGGCCTCATCAGGCTAAAAATTTATTACACAAAAAAAACACGTAACAAATATTGCAATCTAAGTACAAAACAATCGACGAAGTAACAATAAAATATTCTTTCTCACCAGTTTTGGATAAAAATATAATATAATGTAGAAAATCATGAGCCGCTATCTTGAAACCGCCATCTTGGATACAGAATTTTGAAAATCTGATGTCAGATTTATCATCAGCGCCCGCGAAAACCCATTATTCCAAATTTTCACGATTCTCCGACTAAAAATGTACAAATTCATGAGCCGCCATCTTGAAACCGCCATCTTGGATCAAGAATTTTGAGAATTTGATGTCAGAATCGTTGTCAGCGACTTTGAGAACCCCTGTATACAGAATTTCAAAGAAATATATCGAATATAAAAATGTATGCTTAAAAATATTGATAAAATGAAAATCCAAAATATTGATTCCCGTCTTTTGGCTGCTATTTCGCTGCAAAAAATCATAGTCGAAAAAACTCAACGAATTTGGAAAGTTCAAATATTCTGTGCATTTTTGTGCATATTTTCGACCATAAAAATAAAATTCCTTCTTCATCTGATTTTGGATTGAAAGAAAAGTGCTCCAAAAAGTCGCATTTTTTATTTTAATTTGTTAATTATTTATTGAAAATCAATTTTTTCAGTCTTTCTAAGCATTGTATCGTGTAGAGCATACCCGAAAATAGTAGGAATGACTATTTTGCAATAAACCTTCCGTCTTATTCATCAAATTATTCGAGTTCGAAAGTACAAATAAAATTTCTGCAATTTGGGACTTTATGGGTAAATGAGAAAGTCACATTTTTGGAAGGGTTATAATAAAACAAAAAACTTCAGCTTTCGATGTAGACGTTTGAAAAATTTCAAAAAAGTGGCTCTTTGAGGTATATAGACATTGGTCTTATAGAGTCGAAAACAACCGTCAAAAACGCCGGTGTTTAGCGTCCGCGCGCCGGCGATGCTACGCGTCAGGGAGGGAGGGGGAACTGCGCCGCATACATGCTCTATGACCAACCACCCGTGTAGCACCGGTGATTAGCATGGATCAACTCATTTGAGAAAAAGTCAATTTGGAGGTTATAAAATTACTTTTTCATGTAATATGAGTAATTTATAACAACTTTCACTCCTATCATCCTGTAACTCAGACACTACACTAAGACATAGCTGATTGCGATGATTCTGAACCAAGGATTGGAATAAAGTTTTTTCGGTCCAAATCCAAGGTGACGAACAAGTCTTTTTTCATGTATAGGGGAGACCGGGGCTAGTTGACGCTTTTTTTACAATTATGCTCGTAGCTTCCACCCACACAGTAGAAATAAAAATCTAAATCTATCAACTGATAGTACTCCAGTCAAAGATCATGCTAAAATTTAGTTTACTGAAATATAATGAGTAGTTCTTTTTAAATAATTTATTTTTCATCGAGTAATTTCTTGGTCAACTTACCCCATGTACGGGGTATTCTGGCGTCTATGTCGGGGCAAGTTGGCGGTCATCAATTCACATGAAATTAAACTTCATACAATGAACATGAACTATATTTCCTTAAAGAATATCAATATTATTAATCAAATATAATACTTTTCATAACAATTTAAAATTATTATCAATAATTTCCCAAATAAATAACAATGAACAAACATATTTACAAAATCTTCAACTATTTTGACACTCACTGCAAACACATAGTTTTGTCACTCTGACGCACTTTTCATGCGTCCATTTTCTACACATTAAACATTGAATCCACGATTCCCTGTGGATTTCAGAAAAGAGTTCTTCACAAACTGAGCAAGATGATTCGTTTCCTTCCAATCCAACTCTTGTTTTCTTATAATACATTTTCTGTCCAACTTTCTTTTTGATTTGGAGTTTACTTTTTTTTGCAGCAGGTTTTCTCCTCAGCAAGTTTATTTCTCCCTGGAGAATCAGTCAGAATAGTTGATGTTTTCTTTTTCCTTTCGTATTTTTTTTCCGAACGCTTGCCTTAGGAAGTGGTATAACCTCTGCTACGGGGTTTTCCCACTTATTTAATATTGAATTATGGCTATTACCTCTAATTCCAGTACTTTTCTCACAACTTGAACTCTCAGTAGCTACCGTACGGACATTGTCGATAAGTTTTTCAGTGAATTCTGGAGGACATTCTCGGTCTGTAACGTATGCTCCCATAAAATCATGTTCTTGAAAAATTCGATCATTAAATGGACTAATCCCTGTAGATTGAAATCCAGCTACAATATTATTTGTTGTGATTGCGAGAGGCAGAGCAAATTTTACTATTCCTGGGATATCGTAAATCGTCATGGCTTTTCCTGGATGATTGGTCATCTAATTGTCACTATGTTTATTAATGTATTTTTTCAAAGGCCCGTACTCTCTAAACTTTGAACAGTGAAATTCCACTGCTATACAGTGCATATTCACTGAATCTAAAAGTTATAAGTATGTCACTGCGTTACAGTGGATATTCACTCTACTCTTCAGTGGGAACTATCGTTTTTCGGTGCAGTGGATAGTCACTGCATCTATAGTGGGGATACACTGTAGTAACAGTGAATACTCACTGCATGTGTAATGAGAATACACTGTAGTTGTTGTGGATATTCACTGTATATACGCAGTGAGAATACGCTATATTTAAGAGAATATTCACTGCATTCAAAAGTCAATATTGACTGTATCCACAACGAAAATAGCTGTGAATATTCAATTGTTCGCTGATTTACAAAATAATCTGAATATGGAAACAAATTTTGATCCAGAAGCTGAAATTGTCCAATTTATTCATAAAATTACATTTATACGAATCAAATATCTTAATAATTCACTTTTCACTGATTATCATTAAAATATATGAAATTGACATGTATTATACCGAACACTAAATTATTTACTACTCTGTTCTTTATCGTCTTTAAAATTCGATAGATTAATTTGTAAAGATGTTACAATACTTGCTGGTTTGGTACCAGGGATGTTATAAATTACTTGATCCATAAAACTGTATAAATTCTTTACAATGGTAGGATAATCTAAATTCAAACAATAGAACAGTTTATATAATAAATCGAACGCTGGGATAAACTGACTAGAATCTTCCCTGTGCAATATTACTCCATCTACTTGGATAAAGTATTGCACCGTAGATTCACCATTTTTTACACCAATGATGTATGGTTGAATATTACAATTGTTATCTTGTCTCTTCTTCTTGGCGAAAAGATCAATATCATTACCATCCTACAAAAAAGAGAGAACGTCATGATTCAATTAAAAAATATGACGAATGTGTGTGTATATATATAAAATTCTCGCTCGTACAAATATACTTACAGGTATCATTTCCAACACATACGAAATAAGTTCTTCTTGAGCATTCCTTGTTTTGTTTTTTGATTTGTCCTTAGCTTTTTTAGCATTAGACGTCGGTAATAAATAAATCAACATAAGTACAGCTCTAAGAGAATCTGAAAAAAACAATAGCCCTTAGGCATTTGTTGGAAGAACGTTTTTTCTGGGATAGAAAATATATGTTTCTATACATACCATCATCAAAATCTTCCACATACTTCAGCATGTTTGGGCTATACTTAGCCACGTATGCTAATATGCGAGACATGTAGAAGGATGGAAATTTCTTTATGAAATTGTCTCCAGAATTTGGGCAAATTCTATTAAACTCGGCATCAATCTAAAAAGTTTGATACGATTTGACTATTGATTTCGAAATAATTTCAACCGAACCTATTAAGTTAGACGCTCTTATGAAGAGGTTGTAATCTGTGCTTGGATACTGAAGCAGTAACAACATGTATCCAAGCACAAGTGACATAAATACACTGAAATTGTGCAATAATTCAGTGTCAGAATCAGGGGGAATCAAATTTCTACTATGAAAACTTCAATTCAAAACTTATGAATCACAGCATATACAGCATATATAGTGAATTTTCTTCACTTACAGTTATTCGTTGATTTTAATAAAATTCCTGGCCCTGTACAGCTTACCTGGAATATAAAATTAACAACAAAGAATCACATTCTTCCATAAAATATATATAAAAAGTACAGGTTAAGAGTGTACATATCTGAATACTGGTGCGTCTCGATTGAAACTCGATCAGCTGTACACGATGATGTTCCAAATTCATTTTTACAATGGAGAACACTAGTGAAATGGATGCGAAGATTCATCTTGCAGTTACTCAATTTGGAAATTAGTGACACTGTAAAGTTGCACCCGAGTGCAGCTCGCTCAAACTGGTTGTGTTTACTATAGACGCCTATGGTAACCTGCAGTGCGCAGTATCTTTCTTACCGACTTTAAACGCCAATCACGTATGTTTACATTCCAAGACCGTTTTACTTACTCACAGTTTGAGAAATGGCAACATAAATTTTTGCATCAATTTCACTGAATTTCACTAGAGTGTTCTCCAGAGTAAAATCGATTTTTGAACTTCATTGTCAGTAGCTGGGCGAGATCCATTGGAAATGCAAACTGTATTTAGATAAGTACACTCTTAACCTGTACTTTCTTATATCCATTTTATGAAAAAATATGATTCTTTGTTGTCAATTTTATATTCCAGGTAAGCTGTACAGGGCCAGCAATCTTATTAAAATCAGCGAATAACTGTAAGTGAAGAAAAGTCACTATATATGCTGTATATGCTGTGATTTATAAGTTTTGAATTGAAGTTTTCATAGTAGAAATTTGATTCTGACACTGAATTATTGCACAATTTCAGTGTATTTATGTCACTTGTGCTTGGATACATGTTGTTACTGCTTCAGTATCCAAGCACAGATTGAAAAGTCGAGAACCGTGACTTTCTTCCATATATTGCATATTTTACTTTATGTGATGGAACATGATAGTCAATTTTGATAAATATAAATGTTATTGACTGTTTTCATGTGTCTTCCAGGTTTAAATGTGATGTAATATTCAGTGCCAAGTGTGAAAGTGCAGTGCAGTGAGTGGAAATACGTTTCAGATGACATATTGTCGTTTGAGACACTACCGCCAGCTCCAACCAAGATACATTAATTAATATCTTGGAAGTTTGGGAGCAATGGACCCTGGGACACACTACCCTTGACTTGAACGATCATCTAAAAAAGTTTTAGTTAAGATTGGAGACCTGAATCCCAAGCAGTTCCCTATAGTAAGTCTATACGTGAGAAACTATTCAGGGAAAAGTTTAATTCTCTTAGGGTTGTAAGGGTTTACCAATCACTACGAGTGGACCATTTTAAAGCTCTTTGTCAGTAGAATCAAATAAATTTTGTTCGGTCCAAAAATATCATGGCGTACAAGTTGGAATTGATTGATATGTACTAGACAATTCAGTGAGCAGTTGATAGGATCTAATTTCGAGGGTAAAAAATATTTTTCCTTAAAATAGTGACAATTTAGAACAACTTTTACTCTTAGACATTTTTTGATTTTGTGAATGTTTTCAGAGTAAATCAGGCCTCAAAGTTGATAGATAATTAAAACCTCCAAAATCAAGCAATAGAAAAACTGTCTCAAAAATAGATTTAAAAATCTGAAAAAATTCTATTGCGCTATGGGGATCAAGGCAAAAAAATTGGCTGAAAAAATTTTTAGAAATAAATTTCGTCATGCTGGATTGACGTGAAACAGTTCATATATGTTGTGGTGCTATATATATGATAGATTACGAGATATAGCCATTGCGTCAACTTGCCCCTGTAGCCAACTAGCCCCGGTCTCCCCCACGTATATATACTATACCCAATAATTAGGAAGAGTACATTTTGAGGTTGGAAATTTATTTTTCCATGAATTATAATTAACTTATTATAACTTTTACATCTGTGAATATTTGGATTCGTTAACTATTTTATGAGTTAATCAAACCACAAAGTTGATAAAAATATGGAAAATATTTAAATCATCAAACCAGAGTGATTAGTGAACTTCATCATATGTGAGCATAAAAATATGGAAAAATTGAAGGGTGTTACTGGGTGTTAATGACCATTTACAACAGATTCCCTCATTTTGAGTTGCTGAGATAGTGTGAAATGACCCATACATTCACGGCCTATTCGCAATGTACTATCTATATAGTGACGCGAGATGATCTGGCCAGATCTTCCTCTTATAGAATAGCGAATAATAATAAAAACCTATTAGTACATCAATTCATGATAATTGATCGATAATCATTCCTCTAACAATATCAGGCAATCAATAATTACAAGCTCTTATCATGGCAATCTTATATATCATGTAACAATATATAACACAAACTTTTCATACAAGAATCGAAACGATTGATCAATTTTCTAATTTTCGTTCATTCAGCAGCTGGGTGGCGAGCAAATGTGGTCAAGAAAAGAAATAGTGTTCATTCAATATCACCATCAAGTCCACCTCTAAGTGCTCCTCCAGGACCCATTAGTATCGATAAAACTTCAAAAGAAAGTCATCTAGAAGATTTTATGATGCAACAACATGAAGAAGAAGACGACGATGATGATGTATTCGAAACGGAGACGACTACTCTCATAGAAACTGATTCTAGCTCAACAAAAAGACGATCACAATCTTTGAGTGCATTGCATACGAAAGAATTACAGAGTCCAACGAAGGTATGACTATTAATTGAGAATCTTCTTATGACGATTTATTCAAATGACTAGAACTCTTAGTTGTTGCAGTGATTTTCCATTATCCTTGATCATTATTGACTAAGCTCAACTTGAGAAAGTCCTAGAAAAAAGATCTTATGAAAGAGTAACATAAATTTCAATACAAATTCTATTTAAGAATTGTCATCGGATCAGATTTTCATGCTGATCAGATTCTGCTATTCAATTATAAGAGAAATATTGAAACTCATTGGAATTCATGATGCTAAATCTAGTTGTGATTATCTGCATAATATTTTGGGGAATTATATGATCTTATGATTCGAATCTTTGAGAGGATGGGACCCTGTCGATTCGGGCATTGTTGAATGGTTGTGAGGATCGCTAGGTCAGTTACAAAATGTTCTCTTGTCTGGTGCCTGGTTAATATTGTTCTATCGCTCAGCGTGGAAACCACTGGACAGTTGATGCATGGGCTGGTTATATGTTACGCGGCTAGAATGTATATATCGTCGCTTGGAAGGGAGAACGTTTCATTTCAGAAACTTGCTATAAAAAGTTCCATTTCAGAAACTTTCTATAAACAGTGCCGTTTCAGATTGACAAGTATAAAAAGTGCCATTTCAGAAAAGATCTATAAAAAGTGCCAGTTCGGAAAATTTCTATAAAAAGTGCCGTTTCAGGAGGAATTTTTTCCCTCGGAGTTTTTCTGACTTCGGGGATGATGTCGTATGCATGTGTCTGTATGTACATGTGTGTATGTGTGTGTACACGTCTGAAAACGACAACTTGATCCCACGTCGAGACGTGATACTCTGAAAGTAAACTATTTACATTACATATTTTCTTCATCGATAGATTTGGATGAAAATTAGTATCTATACGTTTTTGAGTTCGCTGATTACGAATCCGGCCTCAGATTTCCAAGACCCAATATAGACCATTCGAGAAAATACACTGGGTCTTGATGAAAATTATCATGTGAGGGTTTTTTGGGAGTCAATAATTGGTTAAAACAGTATAATACAATAGAATTCGTATGTTTTTCTGGCTTTGTCATATGGTGTTCAGATGCTGATTCGCATCTTACGGAAACGATATTATTCAACTTTTGAAGATTCATAATAAATTCTCGTCATTTCAAACTGCAATAGGTGGTTGTTAAACTTCAAGTAGTAAAACGTTGTGAAAATTATTATTCACAAGTCAAAATCACTCACTCACTATCGCTCGCTCGGGTCTTTCATTTACTCTATTATAAATATGGATGAACATTGAAATTTTTAATTGTATTATCGGTAAATAATTTAATTAAAAACCAAAATTTTCTATCTCCCCACCATTTTCGTTCACAGAGAATACGCCCACGCATGAATATTATCAAATTTCTCGATTCGAATGTAGGATGCGCCCCGGCTTCTCTATCGATCTGCTCGAACATATTTTCAAAAAATATACCCTTCGTACGTTTTTAAAAAGGGGTCCCACCCGGACATCGGTGAACAATTTTTTAAATTCTCCATACGCCCTTCATAACTTGAATTTTTCAAAATTTTTTTCTTATGGAAATGTAGTCCTCGATCCCACCTTCCGATCTGCAAAACCAAAGATACCTCGGAACTGTATAATTTTGGTTTAGCATGAATAAGAAAATTGACGAAAATGTTTAATTGTCACCACACCATTTTCTTCCACAAAGAATACGCCCACGCATCGATGTTTTCAAAGTTTCCAACATTAACTATGAAAGCGTTCAAGCTCCTCTAACGATCTGCTCGAAAAAAATTTTGAAGAATCAACCCTTTGTACGTTTTTAAAGAGGATAATACAGGAACATCGGTAAAAAATGTTCGATTGTCACCACACCATTTTCGTTAACAGAGACTACGCCCACGCATCGATGTTTTCAAAGTTTCCAACATTAACTATGAAAGCGTTCAAGCTCCTCTAACGATCTGCTCGAAAAAAATTTTGAAGAATCAACCCTTTGTACGTTTTTAAAGAGGATAATACAGGAACATCGGTAAAAAATGTTCGATTGTCACCACACCATTTTCGTTAACAGAGACTACGCCCACGCATCAATGCTTTCAAATTTTTCAACATGAATTATGAAAGCGCTCATGCTCATTTAACGATCGGTTTGAACAAAATTTCGAAAAATCAACCCCTTGTACGTTTTTGAAGGGGATAGTACGGGAACATCGGTTAAAACTTTTTTTAAATTCTCTATACGCCCATCACAAATCGAATTTTTCATAATTTTCTTTCTATGAAAATGTAGTCCTCGACCCCACCTTTCGATCCATCATACTAAATCTACCTCTAAATTGTATTATTTTGGTTTTGCATCATTAAGGAAATTGACGAAATTTTTTTTTATCACCACACAATTTTTGTAGACAGAGGATACGCCCGCGCATCAATGTTTCCACATTTTTCAACAAGAATTATGAGAGCGCTCAAGCTCCTCTAACGATATGCTCGAACAAAAGTAGAAAAATCAACCCTTTGTACATTTTGAAAGGAGATAATACGAGAACATTAGTTAAAAATTTTTTTAAATTCTCTATACGCCTACCACAACTTACAATTTTTTTTTCTCAGAAAATGTAGTCCACGACCCCACCTTTCGATCCGTCATACTAAATCTACCTCGAAATGGTCATATCATTGTTTCCGAGAGCAAGAAAGGTGGACTAGGAAAATGTACGGATCCATCTTATTATTATGTAGATCATGCGAATCAGCTTCTGAACACCATATGACAATACGAATTTTTAAAATCTGAGGCCGGATTCGTAATCAGTGACCTCAAAAAAAATCCATGGATACCGATTTTTATTCAAATCCAGTATCTTTGAAATTTTCGGTAGGCAATCTTAAAGGTGAAATTCGAATTTTTAAAATCTGAGGCCGGATTCGTAATTGGCGACCTCGAAATCCCATGCATACTAACTTTCAACAAAATTCCATTTTTTGCCAAATTTTTGTCAGGTGGTCTAAGAGGCTAAATTCGAATTTTTAAAATCTAAGGCCGGATTCATAATCAGTGACCTCAAAAACCCACGTATACTAATTTTCATCAAAATCCAGTATCTTTTCAATTTCTATCAGGTGATCTTAGAGGCTCTAATTTTGATTTTTAAAATTTGATGTCGGATTCGTAATCAGCGACCTCGAAATCCCATGTATACTAATTTTCAACAAAATTCCATTCTTTTCCAAATTTTTGTCAGGTGATCTTAGAGGCTCTAATTTGAATTTCCAAAATTTGAGGCCAGATTCGTGATCAGCAAGCTCAAAAACCCATGCATGCCAATTTTCATCGAAATCCAGTACCTTTTCAAATTTTTTTTAGGTGATCTTAGAGGCTTTAATTCGAATTTTTAAAATCTGAGGTCGGATTCGTAATCAGCGACCTCAAAAACATATAGATACCTATTTTCATCCAAATCCATCGATGAAGAAAATATGTAATGTAAATAGTTTACTTTCAGAGTATCACGTCTCGACGTGGGATCAAGTTGTCATTTTCAGACGTGTACACACACATACACACATGTACATACAGACACATGCATACGACATCATCCCCGAAGTCAGAAAAACTCCGAGGGAAAAAATTCCTCCTGAAACGGCA
The DNA here is from genome assembly GCA_020882685.1 of Aphelinus atriplicis. Classification (NCBI taxonomy): domain Eukaryota; kingdom Metazoa; phylum Arthropoda; class Insecta; order Hymenoptera; family Aphelinidae; genus Aphelinus; species Aphelinus atriplicis. The sequence continues at coordinate 35,879,266 of CM037076.1, forward strand.
CTTTTTATAGAAATTTTCCGAAATGGCACTTTATATAGATTTTTTCTGAAAAGGCACTTTTTATACTTGTCAGTCTGAAACGGCACTGTTTTTAGAAAGTTTTTGAAATAGAACGTTCTTCCTCCCAAGCGACGATATGGTGTTGTGCACCAGTACTAATTCAGGTTTATTCGATAATTCAAGAATGATATCTGGTTTTTCTCATTCACATCGTTAGGATCGAATATTCTACAGACAAATGTGAGACGTATAATTTCAATATTAGGATGTGGACGCGGGGAACTGTTTTTATTGCTCATCAGCGTGCTCATTCGTGTACCCGATTTTCTGAAGTCGAGCTGCATCTCCTGGGTTTCCTTTGACTATTAGTCTGATAACCATCATCAAAGGCTAGTGTTTCAGCAAGTTTTTCCTAAATTTGATTTCTTTGGTTCCAGATGGAGAACTATACAATTAGCATCGGAATAATTTCCAAAATGCATCAAAGTCATAGAAGAATGAGTTTTTTTTCCATCTACTTATGTTTGGAATTGTAATATTCAGTGGCACGCTATACTGTGCAAATAGAGTAATATTAATTTATTAATTCTTTTCATTATTGATCACTGTATATTACAATGTTTACAATTTAAGACCATATCACTTTTGAGTCATTTATATTGAAATTGAAAAAATCAGTACAGACAAAATATTATCGCTATATATAACGTTCAATAAACATATTTATGGTTAATAATTTTTCAAACATTTACAAGGTTTAAGCGATGGATATTCATTCAAATTATTTCAATAAATATTAGGCTTAGTGGACCATTCCAAATTTATGAAAAGTGAGATTGCGAGAGAAAAAATTCACGCTCTCCGGGCTGGATTCAAACTAACACCCTCCTAATCTACGGTCAGTAGCGCTGCTTATTACGCCACCAGGGAGACGACCGATTTTCACATCCCTGGAGCTTGAATTCACTTCTCTCGCAATTTCACCCGACCTGGACTATTTCGTGAGATTGGAAAATCCGTGACCCAATCTTAATATATATAGTCTCACGCTGCCACAATCTGTCTCCACTTGCCAGGTGGTATGACACTAGCGTGCTACTGGATATTACAATCTGAAACATAATTGTACGGAGAAATAATTATTTTTCCATGAATATGATGCATTTTTGGAATTATCCCAATGCTAATTGTAAAATTCTCCATCTAAAACCAGATAATTGAAAAGAAAAAATCAAATTTGAATGAAACGTTTGTTCGCGATCTGAAACATGAATATAGAATGAATAATTTGAATATTTTGGAATTTGAAATATACGCTGCAGTTGGTTGGCTCTGAAATCAGAGGAAAGTCGAAAACAGAAAACTTTTGCCTGAGCAAGTGAAAGCGTCAATGCGAGAGGACGTTTCAGCGATTATTGCTCATTGTTTTGATTAAATTGTCATCATTTTATCAATAGCTCTTCGTCGCTTGAGAAGGAGAACGTTCCATCTCAGAAACTCTATAAAAAGTTCCATTTCAGAAACTTTCTATAAACAGTGCCATTTCAGATTGACAATTATAAAAAGTGCCATCCTTATATGAAAAAGTGATGGGGGTCAAAGTGAAGCCAGTTAACTCGTGATTTGATTGGTGTAGACCTAACCACGTGACGTGATCACCTGACGAAAATTTGAAAAGATACTGGATTTTGATGAAAATTAGTATACGTGGATTTTTAACGTCAATGATTACGAATCCGGCCTTAGATTTAAAAAATTCAAATTAGATCGAGCCTCTAAGATCACCTGACAAAAATTTGAAAAGACATATTTTGATAAAAATTGGTATGCATAGGTTTTTGAGGTCGCTGATCACGAACCCGGCCTCAGACTTTCAAATGTTAAATTAGAGCCTTTAAGATTGCATGCCAAAAATTTGAAAAGATACTGGATTTTTATGAAAATTGGTGTACATGGGTTTTCGAGGTCGCTAATATCACGAATCCGGCCTCGGATTGAAATCAGCCTTAACCCTTAACACGGTTGACTGAAAGAAGGAAACATCCCTTTCAAGAGTAATTGTATTTCCCATGTAGTAATTGTGTGGTCCCATATATAATTATATTCATATATATGAAGTTCCTCTGTAGAACATATTAGATTCGAATGATCACCGTATCCGTTGAGTCATTTGACGAACTAATCCGTGGTTTCTATCAGTCGTCTTTTACTTATTTCATCATAAGTTGATCCCAATAGAAATATTGAAAACTAGAAAATTTCCATCCAGAGTTACGAGTGAAATACCGTGAAACTCTAATTGCGTAACAACATACCCTCGAGTACGCGAGTATTGAAGATTATACTTGTCACAAATATTTTCACATATTTTGATTCAGGTTCATGACTTTTTCAATTGAAGCTCATATTTAATGGAATATCTTGACTCTACTAGAGACAAGAGTCATATTATAAAAATAACCAACATATAATGCCCATATATTTATTGCTGCTTTGTTATCTATGTCCAGTCGATGATTGAGACGAGTTGTCAATGTCTCTCAGCAAAATATCAAGATAATTGTTATCCGGATTAATTTTTCGAAGATCGATATAAAATTTCTGTATAACATTCCAATAAATGTCGAATTTATGCGTATCAAACCAGAAGAATCGACTTAGCAATGGTTGCTGAGAATCTAATAAAATAAATATTGTTTTCAAATACATTCTTCCGAAAGATTAATATTTTTCAGATACTGGTTTGATATTGCTTCAGAAAAATACAATGAGTTTTATCGAAACTTGAAACATTAGTATTTTGAAAGAGAAAACTTATGCATATTTTTTATATATTGTAAGTTAACTAAAATAGCATCTCAAGGATAGTGGATCAACTTTTGCTGGCGTGTGAACGATAAAATGAAAATACATTTGAGAACCTGTGAAACAACGGGCCCATGGTAAGTATGTAGTTGTTAATTCCGATTTGCTGAAAATGGTGAGAAAAAAAAGTAAAACAAAATAAATACATTTCGATTGGAGAATGAAAATGATATCATGATGTAGCATTGTAACATTCAAACGTTGAAATTTTTATTCATGTAGTTTCCATTGGAATTTGAGATTCTAGTAGAATAATGTTAGTTATAATATGAAAAAGAAAATTCTGATTATAGAGTGATTCATTCGAATTCAAATATTTATAAATTAACACTGAAACCCTACTAGTTTATAACTACTTGACATAGAATTGCAATTCAGTACTCTCTATCTCAACATTGACAGATGTATCTGAAATTGATGTAACTTCTTGACATAGATTTTTGATTTCAGTACTTCTGATCCGAACACATATGAATTGATCTAGAGTGCATTGACATTTGATAACCAGGGTGGCCAGATTGGGCTATTTTTTGACAAAGTATTGAACATGATATGGGGGATTTCTAGTGATTTTTGACATTTTTTATTTTTTTTTCATAAATATTCGAAAAAAAACTATTGCTAAAACACATAAGATCCCCGAATCTTATGATCATCAATTTGTGAAAAAACCGCCCAATCTGGTAATCCTATTGATAACATATCATGCAACAATTGCTTCAAGGTGTACTTTGAAAAAATATTCGTTAGGTTGTAGGATAATCACAATAGTTGGATACTTGTCACTTGATGCTAGACTTTATTACTCTTTTCTGTCATAATTGATGAGATTAACTGGAATATACAGGGTGTTCAAAAAGTACCGGGAGGACTGAATTTAGCCGGAGAATGACTTTGGATTGATCTCCAAGCACTATGGACAAAATTATAATCCCCCGCTGAATCTGTTGATGACCTTGGATTTGACCTTGACCCCTTTCTTGGAGGTCAAATCAAGGTCAAGATCAATATTTTTAATAGAAACCTATTCTTTCGACCACGAAAATAAAAAGAGCGGAGAAAAATACGTCCGGATATGTTCTTCAGAATTTTTGTTATTTGACCCTTAGAGGTCACACTAAGGTCAGAATCCGAACGATGTAGTAATGACCTTGGATTGACTTCCAAACACTATGGTCAATGTTATGACCTCACGCTGAATCTATGGGTGACCTTGGACTTGACTTTGATCTTGAAGGTCAAACCGAGGTCAAGATCTAGATTTTGAATGAGGACCCATTTTTTACTAAGAAAATGTAAAGAGCGAAGAAAAATACGTCCAAGATTGACCTTCGGGATTCCTTGATTTGACCTTCAGATAGCATATCAAGGTCAAGCAAGGTCAAGGGCGATGACACAAACAGAATTTAGCTTTGGTTTCAGATTTTGATTCGACGGCGTCATGAATTCCTCACTATGATAGACTTTCTCTGGCATCATAACATCTAGATCGAGAAAAGAATTGAGATATTCTCGATGATCAAAAGTGAGAGGAATTGAATAGGGAGTCAGTCTTGAATCCAAAATGTGAGCTCATTCTCAAACCACAGAGCTATTCCGTACTACGGTCTAATTCATTCCAATCAATGCACGGTTGGACTTTCAATTGCTGATCTATTTAACTCTACGTACGGGAAACAGGAGTAATGAATGAATGAATCGATTGTTCACCGTGACTCAAAGTTTCAGAAAAATTCTAGTTCGTATTTCGTTGACGTTTGGTTTCATCAACTTTTCACGATTTGAGTTCATTTTTCTATTTCTACGTCTATTTTTATTCACTTCATTTTATTCCATTTTCTATTATTCACCCCTCAGCAACCAATAGTTAGAGAAAAAATATTTCACTAACTATTTGACCCCTATATCTAAATCAACACTTGAAAGAACTGTGAGGCGATTTCAAAACACAGGTAGCGTGAAAGATCTACCGAGGTCAGGGAGACCAGCTACAACTACAATCCCCGACAAATCTCTAAACGTAATACTGTCATTCATGGAAGATCCTCATTCATCAACTCGTAGAGTTTCCCAAGAGCATGATATCAGTCAAAGCTCTGTAGCGGGAATATTAGAAAAAAATAAGTTCCACCCTTATAAAGTGAATCCCATCCATAAGTTGAATGAGGATGATTTCGATCGGCGTTTGGAGTCTAGTGAGACGATGATGAGGATGATTGATGCAATACCCTCAAAAATTGAATGTTTGGGCTGGGATAGTGAATAGAGTCTAGCTAGGTCTCCAGATCTCACGCGTTTAGACTACTGTTTATGGGGCTATTTGAAAGATCGGATTTATAAAATGAAACCTCAGGACTTAGCTGAATCACGAAGATGTACAGAAGACGAAGCAGCAGTCACCCCCGTGTTAGCTGAACACTACATAAATGCTACGAATAGTTTTTATGATCGTTTAGGATATTGCCAAGAAGTTTTGGGTCAACAATATCAACATCTGTTTCAGTTAAAAAAGAAGAGAGAATCGTCTAGCATTGCCTTGATTGGCAATGGCTGGTACGAGATCTAGCCTTGCTTTGATTTTCTGGTACGAGACAGAGCCTTGCCTTGATTGGCTGGGGAAAGAAGGAGCCTCCTCACCTTTGACCATTTTGACCTTGATACGTTCTCTGAATGTCAAATCAAGAAATTTGAAAGGTCAATCTCGGACGTATTTCCCTTCGCTCTCTCCATTTCCGTGGTCAAAAGAATAGGTTCCTATTCAAAATCTTGATCTTGACCTTGGTTTGCCCTTCAAGGTTGGGCCAAGGTCAAATCCAAGGTCATTAATAGATTCAGCGTGGGATCATAACTTTGACCATAGTGCTTGGAGACCAATCCATGGTCATCCTCGCAGTGAAGGGGGGATATACAGTTAGAACGAGAAAAAAAACTCATTTTTGAAAATCGTTTTTCAAGGGTAGTTTTTAATTAAATCTAACGAAAATTTTTGACAGTTATAAATTGATCCATGTAGTATACAAAAATATTTTTTTTAAATTTTTTTTAACAAAATGGCGGCCGTTAGATAGCGTTAAAATAGTACTTCTATTTTGCTTGTGTCGGCTCTCCTGGTCGCAATTTTGATCGGAAATCAAAAAATCAAAAAAATTTACATTGATTACATTCACAGTTAGTAGATAAATTATCAAAAAAAAATAAAAAAAAAAATTTGCACTTTTGGCGTAACTTTTTCGAAAAACTCAATTTTTTTCAATTTTTTTTCGCCATTTTCTCACATTTTTCCATATTTAATAATACTAGGGGGGTACCCCCCTGCTCGCTTCGCTCGCCAACCCCCCGTGTGTCATGTTAAACGTTTGTTTTTGCTTTCTCAAAGGGAAAGCTTTGTAATGGGGCAAAAATCGACCCACCGAATCAAACCTCGGGAGCTCGATTTTCGTAATCTACGGGTCGAAAAACAAGGAAATCCAAAAGTGTCTGTATGTATGTGTGTATGTATGTATGTATGTATGTATGTATGTATGTGTGTAACGTTTTTTTTCGTCCACAATAACTCTCGAAGAAATGGTCCGATCTTCTTGAAATTTTGCACACAGGTTAGTCGCGGCAAAATCTCGGACGAGTTCAATTTTCAGCAAAATCCGTTGTTTATTTCTCTAGCAACCGTTGCTAAGGTGTAAAATTTTTCGTTTCTTTTGTCTAGGATAACTTTCGAAGGAATCGTCCGATCTTGCTGAAACCGTTTCTAACGTGTTTTCTCACAAATCCTTATGAGTGCTCATTGGAGCAAGCCGGAAAATCAGTTTTAAGTCACACTCGATGGCCAAGGACACTGAATTGTTCTATTTTCTTCATAGCAACCGTTGTTTACTTCCCTAGCAACCGTTATGAAGGTTGGAAATTAATAATTTAAGACCTATTTCCATCATTTTCGACGGCAAAGAACAAAATCTTCTCAATCAGCTCCTTAGCAACCGTTGTTTACCGCCCTAGCAACCGTTGCTAATGATGAAAAAAATTGATGTAAGTTTCGTTTCCAGTATTTTCAACGTACTATAGAGAAGATTGGGAAAATTTGATGTCTTTTGCCGTCGAAAATGATCAAAATGAGTCTTGAGAGCCCGGTCAGACATCAACACTCGCAACATAGTTTGGTCAATTGAAAAAGAACGACACTTTACACAGTCACAAAGATACGAATTGAATTGATTAAATAATTTTTTTGTAATTTTTGAAAAATAGATGATAGTATCTACGCTAGTGGAAAGGTGAAAATACAGGTTTGGGACGCGTTTGTGGGTGATGTTGAAGCCTCTTTGGGAAAGCATACTGCTAAGGCACTTGGCAGCGGTTTTCAGATTAATAGTGGGTTTAACTTTAGGTTAATAGTGACATGTGCTAGATCATATTTTTTGGTTTGGGTATTCCGCGTGTTCTATTTCAGATTTTCAGCAGCAGATTTTGAGTAAGATTGCAATGGTTGCTAGACACGTAAACAATAGTTGCTATGGGTAAAATGGAGATTTTGTATCCTGTGCAGTTGAAAATACTGGAAACGAAACTTACGTGAATTTTTCTTTCCCTTAGCATCGGTTGCTAGGGCGGTAAACAACGGTTACTGAAAAGCTAATTGGGAAGATTTTGTGTCCTTTGCCGTAGAGAATGATGGAAATAGGTTATGAATTGATAATTTCCAACCTTCGTAATGGTTGCTAGGGAGGTAAAAAACGATTGCTATGGAACAAATATAACAATTTAGTGCCTCTGGCCATCGAGTGTGACTTAAAACTGTTTTTCCAGCTTCCAAAACAACGGTTGCTAGGGATGTAAATAAACGGTAATTTCGACGAATAAGTGGATTTATATTGAAAAAAACTTGTCCAAAATAATATTTAGTCCTTTCCTTCTACTGCAGCAACGGTTTCTAGACACGTAAACAATGGTTGCTATGGGTAAAACGGAGATTTTGTATCCTGTGCAGTTGAAAATACTGGAAACGAAACTTACTTTTTCTTTCCCTTGGCAACGGTTGCTAGGGCGTTTAACAACGGTTACTGAGGAGCTAAGTGGGAAAATTTTGTGTCCTTTGCAATCGAAAATTATGGACATGGGTCATAGATTGATCATTTCCAACCTTCGCAATGGTTGCTAGGGAGGTAAACAACGGTTGCTATGGAGCAAATATAACAATTCAGTTTTCTTGGTCATCGAGTGTAACTTAAAATTGAGTTTCCAACTTTCGAAGCAACGGTTGCTAAGGATATCAACAGTGGTTGCTATGGGAAATATCTCATCGATTCTCTTCGATTCTCATTGAAGGGTGAAAAAAGAGGTGAAAAAAGGGGTGAATAAAGAGGTGGGAAAAAAGGTGGAAAAAAAGGTGGAGAAAAGGGGGAAAAAATAGGTGAAAAAAGGGGTGAAAAAAAAGATGGAAAAAAAGGTGGAAAAAAGGGTGGAAAAAAGGGTTGGAAAGAGGGATAAAAAAGGGTGAAAAAAGGGGGGTGAAAAAAAGGGAGGGGAAAAGGAGGTGAAAAAAATGAGTGAAAAAAAGGTGGAAAAATGGGTGGAAAAAGAGGGTGAAAAATGGGGTGAAAAAAGGTGACAAAAAGGGTGAAAAAAAGGTGGAAAAATGGGTGGAAAAAGAGGGTGAAAACTGGGGGGCAACTAAGGGGGGCAACTAAGGGTGGCAACTTGGGGGGGAAACTAAGGGGGGCAACTAAGGGGGCAACTAAGGGGGGCAATCAAGGGGGGCAACTTGGGGGTCAAAATTTCCCCACGGCGGCGGCGGCGGCGGCGGCGGCGTTCTGGCTTTTAATATAGAGAGAAAATATTACAATAATTTTTAATTTTTCGATAGGTAATACTATAATAAAGAAATCTTATAAGTTTCAACTCAATCGAATAATTAGTTTTCGAGTTATCACTGGCATAAACTTCACAATGCAGTTTTGAGAAAAACGCGTTGAGAGTTTTAAATTACCGTTAAATCGTACTTACACTTCAATCAGGAATCCCTTGGAAAAAACACTTAGAGTTCGAATTTCGAAAAAAGGGTTTCAGGAGCATATTCTACGGGAAATTTACAAACTTTTTATAAAAAAAAAACGTATTTTTTTTCATTCTAACTGTATCATTCATATACACATCATATACTCAAATTGTAACTTCTCATTACACACGCCAAACCAAATAAATCACATGCGCGTATTGATCACTGTAGATATTAATGAATCACATTGCACGAATCTCACTTGCAACGAATGTCACATTTGATCACACAACAACACTGTATCAATCATACTCGTGAATAGTGCCTCAATACATCATATAAATCACATTCAAAAAATAAATTACACGTTACGTACTGATTCATTTAACTTACATATCACAAACTGATTCATTCAAATTATACATTACAAAACTGATTCATTTAAATTGCACAATCTCAAACTAATGATATTCGCTTCATTCCGAAACAATAATCACTCTACATCGAGGCCAACTTACAGCTGTCACAACTACTTTCTCCCGATCTACAAATAATACTGACTCAGCCTCTTTTTTCTCTTACTTGCCCTCGTTTTCCGCGCCCCCGCTCGGGTTTTCTTTACCGTAGAGCGGTGGAAGGGGGCCCAACCGTGTCCGACTCTTCCCGTTTCTAAACAGGCCCGACTCTGTCTAACTGCAATTCTATGATCCAGCATAATTTAAAGCAGCCGCTTCCACTGCCGAACATTCTATTATATTTTTATTCAAAACTGCCTGATGAGGCCAGTGAACCTTACTGGCAAAACGTCGCATTAAATAAACATGTGGTGGATTTTGTAAATTTTCCTTTTTCCACTTCACTCCACTTCACTCTGGATTAGCTGTCAAAGATCGACAATTCACACATATTTGAATTATGGAGAGTGCATAGCATAATACTTTGCAAGTTATGTCGACTCGGCGGCAAACCCTGCACGTCTATATGATGTTCCGTCATCGTGGTCATCCCCTATCAATTAGTTATTCTTGATATAACTCACTCACCAACTTGCAAATTCTCTCACCATCGTCTCCCTGAAAAGCTGATATACCTGCACATTTTGCCTATACAAAAATCACGACCTTCGGCTGTTGGTGGGTTCAAAGATCTGTTTCATTTACCGTTTCCGATTCTTCACAACTTAAGCTTGTCATCCTCTTTGAATTTGAGTAACGAAATCTTTCTTGATATATATGGCGTACTCGAAGTAGAGCGTCATTAAACCGCAGACGGCTACCATTGATGAATGGGCCAAAATCATACTTTGATAAAATTATCCCTGGAAGAATTTCCAAATGGAAATCCGTATCAGTTGCGATGTTTGAGGGCCAATCCTTGAATACTCATGAGGATCGATAAAAATCATCGAGATATTTTCCAGAGTAATGATTGTTATTATTCCTAGCAACCGTTGTTCACATCCATAAAATCTATTGTTACGGCATCGCATTTGCAACCGTTGCTAGATCGTTCGGAAAATCTATTCGAAGTCCATTCCTAGGTGGCAGATAACTAAGGATTTTAATTTCTCCAAAGGGAACCGTGGTTTACTTCCTCAGCAATCGTTACTGAAGGGATAAAAATTGAGTTTAGGTTTATTCCCAGTTCTCTCGAAGGCAAATGACACAGAATATTTATATTCACCATAGCTATTCTTGTTAATATCCAAAGCAACCGTTGTTTATATCCCTAGTAACCATTGCTACCGAATTACGGACAATTACTTGTAGGGCTTTGTAGTTAGGGGGCGGGCCTACCTTCCCGTGGGGAATCAAAACCCCCGGACAAAACCTAGTGACTCCATAGTAGTTTTTTCTGTAGAATCCGAATATGCTAGTCCCGAATCCGTAGGAGGCGCAGAAAATCCACAAATCGTCATTTTTTCACAAAAAACGTAAACATAGTTTTTTACACCGGACAAATTTTTTTCTTAAAATTCAATCAATTTTGAGAAGAAAAGCTCACAACAAGTATATCTGAAAACTCCTCTCCTTCCAAGCTATGAATTTTCAAAATTCCGAAAATGGGCAATTTTAGTAGTTTTCTGTGCTTCCTATTGCAGTGAATAATGAATCATTCACCTCGGAATAATTTTTTTCTTAATTTTCAACTATTTTCCAGAAGAAAAGTTCTGTAAGGCCATATTCAAAAACCTCTTTATATTTGGATTATGAATTCCTGGAAATTACACATTTAGCTGTTGTGTCACGCTGCAGCGGGCTTACCTTCCCGCGGAGAATCGAAAACCCCCAGACAAATCAGTGATTCTCTAGTAGTTTTTCCCGTGCTCTAGTATCCCCCCCCCCGACGAAACAGTTATTATATAATAGTGTTTCCTGTGGAATCCAAATATGCTAGTCCCAAATTCGACCAAGACACATATTTTTTTAAGACACTTCTGAATCAGAAACATAAAGATTACAACACAATCACCCATATGAGTTTTGTCGAATTTGGAACTAGTATATTTGGATTCAACAGAAAAAAACTACTAGAGAATTACTGATTTGTCTGAGAGATTTTGATTCCCCGCGGGAAGGTAAGCCCGCTGCAGCGCGTAAATGTGTAATTTTCAAAAATTCATAATCCAAATATAAAGAGGTTTTTGAATATGGCCTTACAGAACTTTTCTTCTGGAAAATAGTTGAAAATTTAAGAAAAAAATTATTCCGAGGTGAATGATTCATTATTCACTGCAATAGGAAGCACAGAAAACTACTAAAAATGCCGATTTTCAAACTTTTGAAAATTCATAGCTGGAAGGAGAGGAGTTTTCGTATATGCTTATTACGAGCTTTTCTTTTCAAAATTGGTTGAATTTTGAGAAAAAAATTTGCCGGTGTAAAAAAACTATTTTTACGTTTTTTGTGAAAAAATGACGATTTGTGGATTTTCTGCGCTTTCTACGGATTCGGGACTAGCATATTCGGATTCTACAGGAAAAACTACTCTGGAATCACTAAGTTTTGTCCGGGGGGGTTTTGATTCCCCACGGGAAGGTAGGCCCGCCCCCTAACTATTATGTCGATGATGAGAGACATCTCTCATTGTCCATATTCCTCTTCACACAAAGCCTCTTAGAGTAATAATACTTAATGCGATTGGATGCGTTTTCTATCGAGCATTGAGGTCGTGTACTTGATTTCACATTCCGTGAATTTATATTAACATTATTTGGAAAAAGTTAGATTAATCACTCAACTACTATTGAAGAAACTCTTTTTCTTCAAAATAATGTTCTAATTCATCTATTTTTGTCAGCAGCAATTGTTTTAATCTCACAAACAAATATAATTCTTCTAGATAAAAGACAGGATTCGCCGTCCGATGAATGCATTCATGATCTTCTCAAAAAGACATAGAGCTGTCGTACACCAGAGACATCCGAATCAAGATAATAGAACTGTTTCAAAGATCTTGGGTGAATGGTGGTATGCTCTAGGACCAGAGGAGAAACAGAAGTATCATGATTTAGCATCTGAAGTCAAAGAAGCGCATTTCAAAGCTCATCCTGATTGGAAATGGTGTAGTAAAGATCGACGAAAATCTTCCAGTTCAAAAATAAATGACATTCGTGATCGAGAAAAATCAAGTGGTAATGAAGAAGAAATCGACGGTAATGAAAGAAGAAATCATGAAACTCTTATGACGTCAAGAGTATTCGATAAACCTAATACTCTATCAAATCTTGTTCCTGAAGAAAATATTTCTCCAAGAGTAAGTAACTCATTCCCATTGTATCTATTTGATAACGTATATAAATACATTCTGAAGTTAACCCTTTTTCTCCCAAATAACCGTTTTTTTTTTCAAATGTTCGGCCTCATATCCCTTAATGAAAAAAGCATGTAAACAATTTATGAAACATTATTTCTTATAGATTTGGACCTCCTCTTTCAAATGGTGTTAAGGAACTTTTCGTAAATTGTTAGCCGGGAAAGTTATAGGCCGTTTTTTCGGAAAATTGACGAATTTTTCACGTTTTGAAAAGGAAAATATTTCATACATTTCTACCACTCTAAAAAGGGTTATAGTTGTCCGAACTTCAAAATCTCGTTGGTCTTATTTTGAAATTCAGAATAGCGGACTCAAAATGGCGTCCATAATGGTAAAATTTTTTTCTCATTTTGGTCGCCGAATTTGTTTTTGCGAATTTTTTCCTCAAAAACTATCGAGTCTGGTAAAAAATTTCCAGGGATGAAATTATCTTGAAATCAGTCAAAGAATACGTAAACATTTTTTCAGAATAATACAACAATATTTAAAAATTTTTCACTTCTTGCCCCTTCAGAACTGGATATTATCCCCGAGAGTTTTTCTTTAAATGCTGTAAAATTGTTCTGAAAACATTTTAACGTATTCTTTGACTGTGAGGTTGAGGATTACTCGCCTTCCCAATCTCATAAGTATTTTGGGGGTGAATTCGAATCGGGCGATCGATTTGTTGGATTAACCTAAAACTGGAATCAACTTAAGAATTGAAGGAAAACAACCAATTTCATGTAACTCATTTATTAACATCTTTAAATAATTTCTGTGAAGAAAAACGGAAACGCCCGAATGTCACGGAATCACGATCGCGGAAAAACTCATACGTGCCCTTTTCCTCTGAAAACGGGAACGCCCGCCGTCCAGTAACGCGTAACCGATCAATCATCCTTTCATATCACACATCACAATAATACAATCATACTAGACCAAACCAACAGAACCTACAAACATTTCATCCCACTCACCGCTGTTAATTTAAGCGCAACTTTTGCCTAATGGCGCGTATAAATATTAACCGCTCTTCAAGCGGTACAAATTATCCGCGTCAAACTGCAGAGGTGATCAGCTGTGGTTGACCCGAGCTATAGGCGCGATCAGCGGTAGCTGGCACGGGTTACTCGTGCTCTGCGGAGACGATCGGCTGTGGCTAACCCTCCAACACTGGACTGCAGGCGTGATCAGCGGCAGCTGCTTCTCGGCGCGGGTTGCTCGGGCTCTGCCGCTGCTAACCGGCGTAGGCTGCTTGGGCTCTTCGGAGACGATTCGCTCAGGCTCACCCAAAAGCACTTCTTGCTCCGAGGGCTGATGCAGAACAGCCGGAAAACTGTTTTTTTCAAAAAGACAGCTGTTTCCTCCCTAGCAACCAGCTGACTCACGATAGCGCAAACTTCACGGCAGTGCACAGCGCGGAACCTCAGTTAAAGAACGATCGTCAATTAATACTTGTCAGTATTATTTGACGATCCTGATATTTCCCAAGCACCATCGACTTGACGTAAATTTACGTCACATTCCTCCCCCCTAAACTGGACCACCCGTCAGGTTTGGTCCATGTTTACTTTTCCTGTCAACTGTTTGCTTGGTCTCACATCAAGATAGTCAAATTTACGAAGGTTTAATCATTTTAGTACTCTTAAGAACTATTTCAACCTAACTTTCATCCAAATCACTTTAATTAGAAATAAGTACTATGCTGGAAATGAAACAATAAACACAACCTACTGGATACTTTAGTGAACGGCGTTCATTTCTTCTCCTGGGAACCTAGGTAGCGGAGGAAAGCAGCTTGTGCATCTGCTGGTACCAGCACTCGGTTTGCCTCCAAAAATGCCTCCCTCGTTTCTGTTGCGGGAACAGTTTGGCTCGAAGAAGGTGGATTTTTCTTCGACCTTTTCTCCAGAAAATCTTGATACGCCTTCTTGCATCTTAGACAATCATGGACAGAGAGTCCAGTTCTTCCACAATTATCACAAAATACTGTGAATCGAGGAGCTGGACAATGTCTCTGTTCATGATCGAAGCCCCAACACCTGTAATATCCATAAGATGGTGGATTAACTTCAGGGTCCCTTGGAATCAGCGAGATACCTCCAAACAAAACTCCTTGAGTCCGTATGGGCTGGGTCGAACCAAGGATCCTATAGGTGGCTCCCATTTCAAACGGTGGTTATGGGGTTGATTTGTTGATTCCACTACCACAGAACTCGTTGGCGAGTCCCATCGGGAACGGCGGGTACGGACCTGACCAACGCATGGCTCTGTTGGTTTAGGGGTTTGAGTCCTGTCAGTCGGTTGAGGTTCTGCCGGTTTCATCCCTAAAGTCGCTCGGAGAACCAGACTTTCCTGAAGCGACGGACCTAGGTCCTCTGTAGTCGGCTGCCATCGAGAGTAATCCCTAGCCTTCTTCTTCTTCTTCTTCTTCTTCTTCTTCTTCTTCTTCTTCTTCTACTCGACTACTTGAGGCTGGTTATTATCCTCATCGCTTTCACCGCCAGCAGGAATGAGGCCACTGTAATGGCTCACTTGGCCAACTCTATCCCACTCTAAAGTTTCCCCAAGAGTTATGCCCTCAATAGGGACCATTTCCGCAAAATTTCTTGTGGGAAAAACGGAATTGGGAATGGTCACTCTAACGAGTGGAACTTGAACCTTTAGTTGTCGGCTTCACCAAAGCGACCAACTTCTCCATTTTTTTTTCTTTCCTAATAAATCTGGGGACTCTAAGAGCATCATCTACCAGATTCGGCTCACGAGGCAACTCAAATGTTGTAGTGCTACCCTCCACTGGTGTTGTAGCATCAATTTCTGCTTTCTTAGGATTCCGGATGTTGTTTCCTGGACCATTTTTCCACTTTTCGTTCTCCGACATCAACTTCTTTTGATCAATGTGACGTAAATATACGTCGAGTCGATGGTGCTTGGGAAACATCAGGATCGTCAAATAATACTGACAAGTATTAATTGACGACCGTTCTTTTTCCAAGGTTCCGCGCTGTGCAATGCCGTGAAGTTTGCGCTATCGTGAGTCAGCTGGTTGCTAGGGAGGAAACAGCTGTCTTTTTAAAAAAACAATTGTTTTCTCCCTAGCAACCAGCTGACTCACGATAGCGCAAACTTCGCGGCAAGTGACAAGTATTAATTGACGATCGTTCTTTTTCCAAGGTTCCGCGCTGTGCAATGCCGTGAAGTTTGCGCTATCGTGAGTCAGCTGATTGCTAGGGAGGAAACAGCTGTCTTTTTGAAAAAACAGTTGTTTTCTCCCTAGCAACCAGCTGACTCACGATAGCGCAAACTCACGGCATTGCACAGCGCGAAACCTCGGAAAAAGAACGAACGTCAATTAATACTTGTCAGTATTATTTGACGATCCTGATATTTCCCAAGCACCATCGACTCAACGTATATTTACGTCACATTACTAATTCTAAGACATTTTTATTTCGAAAAATTTTTTACCAGACTTAATAGTTTTTGAGGAAAAAATTCGCAAAGTACCAAAAAAAATTTCCCATCTTGGACGCCATTTTGTGTTCGCTATTCTGAATTTCAAAATAAAACCAACGAGATTCTGAAGGTCGGACATTAATAACCCTGTTGACAGTCGTAGAAATGTTGTATGAAATTGTTTTCCATTTCAGAATAAACTGTTTTTTGAAAAAAACGTGAAAAATTCGTCAATTTTCCGGATAGACGGCCTATAATTTTACTAGTTCATAATTTACAAAAATTTCCTTAACACCATTCGAAAGAGGAGGTCCAAACCTATGAGAAATGTTATTTTATTCATTTTGTACATGCTTTTTTCATTAAGGGATACGAGGCCGAACATTTGAGAAAAAAAACGGTTATTCAGGAGGACGAGGGTTAAAGTGCAGTTGCCTACGGAATTCACGGATATGAGTACATACCGAGGAAAATGATCAAAATCGTATTGAACATCATATCTGCTTGAGAGTTCTGGGAACGCTTCTCAGGTGATTTTCCAGATGAGGTTTCACATAGTTCACCTACGTAAGACTCCATAAGGTATCATATCTGTGACCCCCGCCCCCTCCAATTAAGAAGAGTCGACTGAAAACCACCCACTCCGTTCACTAGTAGGATTGACCGGTTATTTAACAGAACATCAACCGTGTAAAGTAGTTGGAAATCCAGGAATCGAGTGGGATTCCTGGTCAATTAGAGCTCTTTTGGGTCGAATGACAAGGAAGTTTCCAGATTCTTTGAGAAAAACCGTTAATTGAATTCCCTAGAAAACGAGGATACTCCAAGATAGTACAGTGGGAAGTAAAGATGAAAATTAGGTCTATTTTTCTAACAGGGCCGACATCAACCCGTACCGGGAATCACCAGGACTTCCTTCTGATCAAACTCATTCGGCAACCTTCCAATATTCGATCGAAAATGCACTGTTAACTGAATAAGCAGTGTTATGACACAACCTTGAAGAAGAGAATTAATTGAATTTTGGGTAAGATACTAATTTGTTTACGTGTCATTCGAATCACGCCAATAGACTTGTCGACTTCCTGTCACCTGCAAGTTCCGAATTGAGCATGCTATGGAGTTGTGCGGGCTGCGTATTTCTCTAGCAGTGAGCGTCGCTGAATAAGGCACGTTGACCGTATGTACGTAAGCGGTTACTCTGTAGTGCGTGGAGAAAAGCAATTCAGTGAGCGGCCGCGTCACCTCTTGTCAAGAGATTGTGAGTGGCCCTGATACTCGCCAGTCGAAATCACTACGCCATAGCAGTGTGGCCGCCACTATGGCCCTTATCATCCCTACTGTATGTGAACCTGACCGTGCTCTTTGGAGGGCGTGAGGAAGGAGAGACAACGTATCGAATGGTTGTGAACACTGGATGGCTCTCTTAATCGGGAGAGGCCCCCCCCCCACTTCGACTTTTGATTCTGACAACTACGGCTGGATACGCGCGTAACTCCCGAGTAATTCCCTCAGGCGCGTAAACGAAATTGACCGTAAAATGAACGGGAACTACTAGAATGGCCGATGAAGACCACATTCGCGAGTATAATGAGAGAGTAGAGACGTGTTTAGACGAACCGGAACACCGCAAAAAGATTAGACGCTTACTGAGGGCGCACCAGGATATTCATTTATTATATTTGCGCACGAGAAATTGGGGATCATTGTCGTTCATTCAAGAGTTTGACGCTCTTAACCCTTTTCCTCCCAAATAACACAAATTTCTTCCAAACTTTTGGCCTCATATCCCTTGATGAAAAAAGCATGTAAAAAATTTATGAAACATTATTTCTTATAGATTTTGACTTTCTGTTTCGAATGGTTTTAAGGAAATTTTCGTAAATCGTTAGCCGGAAAAATTATAGGCCTTTTTCCGGAAAATTAACGAATTTTTCATGTTTTTTAAAAAAAAGTTTATTTTGAAATGGAAAAAAATTTCACACATTTCTACCACTGTAATCGGTGTTATAGATGTTCGACCTTTAAAATCCCGATGGTTTTATTTTGAAATTCAGAATAGCGGGCACTAAATGGCGTCCAAAATGGGAAAAATTTTTTTTTCATTTTGGTCGCCGAATTTTTTTTTGCGAATTTTTTCCTCAAAAACTATTAAGTCTGGTGGAAAATTTTTGAGATTAAAAATGTCTCAAAAATAGTCAAAAATTACGTCTGAATTCGTTCAGAACAATTCCACAACGTTTAAAAGATGTTTGTTTTCTGCCCCTCCAGAACTAGATATTATCCCCGAGAGTTTTTTATAAATGTTGTAAAATTGTTCTGAAAAAATTTTAACGTATTCTTTGACTAATTTCAAGACATTTTTATTTCTGAGAATTTTTTACCAGACTTGATAGTTTTTGAGGAAAAAATTCGCAAATTACCAAAAAAAATTCTTTCATTTTCGGCGCCATTTTGTGTCCGCTATTTTGAATTTCAAAATAAAACCAACGGGATTTCAGAGGTCGGACATCTAAAACATCGTTTACAGTGATAGAAATGTATGAAATTTTTTTCCATTTCAAAATGAACTTTTTTTTTAGAAAAAACATGAAAAATTCATTCATTCTCCGGAAAAATGGCCTATAACTTTCCCAGCTTACAATTCACGAGAATTTTCTTCATACCTTTCGAAAGAGGAGGTCCAAATCTATGAGGAATGATGTTTCATAAATTTTTCAAATGCTTTTTTCATTAACCTAGTCAGTCATCTTTTTTCTACTTCATATTTTGGTCTGAATTTCTGTATTCGGGAGTTTTTGGGGTCGCTGATCACGAATCTGAAGTTAGTTTTTCAAAATTCAAAATGGCAGATCCAAGATGGTGGACCAAATTTTTGGAAGTCAACCAAATTTGATGAAATTTGGTACACAGGGGTGTTTGACGTCGCCGATTACGGATCTTAGGTTATATTTTTATATTTTCTGAATCCAAGATGGTGGATCCAAGATGGTGGACCAAATTTTTGAAAGTCAACCAAATTTGATGAAATTCGGTACACAGAGGTGTTTGTCGTCGCCGATTACGGATCTTAGGTTATATTTTCTGAATCCAAGATGGTGGATCCAATATGGCAGACAAAATTTGTGAACTTCAACCAGATTTAGGCCGCAATCTTGGATCCGCCTTGTTGAATTTTGCAAATCTAAGCTCACATTCATGATCAGCATCCCCAAAAACTCCGGTATACAAATTTTAGAAAAATTCGATTGAAGTTCACAAATTTTGTTTGCTGTTTTGTCTACTGTTCTGTCATCTTGGATTGGGAAATCTATAGAAATATAGATATATATCATATTCGTGATCAGCGACCTTAAAAACCCCTGTGTACCAAATTTGATCAAATTTGATTGACTTTTAAAAGTTTTGTCCACCATCTTGGATCCGTCATTTTGAATTTTGAAAAACTTATTTCAGATTCGTGATCAGCGATCCCAAAATCCTCCAAGTACAAAAATTCAGACCAAAATATGCAATAGAACATTTTTGACAGCGGTTTGAAAAGGTGGTACTCTGGCAGTACTACTGTGACTCAAAGGGTTGAAGGTTATGAGGCCAAAAGTTTGAAATAAATTCGCGTAATTTGGGAGGAAAAAGGTTAACCTAAGTGTGGTGGTGTCTATCAGCGTACTCCAGAACTGTCTTTCCAGGGCCATCATACGCGAGAGCGAGAAAGAATGCGCAGGTATGCGAACACTAGACGTGCCGTAGTACGAAGAGGACGTGCTTAGTCCGGGCGCAGTCTCAGTGGTTATCGTGAATTCAAACAGGAAATGGAGTCTCCGTTAAAAAGTGCACTGACATCAGGTAAGCCAGACAAACACCGTCGGTCGATGGAATAGGAGGATCGACAGAAAGGTCATGAGAAAGTGGAAAAATCGGTCAAGCGAGCGGCAGGTGCCTCGACCGAAGACAGTATTACGACGAAACGAAAAGCGGGAGGAAAGCGCAAGCGATTCGAGTGATAGTACTCCCGAGCAGAAAAGTACACATAGAATCGAGAGGAAAGAGGAAAAGCATCGTCGATCTTGAGTGTCGATATACTGGAGTTCCGATGGATCATCGGAAAGTAGTGAGATAGATGACGATGAGTGCCATAGGGAGGGAGTGTTCGAATTGATCAAGATGTTCCAGGCTTGCAAATTGTCATTCTCGGGGGACGCAAAGGAGAGCCCCGCGGATATCTTGGAAAATTTGGAACCGTACAAACACAGTGCCGGAGCATTCGCGGAAGAGCTCGTCCTGGCACTTCCGCGCGTGCTGACGCGAGACGCAGTGCGCTGGCTACGGAACCAGCATGGTCAGATAACAAAGAGTTGCGGGCTCGGACACAGGAGAAAGGGGAATCGATGACCCGATTTCTGGATGGCTTGCAGATTATTGCAGTTTATTCTCGCAAAGGCCCAAGTATCCGGAAGATATTACGGATCGCGTTGAGAAACGTCTTCCCTGAATACCGGAGATATCTCGACGAGCGTGACATTGAGAGTTTAGATGATTTGGAATACTACGGTTGCAGCTTCAAAGAACAGAAGGACTTGAATACCCATTACGTTCCGCCACCGACGAGAGAGAGGTCCCGGGTTCCGAAAGCCGCATATACGGGACATCCAATGAACCTCCCGAGAGCAAAAATCACCGAAGTGGAAACAGCTAGTCAGTCAGCAACAACACCAGTGGTGGAAGTATCCGAAGTCGCAGCGTTAGCGGAGAATAAGACCGGAAGTTGAAGTGGGAAGAAACGGAGGAGAGGGAAATCCAGCAATGCAGATGGCAGCAATAACCTTGGAGATGGCCGCTATCCAAGCTTTGGTGCGGGCTGCTCTAGCTCACGCTACGCAGGCTCAGGCCGCGGGCGCAGTGCCGGCTGCCAATCCCCAAAGAGGAACACCGTCACCGCCACTGAATCTGATGAGTCAGTCTTCAACCAACAATAGCGGAAACTCACCGGAAATAGCTGTTCTGCAGACTTTGTTGAAAAACGTGAGAGTTGAACTGGGCGAAACGGCATGACCGCTAGGAAACAGCGCCCCCCGCCGAATAATTTTTCCCCGCCAAGGCCACCATTCAATACAATGAGTCAAAACAGGTTCCCCCCGCGAGGGAACCAAGGGTTCGATGAGGCAAACGATGCGACGAAGGATCGCTACTCTGGAGATTGACACATCTGTAGTAGAGCGTGCTGTCGTGCGTCAGACTGCCCAAATAGACAGTGTTACACCTGCAACCAATGGGGTCACATCTCGAAGAGATACCCTTATCGACCATTGCGGCAGTTGATGGCCTGTTACCATTGCGGAACGACCAGGGACTGCCCGAACTCGCACCAGAAGAACAGGACCAGGGAAACGAGTACGCGGAGACGATGAACTGTCCCCGACCCTCCGCACCGTCCAACGAAGGACAGAGAAATAGAGGGGTTCGGATTGGTCGACGCAGCGACGTTGATAGAGGTTGATGAAAGTCAGGATCTAGAGACGAACCGCGGGTCTGTCATGGTATGGGCTCAGGCAGAGACCCGGGACCCGGCTGTGCAGGCTCTGATTGCAAGATTGGAGGAAGACGAAGAGCAGAGAATTATAGTATCGGTGAAGAAGATTAAGGCACAGAAATCTGGGGAGAACGCCAAGCAAATAAATGAATTAGACGTAAGAGAGGGCCGCCGGAAGGCAGCGGTGGATCCCCAGAATGAAATTGAGCTTTTGGGCGGTCGGCGTTGTGAATGCAGCATTGGAGTTTCAATATAATACAACGAAAGGGTGCGCTCCACGACGCGTCGGATGCCCTCACGTTTGTATGAGAACCGGCCGAGGTGGCCGCGTTCGAAGCACTCGAAACAAATCTATCAAGTAAAGGAAGACTCGGAAAATTGCTCCAATTGGAGGATGAAAAACGGTATGCTCAACCGATATCATCGGGACGAATTAATGAACCTCATTGCCTTCCCTGAAGGAGGTTGGGGGTTCGTAGTTCCTCTCGAAAAGAGAACCCAAGTCCTAGCAGATGCTTATCGAGAATATTTCTCTGGGCACCTGGTTATCGAGAAAACATATGATCGAATAGCAAGGGATTACTATTGGCTGGGGATGTGGTCCGGGGTCTGAGCGTACGTCGGGGATGTCCGGAGTGTCAGGAGTACAAGACCTCTCAGGCGGCACCGCAAGGCTTGAGGGGAACCAAAAACATTGAGAGTCTATAAGCAATAGTAGCTGCGGACTTGATGAGTTCCTATCCAGCTCAGGGCAGGAAAAAAAACCTGCTGGTATTGCAGGATCACTTCACCCGTTGGATTGAGCTGAAGCCTATAAAGAAGGAAGAAGGCGAAGCGGTAGCCAAGGCTATAGAAGAATTAATCTCATCACTAGACAGCCAAGTAAACCGGGTTCGATACCCCAGCCACGAAACCCCGGGTGACAAAGCCTCTGGAAGGAGCGTCAGAGAAGAGACGCCACTCGCATTCCTGAAAAGGCCCGGGGGCGATGCCCCCAACAAGGTCTAGGAGCCCTACACCAGTAACACCGGCAAGGAGTCCAGCAACAATGGTGACGTAGCATCGCCGTATCCTACCCGAGGATCGGGTGGAGCTGCAAAGAGCTCGATCCGCGAGGGCGGAGCCCCTGACCCCGATAACCGATACCTCACGCAGGTCTCAGTCGCTCCCGCGTTCCATCTTGAGGTTCCAATTGGGTGGCGAGAACTCTCAGTCGGCACTCCCAGGAGAGTGCAATTCACCGAGCATCCTGGTAGAGAGGTAAGACCAAAGAGGATCCGCAACCGATCAAAAACGGCTCGAAAAGCGAGCCGTCGACTGCGTGAGG